>BMAC01000335.1:557622-633097 GCA_014905375.1 Phtheirospermum japonicum | reverse complement strand
TGTACAAGAAGAAGGGGGCGGCAGCTTCAAAGGACGGTTTGGGCTCAAAGGTGGCCCAATTCTTTAAATTGGTACCTGTGTTGGCTTCGCCTTGACCGGTGGAAGGTTGTGGCAGACCCAATTCGGCGGGAATGGCACCGACCGACGAATTTCCGTTTTGACCCAAAAGGGGATCGCCAACTCGAAAAATCGAATTCGCCAAATTTGGAGCTCCTTTCTTGAAATTGTTTACAGGAGGAGCTTCGCCTTGAAGAGGAGAAGGGATTGCAGTATCCAATTGGGTCGGATTGTCGCCGGCCGGCGAATTGTAATTTTGGCCTAAAAGGGGATTGTCGCCGGTTGCGAATTGTGAGGCAGGGAAGATGTCTCTGATACGTTTACGTACGGTTAGTAATTTCATTTCAAATTGATACGCCTTTTGTTTTGTTATCCTTTGAGACTTTTGATTTGATATCATTTTCTATTATTAATTTATTCTTATTTTTAATTGATATCAAATATTCATTGATCAGGGTTTTCAAGGGTTTTTTCTTTTGAAATTCAAATTTTATTTTGCATGTGGGATTTCATTATTATTATTCTTTGTTTATTTTATTTTGCATGTGGGATTAGCATTTTGTTGTCTCTTTACACTTTTGCTTCTTACTAGGGTCTTCTTCTGTTCACATAAGTTATGGMTTGCATTATACTGAAGCTCATAACAAATGTGAAAGTAAGAAAATCCTCTGGTACTTCCTGAGTAAATTTTGGCTTCAATCCATCTATGTGACATGGGTCAATTAGAACGGGAGTGCTGAAGGAATGCTCATATCATGAACTTAAACCACAGCCTAACGTAATTTATGTGGTGTGTGAATAAGTGATGAATTATAAATATGTTTCTGTTAACTTGAGAAAAAAAATAAGATTGCATCCGACTCAAATATAATGAAATTTTATTTGAAAGCTAAAGCTGATTTTCTCTTCTTATTGTATCCATATCTATCTTTTTAAAAGCTTATTTTCACCTTTTCTTACATGACAACCTCACTTGCGCATTCTCTAATAATATTTTACTAATATGTGCATTTTATAGCTTGGAGAGGTGGAATGTGCCTTCTAAATAGCTGATAGAATATGGACATAATCTGTTCGCTTAACTCTGATTGATGAGTTAAGCACTCTTTGAATCTCGTTTAAAGATCAGGGGAACTTTTTTTATTTTTTTATTCTTGCGCAGCGATATTTTTGAGATGTCATCAACAGTTRAGGTTTTTTGGGCTGTTTTCCCTTAACTTTTGACGTTAATCATTGTCATTAATGTCACACCATATGCTTTCTCAGCATTTGGTATATAGACATTAAATGTTGCATATCATGATCATGTCTTTGTTCCAAATACTCTACCATTTTTATTTCACCCGCTTTAAGCTATAGCGCCGGGCCCAGCCTACGGTGCCTCCCAAGCCCAAAGGGGGCCGCTGTGTGGGTGGCTTGCGCTCGGCAGCCATTTTCCCCCAAAAACATTACAACGGCATATAGGAACAATTCTCYGTGCAAGAAAAAAAAAAGAATAAGAAACTAAATTTTTAGGGTAAGAAAATATAATTGTTATCAGGTCATTACTTATGTGATTGACGTTTGTTTTGCTCGTATGAAATGCCATGAATGATGTGTTTTATGAAATATAAATAGTTATAATATTATATTCGCTTCTTTGTAGTCTAAAATAAAACATGTACGTTTCAAAAATTTTAATTTTCGCGCCTCGCCTACCTCAGGCTCCAGGAGGCTTTGCACGCCTTGGTTTATCTTTTGCCTTTGCTAACTATTTCTATAGGCATGATTTGTCCAGTATTAGGTTCTAAGCTAGAAATTTGTTGTAGTTGCCGTCCTCTTTCACTTTTACAAGGTGATGTGTAGTTGAAGGAATGGAAACAACTGATTTGCCATTTATAGATTATTAAGTATTGACTCTGTTGAGTTATTGTGACAAGTTGTTCAACAAAAAATATTATAGGTCAATGGCCATGGTGAGATTGGACATCTATTTCATAAGGAATCCTAATAGTGCTGGCATAAAGGAGGAATTAGGTGAAAAGGATACTGATGCTCATTGTGATTAGTTTTGTTGACCAACTTTCGATTAGCGTTCTCTACATGGATGTATATACATTTTAATATATTCTTCTAGTAAATTGCTGTCTGTGTTGATATATTTTGCATCCTCTGTTATAACATAATAAGTAATATTTGTAAGATACGACTAACCAAAGCCAACAGTTAAAAAGTCATGATCAATTTTCTATTGTTCACTGTTACATGTTGCAATTAATGCATTAATGTATTAGATAGACTAATTGGCGAATTCTTTTCTTAGTTAACGTAGGAGATAATTATTAAAAAAAAATAAATCAAAATACATTATCACGGATAGCCAAATAAATAAAATCCGTTTCAGGCCCGAGACAGTGGAAGAAGAGATCGAGCGCTTGAAAAAAGAAAAACACAGGAACAATCCGGTGATGAACAGACCACTACACACAATCTCATACTTCAAAAGGAGCAGGAACTGGAAGCGTTGGTCCGCCAGCTGGACGAKAAAGTCCGTTACAGTCAGAAGGTTCCGGAGTAGGTAGAGGTGCTGGTTTTTACGTGAGGCCTCCTTCTCGGCCTGAGGCGTATGATGAGCCTCCTAGAGCTGGCTTTCAAGATCGGCCTCCTTCTTACGACGAACCTAGAGGTGGTGGTGGCTATCAGGATAGGCCTCGTACGATGACCAAAGAGCTAACTTTGGTGAAAGGCCTCCGTCCATTCAAGGCAGGGAGCGTATGATGAGARGAGGAATGATTACAACGAAAGGCRTCGCTCGAAAGGCACTGTGGACTCATGGAGTAGAGGGAGAGGTTTCTTTGGCAGCAGGGACACTGATAGGTACTTTTCTCTATTACTTCTGTATTTAATTCAGGTATTTTTCCGTTATTGTTCAGAAATCATCCCCCCAATAAATAAAACAAAAATTTTTCTTCTTATTTTCCRTTTTGTCGTATAGATTTGCTCTTTTTGGGGCAGAATCAGAAGTTTTTGGGTGGGCAATTTTTTCTTTTTTTTTTGTTTTTATTTTATTAAGGTTATAGAGTTGCTTGTTTTTTATATACTCTGTTTTGCACACCTTGCGGTGGAATTATGCTTTCTGCATTCTGAATTAGTTTTTTTTTTATTCTTAGATTTGGGGTTTTGATAATGAATAAATAAATATTGTTTCTTGCTGTTGAATTTCCTGCGAATATGTACAGTGTCTGTACGCCTATGCCTATTTTTATGTTGATTCTGGTTCATCCTTCAACTGGGTATTCTAACCGATAGATCTTAAGTCTTTAATTTGACCTTCAGTGACCGGTGATTATATTCCACATTAATTGATTTGTAATGATGTGTGATGCGTACATTAGATTCTGTTGGGAAGGCAATTTCACATTCTTCTGTCTACTAAATGATTTTCTACGTGAGTGATTATTCTAGTTTATTATACAGTGGATTAGCTTGCATAAGATTTTGTCTATAGGTTTAAGTGCTTGTAGAGATTAGATCTTGAATGCTTGCATTTCTTTTAGGTCTTGCGGCTTAATTGTATTTACGGTTATTAGGGTACTGATTCTTTCCTGCTGAAGTTGCAGCTTCTGTCTGCACTATTAGGGTACTGGTGTGTATGTGAGTGTCAATTCCAGATTTTGGAACTACTCTGTATTTGTCATTTGTGACACCCTCAGATTGAAATTGTATTGTATTTTGCAACAGGTGAATAGCAGTTTAACAGCTAAAAGAGTGCCATCTTTACCTTCTTTTTTTATGGGCGGATATAATTATGTACAAGACTAATGGGCATTATGGAGAGTTTTATTAATATAGTTGGCAACAGTAGTGCAATCATATATTCACCCCCACCCCCACCCCCCCTATTTTCAAGATATATGTTAAAGTTCCTTATTTCGTATCTTTAAAATTCTCATGGATCCTCACTGTTCTACTTTAAAATGGCTCGAGTCAGTATGAATTTGTGGAGCTTAGTAGCTTGGTTGAGTTATTTTGTTACTTTAATGCTTATTCCTCAAGTTCATGAGACATCTTGAGTTCTGCAGTGTAACTGGTGTTTTTGTCCAAAGTTAACTTCTGCCTTTTACTTCTGAGAGGGAAAAAAAAATCTGTGCTGTGTCATTATGCTTATGTTTGTGAGATTACATATTAATGTAGTTATTTTACTTAACCTGAAGTTATATACCTGCGTCGTAATATGAAAATGTGTATTATTATTATTATTATTATTATTATTATTATTATTATTATTATTATTATTATTATTATGAAATGTAGCTTGTGAAATCTGTACTTTACATTAACTAAGAGGATGCGTTTCAATTTTGTAACTCACTTCATGATGTGTCTTAATTAACTTGTCCTTGACAATATCTATGTGCATTAGGATGGTGTCATCCTTGGAGCAGACACACGGGCCACTGAAGGCCCGATTGTTGCTGATAAGAACTGTGAGAAGATCCATTATATGGCTCCTAATATTTACTGTTGTGGAGCAGGGACTGCTGCTGATACAGAAGCTGTTACAGGTATTATCAACTTAATTATCTCTCATGTTTTATTGATTACTATTATATTTTCTTCTCTGCTCGTGATTTTTTTTACCAAGTGGGGAACGATGAGTATGTGCGATGCCGAACGACGACTCCTGGCTAACGCATTGCTTGACGTTTCCAACGAGTATTATAGTCTTGGTGCTGACGGTGTAGTAATATGCTCATTCAAAATTGTAAAGACCTAAAATGATAAGAATATTAAGTGTGTTCGCGTCTTGTATTGATTGTTTGCCTCTGGTGTAAAACCGCAAGGATGATTTTTTGTTATTTTTAAAGTTAAGTTTATTTTTTTATCCTTTTATTTTTTTTCCCATATTTTGGTGCACCTGCTTTCATTTCTTTTTTTTTTTAATTTTTTTACTACTTTCTAGAAGGTATTATTCAATATCCGTTGTAGAAAATAGACTTCTGAAAACAGACTTTCTAGAAGGTATGTTTTAATAACCGCCGTAGAATCCACCGCCGTTGTTTTCTAAGGGAGTTCGTAAACCGCCGTAAAAAGTATCCCTTTCTACGGCGGTTCAAGAAAAACCGTCGTAAGAAGCCTCACTTTTTAAGGCGGTTTTTAAAAACCGCCGTAAAAAGCCTCACTTTTTAAGGCGGTTTTTAAAAAACCGTCGTAAATATTTACGGCGGTGGATACAAAGGCGGTTCAAAAACCGCCTTAAAAACCGAAAAAAAACCGCCTTAAATTCCTGTTTCTGTAGTAGTGAGGTAAAATGTGTTCCTCAAGGTACCACGATCAAAGGAGTCATAAGATTCGAAAATAAAGGAAAGTTGAGGTCGAGATACTTTGGACCCTTCGAAATCCTTAGAAAAGTTGGAGAATTAGATTACGAGTTGGAAAATTTATTCCATGTATCAATATTCAGGAATTACGCACGTGATCCAATCTATATCATTGGCTACAAAGACTTGGGCATTAATGAGGACTTGACCTACGAAGAAAGTCCAGAGGCGGCCTAGGAGCAAAAAACTCACAAGCTAAGAAACAAAGACATAGTATTGATCAAGGTAAAATGAAGATTTCATATGAGAAATGAGGCCACTTGGGAACGAGAGGATGAGCTTCGTGCTAAGTATCCATATTTTCTAGAACACAATAATTCAAACAAAATTCGAAGATGAATATTTTTTTTGGAAAATGTTGTGACGACCTAAAATCCTAAGACTTCCAAATCACTAAATATTACAATTAGGACACCAATTGATATTTTTGTTTTCCTAATACTCAATTTGGGGAAAGTCAAGTATTTTAGTATCGATTACTACTTCATTCAAGTTTTAATATTTACAATTTCTACTAAAAAAATTATTTTCTTACAAACCAATTATTATTTATTTTCTTTTCTAGTTCAAGCCAATAATCAAGTTTGGCCTGATACTACATCAATAATCCAGGTCGATAGGCATGCAGGTTTGTAGGAATTCATGAGGCGACCTCACCTTAAGAAGGGGTGATCTTTTCTATAGGGGGCGAGCTGTTTTGGGAGTGGTGAGCTCTCATATAGGAGTGGAGAGCTCTTATGAGGAAAATGGTATTGTGACAGCTCGGTACTGAGAGTTGGGCTTTATATTTAATAGGATTTTGGGCCCTGGTGGACTGAGATGGATTATGGTATGGGGTCCTGGCGGACTAAAGGCATGGATATGGTTATTATCCATGGTTATTATGGTAATTTAATGAGAGTTCCAATATCTATGGTAACTTAGCATATAGGAGAAATCATGATTCTAATTCAGTGGTTATTTATGGTATTATGGTTTGAATAGGAGACGAGAAATCTAGATTGGGAACACGTCTCTTGACTATATAAAGAGGACACAGGCCTCACTTTTTTCCTCTAAGTTGATTTCTATCCTACTTTTTGAGCTCTTGCATATCACTATTAAAAAGGACTGACTTAAGCATCGAAGGGCCTATGTCGGGACTGTCCGGCTTAGATTTTGTTTTGTAGGTTGATCGGGTTTCCAGGAGTTCTCTGGAGGTCTATCAAGTTAGAAATCACATATTTTAGGTCAGTACTCTATTTTATTGGTGAACCAATCTCTTTGGTCGCATCAAGTGGCGCGCCTCTGGGAAAGAGGGACATCGAGTCCTTGAGCGAAAGCTGTGAGATTCTCGAAAAGCAATACATTCCGGGAAGAACTATCATACCTCAAACTTTGGTTTTTGACGTGGAGGCAACAAGGCAAAAGAGGTAGACTAGGGGAAACAGGTCGAGGAAGAACAAACACCACCACAAGGAGAACTAATGGATACGCCGGTTACAAAAACACCGCCACCATCACCACGGAAGGAAAGGGGAAAAAATTCGGGGGAGGAGAATAAGAAAAAGACCCCAAAAATAATTAAGCAAAGGGTAGTCCATTTTGGAACCAAGGAGTGAAAAGAGTTACCAAAGGGGAGAACTTGTCACGTTAACAAAGGATTCCTTGAAAGATTGATGGGGCCAATGTCTCCGAGCAGGTTGGAGAAGATCTTGGCGGGCGAAGATGATAATGAGGAGGAAGAGTCTAGGAGGAAGATGAGGAATACAGGCCAGAACCATTGACTCCAGGCCAAAAGAAGAGCAGGGAAAAGGAACCTTTGATGCCGAACCCCAAGTTGACCTGGACCACAAAAAAGAGGCGGTATCAAATGAAATACCCATCATCATCTGAAAAGGATGAAGACGAGGACAATGCATAGTTCTTAAATAATAGGTTTCAATACCTTTCAGCATCACACGGAGGTAGAAGAGGACGAGGTGTTACCAATGTCCCCCTCATTGAGGGATATGAAAGAGGCAGTACGAGCATTACAGAGGCAGGTCGGGGAAGTAGGAGGCGAGGATTCTAGGGGTCATCCATTCCTTGAAGGGATATTAAGAGTTGCTTTACCTCACGGATATAAGGGGCTCGATTTCTATTGTGAGGGGATATCAGACCCCACACGTCATGTACAAAGATTTGAGAACGAGGTTGTATTAAGTCAGTATACTAACGTTGTAGCATGTAGAGCCTTCTTATCCACTTTAAGAGGGTTAGTGCAGGATTGGTTCAATCAACTAGCGCCAGGGAGGATCATTAGCCTCCAGATCTTGAAGTAGGCTTTTTTGAAGCATTTTGCTAGCACCAAGTTCCACACGAAGACCGCGCAATCTCTTTTTTAAATGGTGCAGACTTTGAAGAGATATGTTGCTAGGTTTACTAAGGCTACTTTAGAGTTGCCCGCATCCACGGACGAAATGAAGGTGGGAGCTTTACATCAGGGCTTAAGGATGGGAGGTCTACGAACATCACTTGCTAAGTGATTTTCACATATATTCGAGGAGGTCTTGGATAGGTTCATGAAGTACATACATAGGAAGGAAGCTTAAGAGGAGCATAGATTTCTCTTTGGACAGGAGGTCTCAAAATCAGAGAGAGTAGCGTCCGGGAGGTCAGAGCATATGAGAGATACAAGTCGAGCTGCTCGGGCAGTCTTAACTACTGGAGCAGATGTTAGAGAGGCGACAAGAGGTGGAGGAAAAGTATGGAGGGAGCACAAAGAATTCACACCCTTGGCGATGCCACAAGCAAAGGTGTTCACAATTATGGAGAGCCAAGTACCTGATGCTATCAGGTGGCCGGAGGGTTACACGCCAATTCCTACTAACCCAAAATCTCAGTTCTTTTGCAGGTTTGACAATAATTATGGGCATTTAACTGAGCGATGCAGGCACCTAAAGGAGGAGATTGAAATATTGATCAAAGCTGGACATTTAAAAGAGGTAGTGTATAAAGACAACAACCTCATGAACAAAGACAACCATTGCCCGGGCCACCTCCAAGAGGACCCCCGCAAGCAGAGGAGTTGGGACAACCATGATAGGAGGGGCAGAAGCGGGCTGAACGAGGGGGAGTTTTTGGAAATAATAGAAGGAGAATAAATATGATATCAGGCGGACCAACGGACAGAGACACAAACAACGCACAAAAATGACACGTGAAGGAAGCTCACCCGGGACCATGTGAGTTTGCTGCAATTAACAGACAACCTCCAGCATTAAGACCAGTGATTTCTTTCATCCCAGAGAAATGATAGGGTTTGCAGGTGGAACACAATGAGGCACTCGTAATTGAAGTTGAGGTGGCAGGATATGAGTTCAGGAGAGTATTTATGGTTAATGGTAGCTCGGTCAACATTCTCTACCGGACATGCTTGGATCAGATGAGCTTGAAGTTAAAGGTATGACCTGTACGAAAACCTTTCTATACTTTTAATGGGGCGCATGTTGTTACAGAAGGAGAGGTGATGCTTCCATTTTCATGGGGAAAGGGCGAGCTACGAGTTGAGAAGAAGTTGAAGTTTTTAATCATCAAGGACACTTCAGCATATAATATTATATTGGGGCGACCTAATCTCAATGAGTTTCAGGCGGTCACTTCCACCTATCACATGAGTATAAAGTATCTAGTAGGAGACAAAGTGGGCGAGGTAATATTGGATCAACAGGTCGCTAAATCATGTTACCAGATGACAGTAAGGAAGGGGATGAGTGAAGGAAAGTGGGAGAAAAGCGACATTGGGCAAGAAGGGATACTTAGTGACAAAAAGATGAGGGAGGAAAAGGACAAAATTGAAACTGAGTGTGAAAGTGTTAAATCCAAACATGATAGCTTGCTTGATACCCTAGATAGTTTGAATAAGGAAAATTCCAAGCTTGATGAGGTCTTTTCGATAAGATTCAAACATGATAGAATTTTTCTTGGTTTTGAAAAACAAATTTTTAAATAGGGTATTAATTCTCTAATCCCACGTAAAGCAAAACATTCTTTCAAATAAAATCCAAAACTAGGGAAACGTCAGTTTATTTTTCATTAATGTAATACTCAAGGATACATTAGTCCCAACTATCGTAAGCTAAAATCTGATCGTGTCAAAAAGGTCTCTGAAAAACAAATGTCATTGGCGATTCCATCGGCTTCTACTCATATATTCGGCCGCATGTAGTCTGTTTGGATTAGAAAATCAGATATCAATGTTGTTACGCTCGCCACATGACTGGTGAAAAAGGTTTTTTGCAGGATTTCAAATCTGTTGATGGAGGTGTATTTTATTTGGTGATGGGGATCATGGTAATATTGTTGGTATTGGTACTCTTAACCTTGATGGGTTACCTGGACGTAAGGGTGTTTCTAGTTGATAATCTTAAGGCGAATCTCTTAAGTATTATTCGACTTTATGATAGTGGCTTAATTGTGTGATTTAATAAAAACTCTTGCATTATAGTTGATGCATCTAATGTGTGTGTTCTTCTGGGGATATATTGATAACCTCTACTAATTATTGGCAGAAAAGAATTCCATTATGTATTTTCTAATGTAATCACAAATGCATTTGTAGATGTGACCTCTTTTAAGGTGACATCCATGAAAACACTTAGAGATGCTAAAATTGAAATGGTAAGGTTAGAGTGTGTGACCAGACAGTGTCTTATGGTGAGAACTAATTACTATGTCTCCTCCATTAAACCTATGGATGTTAGTGAAGCTCTAAAAGATGAATTTTGACATTTGGCAAGGCGTACTCATTCCTTCTTCTCTCCAATCTATGATCTCCTCGATGATTAATTGGAACCTATTGTGCATTACCTCTTGCATTTTTGTAAGGGCAAGAAATTTGTTGTTAGTCCTTCCCATCCTTAGCCTAGTGTGAACCCTGATATTTCTAATAACGAGAATCTTCCGGCCGGGGATAATTTTGGAACTTGCACATCTACGGATGATATTATCGACAACTATGCAGAAGATTAGAATCGGGTTAATCATGTTGTTTTGGGATTATTTTGAGAATGCTTCCACGGATGAGGTTGATGATGCTATCAACAATGCGCTCACCTTTGTAGCCGCATTTGGTTCTAACTATGGTTTGGGTAATGCTTTCACTAACACTTTCTAAACTCAAGTTACTCATGATAATTACAAAATGTTTGTTGGTTTGATTAAGGAGAAGTGTCGTCATGTGTTAATGATTTGAACCTACCTTGATAAACTATTTGAGATCCAGCAACTAATGTGCACCATTGATGATATTACGCCTTTTGAGAAAGTTGTTATGTATGAGTTTTACTCCAACCTCATTGTCAAGGTTCATGGTCCTTCCTCTATGAGATATGGTCGAGTCTATTTGCATGGGGAGATCTTTAATTTCATACCCACGGTGATTAATTCTCTGTTTGAAGTACCCAATGTTGTTGAGGTCCTAGAACCATCCGATTTCACTCATATACTCAAGTATTTGATGAGTATCTAACCGCTGAGTGGTCCATTCATTTCCCTTAGTCTCATCTGACTTCATTCTATGGATTTTTGCACGAAGTGTGTTGTAGTAACTAGGCCCAATGAACAATAACTCTCGAGTTATTGAGCTTCATGCATGTATTTTTTTACCAGCTTGGGATAAGGATGTCATTCAATTTCAGCACTCATGTGTTTGATGTTGTCACATTCTTTGACACATCTTCTTCGGGGAATTCAGAGATGCCTTTTCCTAATCCGATATTTTAGGTGATCATATCTCAAGTTTTGATCCCCTAAGCTGCTCCGCTTAGATGTTCGGATGTGTTCACCATCGATCCACCACTTCCCATTGCTAAAAATAACCTTGTTGATATTTGGTGGTTTATTATAATGATGAGGATAGTGATTCTAATCATAATGCTCCTACTGACCTCATGTCACCTCAAATGCTACTCCTGATGCTACCGCAAATGCTGATCAAATCTCTACATGCATTCATGATTCTGTGGGTTTTTCACCTAGTTTGCTAATTCCAGTGCCACGTACGCTTATAATGGATCAATTACATTATGATACTAATGTTATTTCTCATACTACTCTCCATACCCATCTTCTTGCCTACTTTTTTATTCTATTCTTTATTGCCGAAAAGAGGGAGTGGTTGACGATGTTGGTGGTCAAGGTTTGAGTTTATCTGCTTCCAGTTAGAAGAATGTGTATTCTTTAGGGAAGATTCAGGATCAGGGGGTTGATATTCATGCGAATCTTTCCACCGATGTCGTTGTAGATGCCAGTGTTCACCTTGCATCACATTCAGAGGGAGATGGTCCATATTTAAGTTTCATCATTCCTACTAGTGTTAGTGATGAAGATGATGATGAAATGAAGTTTAACTTTGAAGCTCCTATGTTGTCGAAACGAAGTGATCTCACTTCAGAGTTCGATGATCTCTTTCCTTAGGAGATGTTTTATGCTTTTATTGAAAAGTATTGTTTTGATGTTTTTCTTTACATGTTATCTATTTTGCTATGTTGAATAATTATGACCTTTTTCCCTAATTTATTAAGGATTATTTTTGTTTGCTTTTGCAGATGTTGTTTTGGATGTCATAGCATTCTTCTTAACAAATTCATGTTTAGTTGCAGCAATTTAAGGGGATATTTTTGGTGATTATAAAAGTTTAATAATTGGTGTTTCCATCTGTGTTTTATCCAATAAAGACAAAAGGTGGGAGATTGTTCAGTTATGTATTTTATAAATACGTGATTGAATAATAATTATTTTATTTTTTCTTATTTAATATTTTAACTTACTTGCCAAGATTAATTATGTAGGAAAGATTTAATATTTATCATATTTTCTAATTATCAAGTATATTATTTAGTCTTAGATTAGATTTTTAGTTTCCTTCCCTAAATTAGTTTTTGTATATGGCTAGAAAATAATATTTAGAACTCTAAGATTTGATCTTGTTCCATAATAATAATGTTTACTTGCAATATATTATGTATATCTCTTTCCCTTATTTTGAAGGTCTCTTTTACAAGAAAGGTGTGCCTATATAAAGTTGACGTATTGCTCAAAACCTAGACACGAATTCAGAGAGAAAAGTCGAAGCAAGAAAATTTAAGAGCGTTTTATTCAAGCTATAGATATTCGTATTTGGTAGATGTGACTGCGAATGCTTTCGGCATCTACGATAACATCTTACGTTTTGAATTTTTTTTTCTTCCATTTTATTTTTACAGTTTTTGTTAAGATCCAATCTTGTGGTTGTGAAGTTTAGTATTTGGAAGAGTTATACTGGTTTAGATCATATCTACTCTTTAGGAGTTTTTTTAGTTTATCTTTACTTAGTATATTGTGCTTCTTTGTAATCATTGAAATGAAAGTTTTGGTTAGTAAATAGTTTTGTCTTGTTAGCTAGACTATAAGAACAAATTTTATACTAGTGTCAATTATATTTCTAAGATTGTGAATCGAGGCAAAAACAAAGAAACAAACCTTAACTAAAAAACATAGCAAAAAATGCATTATGAAAACATAAAAAGTTCCTACCGTGTGGTCTCATTGTCGATCGTCCTTCACCTATTGAAGAACATGATCCACCGTTGCTGCCACCATAATCCAGAGAATGAGATCTGAGAAAGACAAGCTAGGGACTTAAGGAAAAAATGCCTCCCCCACCCTGCTCCTCGACCGCCCTCACCACATACCAAAATTCACTACCAGCCATTGCCACCAACAACCCCACTGAAAAAAGTTGTGCTAAGGAGCACCCACCCGAAGCTGAAGATGTCCATATCCTCTCATCTCCAGATTTGAGAAATATAAAAGCATGTGAGGGAAAAGAATTGCCTAAACCTAAATACAAAGAGGCTTTGAAATGGGAACTGACTGTTGGTACAAGCTTCATAGGTCATGGTCATGGGAATGTTTGAGGTAGTAGGCCGCAACGCTGGTGCAAGTAGGGGGGTGAAGAGAGAAAGATCAAAACAAAAAATTACTCTAGTGGGGAATATATATATATATATATAGGGGTGGGTTCAAATAGAACCATATCATTATATGCGAACCTGCGAACTAGTGCTTTTATTATATACCAGCAGTGCTTTTATTATACAATCACAATGCTTTATTATTATTTTTAGTTATATACACCAGTAGTGCTTTTATGATACAATCATAATTCTTTTAAATAAATAAGGAAATACACAAAAAATCTGATCCATCCATTTAATTAGATCTAAGGCCATAATTGACCCTAGGTTCACATATAGGAACATGGTTCTCATTTAAACATATATATATATATATATATATATATATATATATATATATATATATATATATATATATATATATATATATATATATATATATATATATATATAATATGTTAAATTGCATAACAACAAGTTTTATTTTTGTTTATTTATTTATTTTATCTCTTAAAATTTTAAATTATTTAACAAATTAAAGTGTAGAGTGGATAATAATTTAAACTCTTGATTCCTCTCTAGTAGAGAAGGTTTATTACCACCTCAACTAGGATATTAAAGAGTTGTTTTACGAGCGAGGTTGAATGTATTTAAAATACTTTTAGAGGATTAAATCTCAAATTCAGACAAGATAGGTCTTCACAAGTCATTATCTTCCTTAGTGATATAGTAAATAATATTAGCTTGGCTAGACCGGCTTGAGCCGAACTGATGCCTTATCGAGTTAGCATTCCCCAACCCGGAGTGTACTGGAGACTAATCTGATTGACAACATCTCGATCCGATGAGCAGAGAGCTCTACCTAATTAATGGATGTTCCGGTGTATGATTTATGGTCATTTAAGGCCATGCAACTTTAAAGGTTCAGATTTAGAACACGAGAAAGTTCTAAAGGAAAGATATCTCCTTATGGAATGGTGAGATATATTTCCTTCTAAGCGAGCAATTCCTTACCTATTGAGTTTTTTACTTCTTAAAATTAGGAACTCAGGACCTTAATCTAAACACAATCTTTTATTATCACACGTATATCGATCGATTCACAATTTAACTTGAGGGTCTAAGTGTCTACACCGGGAGTGTCTGGTGCCTTATTTCATAGGTTGATCCAGTTGAAATTGAGTTGTATAAGAGATCGAATGACGTTCAATAGCGTAGAAGAGATCAATTGATGCTCTATTCAGTTCATGTAGTATGATTTAATTATTTTAGACACATCAAGTGTTGCCATCTGCGGGGAATAAAGTGACATCGTGTCATTGAGTTGAGACGTGAAGCAAGAAGACTTTATGGTTTCTAGTAAGCTATGATTTATAAAAAACAGGCCAACAGAGAAATAGACATCACAAGTGTGCACACCGGGAGTGGTGACCCTGTTCTATAATTCGATACTGGTGAAGTTAAATACTAATTACAACCACATAACAAATCCCTAGTGATCAGAGCAAGAGTTTCAAGATACGACATAAGGAGAGTTTTCATCAACATTGGAAGCTCAATATATATCATATATAATGAATGTCTCAAAATGATGGATCTCAAATAGAAGCTTATAAAGGTGAACTTACCTATACAAGAACTCGATGGGGGCAGAAACCTCCCTTTGGTTGAGGTGACAATTCATGTCTTATTAGGAGATTACCCTTAAAAGAGAGAAGTACTTGTCACATTTATTGTCATAGATGCCCCAGCACAACTCTACTCTGGGGCGATTTTCGTTAAATGCTTCTCAAGCTATGTTATCGACCTTCCATATGTGCTTCCCAGGTGGAACAAAGGTAGACATGGTAATCAAGGGCCGGGGTGGATCATGTTACCAGATATCCGTACAAGAGAAAGACATATCTAATAAGAGGTTGTCAGATCCTCTAACCATGAAGGAGAATTAAGAATTAGACAAAAAGATGAATATAAGGGATATGTCAGAAGAGGGGCGTAGTGTACAACCAAGCAAAGAACTAACAAATATCATACTAATCGAGGAAGATGAGGAAAAGTTAACAAAGGTAGGAAATAGCCTAGAAGTACTACTAAGAAATGATATTATGTCCTTGTTGAAAGAATATGTGGATATATTTGCCTTTTCAAAGAAGATTTAACTGAGATAAGTGTCGTCACTTTGGGGGGAAAGCTCGATAAAGTAATAGAATAGGAAGTGGAAAATCTATTAAGAGATAGACACATTAAGTAGATATGATTTCTTGAATAGTTGTCGAACACGGTGATGGTGCCAAAAGGTGAGGAGATATGGCTAATATACATTGATTTTATGAGATTTCAACAAAGCATGCCATAAGGATCATTACCCATTACCCTGGATTGATCAACTACTAGATTCTACCTTAGAGTGTGAGCTGCTAAGTATTGTGGATGCCTCCCAAGAATATCATTAAATCATGCTTGCGCCAGAAGAGCAGCAAAGAGAGAGTTTCATCACATCAAAACAAACATATTCATACATTGTTAAGCTTTTTGGACTAAAAATGTTGGGGCTACCTACCAACGTTTAATGGATAAGATGTTTAAAACCCAACTGGAACACAATATGGAGGTTTACATAAATGATATGTTGGTAAGGAGCAAGAAATCCACCACATATATGTAGAATTTTCTGGAAAACATAGTAACAGATAACAGAGAAAGAAATCGAGCTCAATCTAGAAAACGTTAAAGTGGTGCTTGACATGGAGCCACTTACAGACATAAATGAATTATAAGTGCTCACAGGTCGAACAGTGTGATTAATGCACTTTATAGAAAAACCAGCGGATAAAGGGTTCCACTTCTTACAAATTCTGAGGAAAGGGGCCAAATTCGAGTAGATAGAGGAAGCCCAAAAATTATTTTAAAATTTTGAAAAACCCCTAGCCAAAATTCCTTTACTAACTAAGACCTTGTAAGTGGTAGACTTGTCATATATATCTTAGTGGACGAGGTTGCCAACAGTTCGGTCTTACTACGAGAAGAGAATACCAAGTAAAAGCCGATCTATTCTATGAATCGAATGTTGCACGATGATGAGACCCATTATTAAAAAGTAGAGAAGGTCACTTTAGCAGTAGTAGTTGATGCATTCAAAAAGTTTGATACATCAAGAAAAGGATAGAGTTGCGTCCGACCTTCTTCCTTATCTTTTTTGAACGTCGTCCGATCTTATGATAGCTCGGTTAAAGATAATATGACCTATAAAAAGTAGTCATCGGGGTGATCCCTATATAGACACGCCAACACCACTAGTGCAGAAAATATATTCTAGAACAGTCAATCTAGAACGCCTCATAAAAAGGCGTTCTAGTATATTTATATACCAGAACGCCTTTTTTAAAGACGTTCTGGTATATTGATATACCAGAACGCTTTTAAAAAAGACGTTCTGGTATATTCGATATACCAGAACGCCTTTTTAAGGGCGTTCTGGTATATTGATAAAAAAATTTAAAAAAGATTTTCTAAAATGTAATGAAAATTTAATTCTGTTCAAGTTTGCCCTAGTTTTCTCATCTCCTCTCTCATCCGTCTCACGTCTCATCCCGATGTCTCAGATCTCCTCCATGAGAGGAAAAAAGTAAATCAACGCCGGCTCTATTGCAATCTCATATCCCCAATTCTTCCGCAGATCCACATTACCCAGCTGGCGTCGGTGAAAGGCGACGGCGACTCCGCGTTCGCGAAGAGCGTCACTACAAGAAAACTGGAAAATACCAACAGAATTTTACCAACGGACAACAACGGTTGGTAATTTTGATAGAATACCAATATAATGCCAACGGAATAATATTTTTATCTTATTTAATTATTGCTTTAATTATTTTAGAGATGGATTACTAATCCGTTAGTAATTACCAATGGATCAAGATTATGTTGCTAATTAGAGACAGATATGTCCGTTGATAAATAATTTTTCCTTTTTTTTTAATATTCCAACAAAATACTAATCTGTTGGTATTTAGGCAATATTTTTTTTAAAAATATTAAAATTACCAATGGTAAAATATTCTGTTGGTAATATGGCCATTTTACCAACAATTTTGTATCGGTTGCTAATCTAAATAAAATTATATCACCCCATCTCCTCTTTCATTCTCTAATTCAACGAGAAAACCCTACTTTCTTTTATCACCCCATCTCTCCGCCGCCCCAAACAATGCATCTGTCCCTTCTCGTCATTCTCGCCATCGTTGCTGCCCTTCTCATGGCGGTGCACTCCCAACCCGTCGCCGCCGCCACTACCTACCCCGACTGCGACCGCACCTTCTCCTGCGTAGCCATCACCAACGCCACCTTCCCCTTCACCAGCAGCGACCGCCCCTCCTAATGCGGCCCGCTGGAGGTCGCTCTCACCTGCCACGACAACGCCATCACTGAGTTAACTCACGACTCAGTCGCCCGCCAGAGTTTGCTCTAGGTTTTGTTTCTCTGATTCTTTTCAGTTTTTATTTGATTTGCGAGTGATATTCGAGAAAATACTAACTATTTGGGGTGTTTTGATGTAATTAGTCATTGTGAAATAGATAATCTTTGTGTTATTTCTCAGATCTCGTTGTTTGATAGTGTGTAGACGAACTTTTTCTTTTGAATTTCTGCTTCTCCATATTCATATTAGCAACTACAGGGAACTTTTCCTTTAGAATTTTACCTTTTGTTTTGTAATTTTGGAAAAAATCTTAGCTATCTTTAGTTTGCTGAGTTCTTCTTGCACTGTTTGTTATCTTTGAACTTGATTCCCCCAGTAATTGCTCCTTGAACTGATTATACTTTCAACTTATAAATTAGGGATTTACAAAATTAAGTTGACTTAGCAATAATTTCTTAGCTGATGTATTGTTGTTTGTTATAATTCTTCAAGCGATCCTTACTAATTTAAGATGGCGATGCATCTTCATAATATTATTGCATTTTGTGTTACATGAACTTGATTTCATAACTTTCATTTGAATATACTGCAGATTGAATACTTGGGGCTAGAGTAAAACCCGTCATCTTTATCGGCAATAAGAAAAAGAATGTCCTCGGTAAGTGTAGCTCCTCCAACTGTTGTAAGAGATCCTAGTCGGAAGCTTGGTGGTTTGGATAGGCTACCAGATGAGTTGAACGAGATGAAGCACAAGGATGACAAGGTACACTTTCAGAGCAAAATGCTTACTCAGAATCTGGTTCCGTTTATCATCGCTAATATTTAGAATCGTTGCGTTTATGTTTGTCTGCTCGATTCGATTTCCTAGAACAATGGTGCTTGCTTTTTGACTTGTTTTTCCATATCCTATTTGAGACATTTACATATCCAAGTTGAATATAAGCTTGATTTCATACAATAATGTGTCAATTTATAACAGCTGGTGTTTCATTATAGAACGCATTGCCATGATTTAATGTAGCTATTTTATTGTCATTTAGCAAAATAAATAAATAAATCATTGCCCTTTGTTCTTTGTAATAAATTTTAATCCATTATGTGGTTGTCGAGAAATTTAGTATGCCGAGCCATGCCAGCTTGGTTGAATTGTCAGAAAAAAAGAGGATTAGTTGGTTGACATTTGAGCTCTTATTTTTAGTTGGTTGCCTTGTAAATTTTGATGAAAGTCATACCTTTTTCCACAAACTTAGAAAAGTTTATTTTTGCTGCATTTTGGTGACTAAAATGGACAATTAGTCCATTAAAGTTGAAGAGCATGTGAGGATAATTATATATAGAATGAAACAAATAAGATTATATATCTTATTGAAATTTCGCCAATATGTAATTGTTAGTGGTTGTTTCAGTTTATTCAGACTAATATTTGGAATTTTGGATTTTAGATACTTCAAGTCTCAAATTTGTTGTATAGTTTGTGTTCCGTACACAATGTCTGTATCAAATCAATTATTCAGTCTTTTCGATGTCAGTTTGCTCGCAAGAGTACGAGGTAACTGTATGGTGATGAGTTTGACTCGAGTCGTATCTCTCGAGGAAACAACTATTTGGTCTTTTCGATGTTTTTCTCAAATTACGAACTAGAATAAAATACATGTACAATTGGGGTTTTAAAAGAAATTGAGTTGATCATTATAACTAAAGCTATTTAAACTAATTATTCTAACTAAATTACCAACTACGAGCAATAATTAAACTACTTGAACTCAAGAACTAAGAATCAATAGCAACGAATCTAAAGCATAAATATAATAACTACCCTTAAGCAATCGCATTATACGAATCCAAGAACAAATAATTAAGCATAAATCAACTCGCATAAATAAACTAAATTAACCAATATCCAATATCCAAACATAAAATGATTAAACTAATTAAATTAGAATTAACTAAGAGATTAACTAAGAATTAAACTAACAATTAAACTAGAATTTAACTACTAAATTAACTAAGAGTTTAGAAAACTTATTGTAACTACTAAAATCAATGAGAAGCTCCAGCTATTCCGGAGTTGCACGTCGATCTTGGGCGAAGATTGAATCCCGAACACGAATTCGATGTTTTGGACGCGTCATTCTTCGATCCTTGATCTCCGTCTTCAAATCTCGTTATGAGATGTGGAATTATGTTTATTATCAGCTAAAATACCCTAGGGGGTCGTGTATTCTCCCAAATATCTGAAATAAGGAGGGTTTATATAGATATTACAAGTCTTGGCGCACAAAAAACTCTAAAATCCGAATTCTGGCCGTCGCGTTGACGGTGCATCGACTGACGTGCGCTGATGCTTGGCGTCGGTGCTGCCTGGGCGTGCACGTCAGCTGGGTGGGTGCGTCGACTGACGCGGGCTTGCATCGACGCTTCAGCAAGTTGCGTCGACGATGCGTCGACTGACGCCCCTTCTGTCGACGCTTCAGAACGTAGCATCGGCAGTGCGTCGGCCTTGCATCGACTGACGCGGGTCGTGGCTCGTGTCGACGGAGCGTCAACGGTCGCGTCAGTCGATGCGACTGCGCGTCTGCCTCCGTCTCTCTCTATCTTTTGCTACTCGTTTCGTCGGAAAGCTCGTTCTCCTATTCTTGAACATCGAACTTCGTCTATTACGCGCTGAACTCTTCCGGTTACTTAGCTGTAAGGTGAGAACAACGAAATATCACCTATTTGCATCAATTATGAATAAAATATGGTAAAATAAGTCAGGACTATAAAAATACGGAATTATGCTTAAATCGTCCAACTTATACCAAAAACAAATAGAAAAATGTACTAAAATATTAATAAAAACAAGGACAAATCTACTCTAATCAACTACCCCACGCTTAATTGGTTTGTTCGTCCTCGAACAAACGATAATTTCAAAGTATAACTAGAATGAAAATCAGTTCAAGCGAAGATTCGTGCTATACTACATACATAATTTTGAAAATATAGGTACAAGCCACGCAACGTCAAACACTTGACCATTATTACTTTGTCGCTTCAAAATAAAATCATGCTTCCTCACGAAGGATAATATATATAAGTACGCTCAAAAGCACTCAAGTATTTTCTGCATGGGACGTGTATACACTCAAATCATACAATTACATGCACAATAAATAAGCACAGAAAATCAATCTCTTTTCAATCGCAAATTAAGTGTGCTGTCTAAACTAAGAATCGGAAAAGGGTCTTCGCGGGTTGTAATGTAAGGCTCTTTGGACGGGTATAGAAAATATAAGTCGTGTGGCTAACTCATGATCAAACATGATCAATAAATCACTCAACCTAACCTAAACACGAAGCAATGCGCTTCACCTCGTTCAAAAATAAAAACCTCACTTAACACTCATAACTTAGCCTTTAAATAGACTATTTCTCAACTCAAAACTCGTAAACCGACTGAAATCTCAAACCACTTAAGCACAATTGAAGCTTATAGCATACTTCTTACACAACTCTTGCCTCTTAAACATTAGGCTTCACGCAAAAATAAACAATAAACTCAAGCCTTAAGTTAAGCGCGTAGGCAATTAATCAACACTATCCACCATCCTATTATTATTTTTTTATTTCCCCTTTTATTATTTTTTTTTAATTTTTATGGGGTATTATTCTTTTTCTTTTTTTTTTCTTTTCTTTTTGGATGGTGGTCCTAGATTACAAAAATTATAAATTCCTAATAAAAATTTCCAAGACTTAAATAACCAATAAAAATACGAACTCCTACCCCACGCTTTTAATGGGTTGTAGAGGTCGTCTCAACAAAATCACTCATGGCTAAAGGCATGGATTATTTGGCTATGATTGGCTCATTCGGAATTTATAGTGGCTAAAATTTATGGATATGGCCGGAATAGGGTTTTATATGTGCCTTATCCTCATTTTCAAAGTCAACTACACACAGCGGTATCAAAGAGATATCAAGACTGAAACTTATTCAAGCACATGCAAAGATGATAAACACTCAGGCTACTCGCTGGCTTTTTTGCATGAAAAATTTTGAAATGACGCTGCTTTTTAGGTTTTGTGAAATCAATTGCGTCCAAGTACCATTTTACAATATATAATAATAAATTTTGAAAATTATGCACTTATGCACGCTCAAAGACTAGAACAAATAATCAAACATAATTAACTTTGACAGGCATGCCATACAAACACAATTAAGCGTAGAAATAGCGATCAATCACGCTTACAAACTAATGCATTTCAAAACAAAGACATCAAATTGCACTTTAAATATAAACCATACTCAACCACCCCCCTCCCTAAAAACTTGGCAATCTCCTGATTGTCATAAATATTAAAGAAAATAAGAGTATGGGAGATAAGAAAACATCCCTGAAACTTTGATGGTCGAGTCTCTCCAAAAACGCTTTGGCAATTATCCTTCGTCTTAGACCGCGCGACTAGATTGTCCCGAACAAACCTATAAAAATAAACAAAACAAACAAACAAAACATGATTGCGATTAATTGCTACGCGCAAGTGCCCGGTGGCACGTCTTTTTGGATTTGAAATGACCGGATTGCGGCCAACGTCGTAAATGGATGGGTTGCAGCTCATCCAAAGGTTGCCGGGCTGCGGCTAACTTGGGTCGGATTGCGACCTCGATCGACGAAATCATCGTAATCCCTCATTGCTGCGGTAGGCGGTAGGTTCAGTGGTTGATCGTCAACGTTAACACCTTGAGTGGAACTAGAGGTAAGGCCTTGCGGTAGCGAGCTTCCGCTATATAACCGTTGTCCAGAATAAGCAATTTATCATATTTTCTGCACATCAACACACATATAAATGTACCATGGCAATTGACACAATATAAAAACACAGAAATAAATAAAAGAAGATAAAGAAAATAAAACAAAAACTAACCAATGCTTGGGTTGCCTCCCAAGAAGCGCAACATTTAACGTCATATGCTCGACGCAATTACTTGATCAAATCCTAGCTCGTGGTGGGTCCACGAGCTCCTCCTTGGTACGATCACGATTCTTCATATAATCCTTGAAATAGGGCTTAAGTCGATATTTGTGGACTTGGAATCCCGTCTTTGCACTCTCATTGTAAATAGTGGCGACTCCATACTCATCCATCTCCTTTATTAAAAATGGTCCACTCCATGCGACTTCAAACTTGGTTGGATCAAACTTACGATCGGAATTATATAGCACTAGTTGACTAACCTTGAACTTCTCGTTAAAAACTTCATTCGAATTCGAATTCTTCGCTGTCCAATCCTTGCTATTAGCCTCGCCCTTTTTCTTCGTACGTTTAAAATTCTTGTAGGGGTCGAGGGAAACACATCTTGAATAATTATGCGGTAGCTTCGTCTCTTATCTTGGATCAAACTTCGAACGATCTCGTTGTGGTCTCAACTCCACTTTTGGCTCATTTTGAGGCACGTAAAACCGCGTGGGCAATCCATCATCAAATGCCTCTACATTATCAAACTCTTCAATCGTGCCAATGCTCAGGAGTTCATTCACACAAGAATCTACTAAATCAATAGTAGAACATTTGTCCTTTATAAATGGAGCAGGAGTCTTGTGATTATCTTTAAGTGAAAACGTCGCCGTTTCGCCTAAGACGGACATAGTCACCCTCCCCTCGTTTACATCGATCACCGTACGCGTTGTAGACATGAACGGACGTCCTAATAAAATTGCATGCTCTCGATTCTTGCTTTTTACGTCACCAACGTCCATAATGACAAAGTCGACCGGCACTACTAGCTTGTCTACTTGTACTAAGACATCCTCCACAATCCCCAAAGGTACCCTTATCGTTCTATCCGCCAATTGTAATCTCATCGTGGTTGGCTTCAGCGGTCCTAGGTCAAACTCCTTGTAAATCGAGTGGGGCATCAAATTTATGCTAGCGCCAAGATCGAGCATCCCTCTTGCCGTTAGTCCATTCCCGAGAGAAATAGTTACGCAAAAACTCTCGGGGTCCTTCTCTTTGGGTGGCAATGGTTTCTTAAATATATCACCAACATCTTTCAACTTTGAACAGGTTTCTTTATTTTCAATAATCATGAATAGGTTTCTTTATTTTCTACTATTCATTAGTGTTTTTGACCCATACAAGCCCAACAACACTCTTACATGTACTTGTTGTCGGGACTTTTCGGGACCCTAAAAATGAAGCCCACTTCTATGCGGGCCTGGACAGTTCTGCTGCAACCAGTATGTTGACATTTTTACTATTCTTTTACAGGACGCCTGGGAGACATCATTTTTGATCAATTCTGAACAATCGTTGACAGAACCTTACGTCGGGCGAAAGATCTTCGAGACAATTCACTGCGGGTCTTCTTTGTTCTATGGAAACAGCATGCRGATACGGGACYCTGACATGTACGAGACAATTACAACCACCCCTGAGGTTTTGKRTAATGTTTAAATTTACAAATACCCCTCTTTGAAATTTTGAGAWTTTTTTTTAAATATTTTGAAATTAAGTTAAACCTTCATGTATTTTTTATAAATAAACCTTAAAGAAACTCACAATTCATATAATTGGAACCATTGTTCGTTCCTGGACAGAGTTAGTTTTGTGATTTTTGATTTCATTTGGGTGATGAATATGTTTAGGTTAATGATATAATTGGAATGTTTGCTGGAGGAAGGTATACCAACAATGATGTTGTTGTAGCCGTTATTTTGGGTACTGGAACTAATGCTACATATGTAGAACGTGCACAAGCTATTCCAAAATGGCATGGTCCTTTGCCTAAATCTGAAAAAATGGTTAGAAAATTATTTTATTATTCAATTTGTTTTCTTGTTCATAGTTTCATCAACTAAATTGAAAATGTGATCATACTAAAATAACAATAATTATTATTTTTTTTAAATTTAGTGAGTGTTTGAATCTTCTATTTTTAGGTTATAAATATGGAGTGGGGTAACTTCATGTCATCTCATCCTCCATTGATTGAGTATAGGGAATAAGGTTATGGTGCAGATATAGATGCCATTCATGCACAGAAGAGGGTATTCCGCTTGTTCGTAGTTCTAAATCGGTCAAATTTGAGATCTGAACAGCCGAATCTGTTTGTGCAGCTACTTTATTTGGTTTTTGATTCCTCAGAAATGTGCTACTTTTGGTTGTCTGATCTTTACACCACCACATAGCCTCATTTACTCTTCTGAGCTCTTGAAAGGCTCTGCCGAGATAATGAAGAAGTTTATGGTTGAGGTGAATGCTACTGATCATTTTTGTCTACCCACTCTAATTGTAATTTCAACTTATTTATTTCTAACTAATCAATTTGTATGTATGTAACATTACAACATCCAGAAATGGACTTTTCACGGGCCAAGATCAGCTAGGAGGTTGGGTTTTATATTGGAGTCCTCAACGATACTAGGCAGACAGAAGTAAACTTTTAATTTGCGTAAGTTGTGGTTTGTTGTTTATTTTAAAAGAACTATCCGCGAAGAAGAGTTTTGTTCCTTTAAGTTCTGTAAATACTTCCTTTTAAATGTTTTGAATTTTCCTGATATGAGGTTGGAGTGTTGTTTTATTTTCATGGGATTGATATTTTCAATGAATTAATAGTGTGTGAAAATGCCAAGGGAAATCATTTTTGAAGACCTTTTCCATTAAAAAGAGTTACCATAGAAATGGCTTAAACACGTGGTCCTTCTGATTTATTAAGTTAAAATGTTCTTTAAGATATTTAAGAAGTCAACCTCTGGAATGTACTTGGTTGAAATTTTACAGAGAGTCTTACTTAGAATGGCTGAAGAAGCTTCATTATTTGGTGTTGGTGTTCCAGCCAAACTTAAGATTCCATTCATATTAAGGTACTCCTCGAGTAACCTATTTTTTTTTTTTACGCATTTGTTGTGCTTTTAAGTATTTTCACCATATCGATGCTCAAGTTGCGACTTGAACTATAAAATGTGCAGGACGCCAGATATGTCGGCTATACATCATGATACATCGTCTGACATCAAAGTAGTGGGCAGCAAATTGAAGGACATATTAGAGGTGATCTCTCCCTCTCTTTCTCCCTTTTTAATATTGTTGAATTTCCCATTGCACTGCTTTAGCCGCTGTAATTACAAGGACAAAACTTGGCAGTGTATAATAAGTATATACAGATACTACCCTTGAGGTTTAGCCTAATTCAAAATAAAAATTACAAATAAGCCCCAGGCGTATGCTTTTATTTCTGAAAATGATTATATTTTTTTTTCTTATTGAAATTCATGGAGATTTGAGCATGATTTGGCGATGATAGTTAATGATTTCCTGGAGAACAGTAATAATTGTGGTGGGATCGACTCGAGATATAGCAGTGATAGAGATTCAAGCCTCTCCGATCTCCTTCATCTCTATGAAAAAATCTCTGTAAGTTTCTCTCTCTCTCTGAATTTTATTATTCTTTTATTTATTTTATAATAAATTGTATATTATTTATAATCCCTTTCAGTGTTGATTAGTTTTATCATATTCTCTTAGAATGTTGTATTTCTCCTATACAAACTCAATTACTCAATTATTGGTTTTGAACATGCCGGTTTCTTGAATTTTGATTATCTGCGGTGCTTGACTTGGATGGACAGATCCTTGAGAAACTGTCTCTTCTTAAACTGGAAAGATTGTAAGTGTTTTCAGTTGCAGTTAATTAATACACGCCGCTTTTGTCTTAAGTTTATTTAGACTGGAATGGTTTCATCATTTTAGGGACTTGAGCTTTAACAAATTGACCGGTCAAATCCCAGCTTCTATCAAAAACTTTTCTTCATTACAATTCTTGTAAGTGAGCCACTTCTCTGTATGAATAAAATGAGTAAATTAAAGTAAACCCCCTGAATCATGAGATTTTCCGCATTCGATACATCTGAACATTGGTCTTTGGTTTTAGATGGCGAGCTTAATCTACCTTCTGTACCAGAAAACAGCATATTGGCTGACCTGGACTCTGAAACTCGTTCAACTGTGATGGTAATTTACTTTTTTAGGCCATTTATTCTGTAAAATGTTTGTTCTTTAATATGTATATTAATAACACCCAACTGTTTCCCGGAATTATTTCTTCAGTTTGACCAACAGCAAAAACAAATGGGCCTTCCAACAAGTGATGAGATGCAGAAATAGGAGATAATGAAGAAGTTTATGGCTGAGGTGAATATTAGTGATCATTTTTGTCTACCCACTCTAATTGTAATTTCAAACTATTTTTGGATAACTTGAATGGTAGCAAAATAGGTACTCGTCGTCTTTTGGTGATTTCTATTTTAACATTTGTTGATCGTGTATTTGGCGACTTGTGTTGTTTGTATTGACATCTTTTGGTGAGTGTATTATTGCGATTAATGGATGGTTTTGGGATTATTTAAATAACAGGTGTTTTGTGAAAAAATTGTGATTTAAATTGGTATTTAAAATTGTGATTTATGAGGTATGAACAGATTTGAAAAAAAAAAACTGGAATTCCAAAACGGACAAATCTAGAACGTCTTTCTTAAAGGCGTTCTAGAAAATGTATATTCTAGAACGTCTTTTTTGGAAAGACGTTCTGGAAAATGTATTTTCTAGAACGTTTTTCTCAAAGGCGTTCTAGAGAATGTATATTCTAGAATGTCCTTTTCGAAAAGATGTTCTGAAAAATGTATATTCCAGAACGTCTTTCTCAAAGGTGTTCTGGAGAATTTATATTCTAGAACGTCCTTTTCTTGAGAGGCAACTATAGACTAAAATACATGCTCATAATCATACGTGGCAAAAATCCTCTATGTATCTAAAATTTAGATATACTAGGTTAATCCCTACTATAAATAGAATATCTGAGGCTCTGAGATCAACACACAACTCATGATAATAAAATTTTCAGGGAGATCACAACTCTCCTTCCTTCAGCGGACACCACAACCACTGAACCATCATAATCGTATGTTCTCTTAACAACTCATACATTTTCATCTAAATCAATCTTCTAAACATCTTGTTCAAGGGTTTACAATCATATATCTCTATTTTACAACCAATATTTACATCCTCATGAAAACCAGCATGTCGTCGAGTTACTCAAGATCACAAGATCCTCTTTGTATGTCAACCGAGGACATTGCCTCCCCTATTTCTTCCTTGATGAACTCCTATCAGATCTAACTTGAACCATCAAGAAATTCTAGCATTATTTGAACCGATCAATCAAATACAACCATCAATCCTCCCAGAAATAACCTAACCTTTTTGAAAATCAAATACGTAGTGGCCTACACTTGCCATTCCATCATTTCTTTATTAAGGCCAGCATAAACTATCAATTTCCCTTGAATAAATTTCCTTCGAACTCCATTTGCCTAATGATAGGATTCATAATCATATGCGGATTCGAAAAAGTGGAACTTGATATAAATTTCTTTCAACTGATTTGGAATCAAGGGGTCCAAAACCACCTCATTTTATCTACCATCGTGCCATGATGTTCATCTTCTGACTAACCTAACTTCAAATATAATACACTAGAGGACTAGTTTTCTCTTATTTCAAACCACAAGAGCTTGGCCCTTTCCTTCTGATATATTAGATAAGCTAGCTCCACGAGATCAAATAATCATTAGGTGATCTCACTGCATTGCTTGGGATGCTTGGATCGAAGTGGAACATTCATTCTTTCAATGTCATCAGCCTAATCAATTCTCAACAACTTTTATCTGAATTTGGGATAAACCAAAAGACTACACACTGCGCGTGTACTCTTGGTAGTGAAGAGATTGTATAACAAAAGCAAAACATCATACTTCAACTATATTCACTTGACATGTTACTATCCCGCCTTCTATTTTTCAAAATCACTATTAAAGAAGTTTTAATCAACACCATTTGGAGCTCCTACCAACAAGCCTCTGCTTCTCAAAAGAAGTCCAAAGCACACAAGAATATGAAGGCAGAAAAGGATTCAAACTACGGTGAGTTAAAAACACCACCTATTCATACCCGAACTTCCTCCACAACTCGCAGCACCATGGGAAAGCAAAAAAAACATTGGCTGGACAGTTTGCCTCCTACCCAAAGGATCAGGATTCGGGTTGAAAAGAGAGCAGTGATCCACCCAGAAAAGGATCTTAATGAATACAAGAGACATGATTCAAATGACAGTTTGCCATCTTGATAATGTTCATAGATACTCCCATTCGTCACAATTTGTACATTTACCTTCTTAACTATATTTATTTGAAGAGAAGTTATTTGCATCAGCCATCACCCTTGTCAAGGTGATTAAAGATGAAGAGTCAAACAATAACCCCTTTTAAGTATCAGAAATGGAACAACAACTGATTGAGAAATGCTCCCAACTATATAAGAAGAGCAATTTGATAGCTCAAGGCAATGACACAATTGGCAGGGCTAAGGAGGATCTTCAAATGTCCAAAGCCAAAAGCATCATCCACTCACATTATGATAAAGAAACTACAGGAACACATAAAACACACCGAAGAGCAATATGCTGAGCTTACATCATCCTCATCGACAGACAAAGAGATAGCTTAGAAAGATGGCATATTAAAGGGCTACAGAACATTCCTTCTATCCGATGTGGGATAAGGTTTCTTGGATTCCTACCAAGAAAAACCCTTAGAAAAACATCACAAATCTATGGCATACCTTCAACACCTTATTCCGGTAGCCATAGACTATTTTCATTGGGCACTAGACAAAGTAGAGGAACAAATATCCACTTCGAACTTTTAGGGTTCAATTATTAGTGACAATGATCGCACTGGGATGATATACCCTTCAATCTGGAAAGGGAATCCTAATGAGGCGGCCACTTTCAAATGTTAGAGACCCGTGCTACAGGATGTTGTGCGTGAAGCCAACTTCGGGACCAACTTGACCTTCCCTTATCAACAATCGGGCTTATAAATTATCAAACCGTGTAATAGAAAACAAAAGATCTAGGTCAAGCTGGGTGCCGACCTTGATGAGTGCATAAATAATGCAAGATGCACCTTAGGAATAGTTAATTACTTTCACTAACTTTGTGTGAATGAGACTTACACTTGTGAAGATCTATACTCTTAACGACATTATACGATTTCAATTTAGGTTTCTTCCCAATTAAATAAGTGTTAGTCCTACTACTATTATATTTGTTTTCTAATTTTTTTCAATTTATTTTAAATTAAAAGAAATCGAGGGGAATATATTCCCCTCGGGAAATATCGAGGGGAACCCGAGGGGAATATGATCCCCTCGATCCCCTCAATTTTTTTTATTTAAAAAATCAAAAAATAGAAAATGCATATTTACCAATCAATTACTAATTCTCGTGGTTCTAAAACAACGAAACACACCTCGTGATACCTTCACTAAAATTAAGACGCATCGTTGCTTTGTGTTTCCAATTAAATAAGTTGATCGGTCATATCGGGGTTACTGTTGGTCGAATTACATAACACGTGTAAACACGTATATGCTTGAAGATATTCTTCTAATGAAACCCAGGTCAAAATCATCCCACGTACCTAAAATGATAGGATATGGTTTATTTTTACGTTATTATATATTTTTCTATTTTTTTAGATTTTTATAAGTTTAAGAAAATCAATAAAATAGAAAAAGCGTATTTACCAATCAATTACTAATTTTGGTGGTTCTAAAACAATGAAACACACCTTGTCGCACCTTCACAAAAATTACAACGCTTAGTTGCTTTGCATTTCCAACAAACAAGTTGATCGATCGTATCTGGTTACTATTGGTAGAATTACACGACACGTGTAAATCACACATTTTCATATCATATTTCACCAATAACCATAACCACATACCATTTATTGAACCTAAAACAGATTAATCACAAACCATAACTATAAAAAATATTATTTATCCGACCTAAAATAGGTCGGCCAAAAAATAATTTGTCCAACCTAAAACAGGTCGAGCCAAGTGTATCCATACTCATAGCCTTATCTTTAAGCCCTAATGGACTTCTTCTGACCTAAGCACCGACCTATATCCTTATAAAACAACCAGATCGTGTAAAATCAAATCAAATTAACTAAATCATACCAACCTCAACTAACCCATATAATCCAAATAAAACATATAACAACAACTAGAACTAGAACATATAAAATAGTCAGTCCCCTTTATTCTAAACCATAGCAGTATAGCTATATAATATCTCTGACCTAAACAAGTGTCAGCTCATAACCATGAAAACCATAATACCAAAAACCATCTCATCCAAACAAAATCATGAGACCATTTTTCCTAATTTATTACTTAAGCATCGTTCCATAGCCATTAATCCCGACGAGCCTTTGCTGACCATAAAAGCACAAAAACCAATAAAACCATAAACCTTAAAGACATCACCGACCTAAATGAGCGAACGTCGACCCACAACCATAAGAATCATAAAACCATCAGCGACCTAAACAAACGTCAGCCCCTAACCATAAAAACAAACCATAAAACCATCTCCAACCTAAACAAGCGTCGGCCCATAAAAATATAAAAACTATAAAACTATCACCGGCCTAATAAAAGCCTTAGCTCATTCCATATAAACGATCGTCGGCCTAATAAAAGCACCAGTCTATTTCATAACCATCCAACCATATCGATACAAGCTATCACCGACCTAAACAAGTATCAGCCAATAACCATATAGTCATAAACCATACCATCTTTGACATAAACAAGTATCGGCCCATAAAACCATAAAAACCATAAAACCATAACCATTTACCTAATCAAAAATAGGTCAGCCAAAAAATTATTTAGCCGACCTAAAACATCTCGGTCAAAGATCTATTTCCGACCTAAAACAGGTCGACCAAAAAACCATTGCATAACCTAACCATAAACCACTTATTCATCAAAATACACATATTTGGATCATCTAATCATGGACCAATGATCGATCTAAAACAGGTCGGTCAAAACCCACAACTATTGGAGTAAAATAAGTCAACCTATAGTTAAACCATATTAAACCCAAAAAATATATTAAACCAAATATATAACCCATATTAAATCACACCATATCAGTCCATAAAAACCAAGTAAAACCAAGCAAAATAACCTATTTTAACCAATAAATCACATCATACACATATCCAAACAAACCATTTATTCGACCTAAAACAAGTCGGTCACAGACCATAATTATAACAATAAACTATAAACATAAACCATCGCCGACCTAATAAAAGCGTCAGCCCATTCCATATAAACCATCACCGACCTAATAAAAGCGTCAGCACAATTCCATATAAACCATCGCAGACCTAATAAAAGCGTCAGCCCATTCCATATAAACCATCGCCAACCTAAAAAATGCGTCAGCCCATTCCATATAAATCATCGCCGACCTAATAAAAGCGTCTACCCATTCCATATAATCCATCGCCGACCTAAACAAGACTCGGGCCCTCATATCCATAACCATACCATCTCATTTATTAATACGACCAAATTCAAACTTGCGACCAGACCATAATCATTTAAACTGAATCAAATAAACTTTATCAAATCAAGTGTATCATATTAAATAAGTCAATTCATATAAACCAAGCAAACCAAATAAATCAATTAGTCCCCCATATTTAAGAAAAATAAGCCATATTAAGTCAAAAATATCAAACAAACCACTCCAAACCAAAATAACCTAATAACCGTATCAAGCCAAATAAATCAGATAACCCATATAAACCATATTAAACCAAATAAACCAGCTAACTCTCCATATAAACCATATTAAATCAAATATATCAACTAATTCTCCATATTTCAACTAAATCAATCAACTAAACCATATCAAATAAACCAAATCATATAAAACCAAAAACTAAAATAAACCAAATAAACCCATGTTAGCCAAATAAACAAAATAAAATTAAACTAAATTAACCAACTACGCCATTTTAAATATACCAAATAACCATATAACCAAATAAACCATATAAACTCGTTTAACCAACTAAATCAATTTAAACTAAATAAACAATATTAAACAACATAAATCAGCTAGTCCTCCATATTCTAGATGATATGCAGTCATATTTATGCCAAAGAAAATTTTTACCTCTCCTCGAATATCCAAATGCGTCGACCTATTTACTTTTAGGTTGCAAAATTTTCACGATCACATCTCCTTGAATATTTGGACACTCGGCCTGATGCATAGCCCTAAATATTTGCGAACTCATCGCGTTGAGTTGACCATCCCGAGTTAGATTTCGGGCAGCAAAATAAATTAACCTTTCAAAACCAACATTAATACAAAACCATATACCAAAACAATAATCACCATAATCCACATTTCCGACCTAAACAACGTCGAGTAAAAATCATAACCAAGTAGATTTTATCAAGCCCAGTGTACCATATCAAATAAACCAAACTAAATAAACTCAAATAAACTAGCTAACATATACCAAACATATAAATTAGTCAGTCCACACAAGCCATATAAACCACTTTGTTTTATTATTATTATTTTAAGCCAAATACACCATACACCAAATTATACCACACGAGACCATATAAATCAGATAAACCATACCAAACTACCCCATATAAATCCATTAAACCAAATCAAACAAACCATTTAAACCAAATAAAACAAGAACACCATATTTCCCCGTATCAAAAGAAAAGGTAAACAATATTACCTCAAACCAAATAAACTCATTAAATGAAACAAAACAGACCATATAAACCCAAAACTAAATGAGTCATATCAAATCAAATAAACTCGAATAAACAAAGGCGCACAAACAAATAAAATATATCAAACCAAATTGACCCCAAATAAACAGACTAACCCATATCAGCCAAATAAACCAAATAATATCACACCAAATAAATAATATTAAACCAAATTGATCAAATGAACCGTGTTAAATATACCATATAACAATATTAATCCAATCAAACCAAATTAAAATACATTCATATCTTCTAGAGAGTTTAAGAAATTATATTCCAGAGAACTTAAAAAATCAAATAAGTCCCTTCTGCCATGAATTAAACCACATATAATCAAATAAACCACACGCATATCCTCATAAAATTAAACCACGTACAATCAAATAAGTCCCTTCAGTCAGTAATTAATACATATAGAATCAATTAAACCACACACATAGTCCATAGAATTAAAACACATAAAATCAAACAAGTCCCTTCAACCAAGAATTAAACCACACACGCATATCCCCATTTAAACACAAGTAATCATCACCACTGTTACCCATGATTGGTGTAACACGCTTGAACCCAAGTGTGCATATTTTCGATTTTAAAACAAAGAAAATTAAATACTTATCTTGATTTTCGATGCCTCCATAATTTAAGGTCCTTTAACCAATTGATTTGGAAATCAATTCTTTCACCCAATGAGTCGATGTCACTCGTATTCTCAAGTGTGAAGGAAACCGAGGGGTATATGCTCCCCTCTTTTTTTAATTTTAAAAAAACGTAATTACCTAACAATTACTAATTCTCGTGGTTCTAAAACAACAAACACACCTCGTGGTTTATTTTTACGCTATTATACTTTTTCTATTTTATTTTTATTTTTAATTAAAAACCCGAGGGGAGTAAATCGCCCTCGAAAATTTTCAAGGGGATCTATTTCTCCTCGGAAAATCCCAAGGAGAATTTACCCCCTTGGTGTTTTCGAGGGGTAAATGCACTCGGTAACTTTCCCCTCGTAAATGGTATTATCCTCGGTAATAATAAAGGCAAATATTGGCGCCATATTTCCAAAGGTATTACCGAAGTTATTGACCTTCGATAATTCCCTTGGTAATAATTGCCTTCGGTAATACCGTCGGAATTTTTAGGGCAATATTTCCCTGTGTGCTCCCCACGGTAAAATATATATATTTTTTTAATAGTGATTAATTTGGGAAGTTTATTTACTTGCAGACGAAAAAAGACAATACCCGATTTCAACTGTGAATTATTCTACAAATTATTCTACAGTGAAGGATTCTTTATTAAGTGTGATCATTTACGTAAGATCGAAATGAATGAATATTACGGAATATAAATAAATGAGAAACAAAAATGTCAACTTTGTTATATTAAATAAGACAAATGAGTTTTTTAAATTAAACTTTTCTAGTTGATTGAAATATTCCCAAAATCCATCTCATTAAAAAAAAAATACATGCCGACACCTTTCATCAGTATTTTTTATATTTATAGATTACACTCTCTTTACTACTATAAATTAAGACATCGCTATTCTTTTACGTCGTCACGTATTTTTAACAAAAAATACTGATATAAACAAACTCCACTAAAATAAACTATTCAATATATTTTTTAAATTATAAAATGTTATTTCTTGAGGTTTTCATTAAATAATTCAACCTGTACACATTCTATGATTAATAATATTAATATTTTTGTAATTTATTTACTTGCTCACGAAAAAAGACAATGCCAATTTTTTATTTGTCAAAAATGCTAAAATCAAGGTTTTCTGATTAAGTGTGATTAATTGTATAAAATCACAATAGATATATATTATAGAATCTAAATAAGTGAGATATGAAAAGGTTAAATTTGTTATTAAGTAAGATAAATGAGACCACTTTAATTAAGTTTGTTTACATGTATATTCTAATTATTTAACTAAAAAATCCACAAAAGTATGCAGATGAAAGTTAATTTTAGCGAGCTCTCTTATTTAATTTAATTTATATCTAAATTATGCTCGAGCTGCTGTAGAGAGTTGATGAGGTGATTATTTCGTGACGGGTTGTTTTTTTGGCTCTGTGTTAATTATTTAAGTATTTATAGTCAGATTAAATTTGCGGGTTATAGAGTAGGTTTGTGATGCTGTTATACACTGTGGTGGTAATGCAGAAAGATAGTTATGTAAAATTATATATAGATACAGACTGTTAAAAAAAATCTATAATATTTTTGCACCTTTGTATAAGGGTTTGGATGGAGATTGTATAGGGGAATTGTTGGAACTTGGAATTATATGCATGTATTTGTGTGTGTATGTGAAGCAGGAGGTTTGCTTTTATTTATAATTAATAATTTTATTTTCTCAAAATTTCTCGACTATTTTGAATTTTTTCTTAAATGAGATTTTTGAATCGTTTATTATATATTATTTATTAAGTTGGATGGTACAAATGAACGGGTACCTTTTTAAAAAGAAAATAATAATAAATAAATAAAATAAAAAATTTATTCTAAATTAAGTTGTGAATTTAATGAATATTAATTATATAGACGTGGTTAGTATTATGAGTAAATCTCCTGTGTGACGACCACACGGATCCACTCCCATGTGACGGAGCTCAAATTCGACCAAACCGGTATCCCCCTCACAAAAAATTGGACCATATAAAAGGGGGGGAAACAGATCGCTGCCCATTTTTCTTCTCCTCCTTCCTCTCTCCCCGATTCCCAATCATAGTCAGAAATCCATAATCAGAATCACCGTGCCTCCGCCGTTGAGCCACCATCTACACCACCACTAAAATAAAAATAAATGAACTGTGAAAATCTTCATTTGCTTGGAATTGATCAAAATCAGGAATTATACCAATTAAAAAAACACGATCGGGACCAATGCGGGCCAAGGGCGACAATGAGGACGCAGAAATAGACGAAAATAGACTCTTTCAAGATCTGGGTGGAGCGTTCATCATGCTGGAACCACGGGTGCCCAAGCCCGCCATGCAATACCAGCATCCTGTATGCAATAAGGGCTTGTGCAACCCATCTTCGGCGGCGTCTGTTGAACTCATTCACGCTTGGAAAATGGTGTCTTAATGATTTTCAATTTTCCTTCTCTTTCCCCTTTTCAAATCGTGAAAAATCAGAAAGTGCTTTGGTAAATTAGTTTTTTTTTCTTTCTTTCTTTCTTTCTTTCTTTCTTTTTTTTTTTTTTTTTTGTGGTCATTGAAGTGTATTAAAATGATAATTAATTAATTCATGAGCAACTAGCTGTTGTTTCATGAAATAATAGCTATATTTTCTTCAGATGGTGATATTGCATAGTTTGAGGGGATAATTGTATAAGCCTCCCACCAAAAATTGGAAATTATTGTGGGCCAATCATGTAATATCTTAAATTCTGCATGTATTAAAAATTTAGAATTGGTAGTGTGGTATGGAGGAAAAGTTGTTTAAGACTTATATAATGATGTGGGGTTTCAAGCCATATTATATTATCACTTTTGGCATGTGTTGGTTTAATTACAACATAATACTTAAAAGTGATACTTTTAAGTGGAAAAGTGACACATTTTAGGGCAAAAGTGACACATATATAGTTAAAATACTTGATTACAATATAACGTATTATGTTGTATTCAAGTATTATGTTGCAGGAAAAGTGTGTGTGTGTGTGAAATTGCAGGAAAGTATTTTGTTGTATTCAAGAAATTCCTCTTGTCCTTAATCCACAAGGATTGTTACTTCTTCATGAAAAAAGTGACACTTTTTTGGACAAAAATGACATATTTTGGTGCAAATGTGACAGTTTTTTACAGGAAAAAAAGAAACAAAAAAATAACGATTACTATCAACTATTAGAAAGTGACAGTAATATATTAAGAAGTGACAGTATTATAACTTGACTATTATAATTTGTGTAGCAACTCTTTTTCTGCAAAAAATCAAAGTGACACTTTTTTGGACAAAAGTGACATATTTTGGTGCAAATGTGACAGTTTTTAACAGAAAAAAATAATAAAAAATAACGATTACTATCAACTATTAGAAAGTGATATTTTTTATTTATAAAGTGACAGTAATATCTTAAGAAGTAACAGTATTATAACTTGACTACTATAATTTGTGTAGCAACTGTTTTTCTGCAAAAAAATCAAAAGTGATCAAATCCCAACAATTAAACCTAACAACTCTATTTACACACTTTCCTGCCAGCAGAAAAGAGAAAATCAAAAGTGACACTTTTTTGGACAAAAGTGACATATTTTGATGCAAATGTGACAGTTTTTTATAGGAAAGTGACACTTTTTATTTATAAAGTGACAGTAATATCTTAAAAAGTGACAGTATTATAAATTGACTACTATAATTTGTGTAGCAACTGTTTTTATGCAAAAAAAAAATCAAAAGTGATCAAATCCCAATAATTAAACCTAACAACTCTATTAACACACTTTCCTACAGGCAGAAAAGAGTCTAAAATCAAAAGTGACACTTTTTTGGACAAAAGTGACATATTTTGATGCAAATGTGACAGTTTTTTACAAGAAAGTGACACTTTTTATTTATAAAGTGACAGTAATATCTTAAGAAGTGACAGTATTATAACCTGACTACTATAATTTGTGTAGCAACTYTTTTTCTGCAAAAAAAATCAAATCCCAATAATTAAACCTAACAACTTTATTAACACACTTTCCTGCCGGCAGAAAAGAGTCTAAAATCAAAAGTGACACTTTTTTGGACAAAAGTGACATATATTGATGCAAATGTGATAGTTTTTTTTACAGGAAAGTGACATTTTTTATTTATAAAGTGACAATAATATCTTAAGAAGTGACATTATTATAACCTGACTACTATAATTTGTGTAGCAACTGTTTTTCTGCAAAAAAATCAAAAGTGATCAAATCCCAATAATTAAACCTAACAACTCTATTAATACACTTTCCTGCCGGCAGAAAAGAGTAGAAAATCAAAAGTGACATATCTTGGTGCAAATGTGACAATTTTTTATATAAAAAAAACACACAAAAAATAACGATTACTATCAAATATTAGAAAGTGACACTTTTTATTTATAAAGTGACAGTAATATCTTAAGAAGTGACTGTATTATAACTTGACTACTATAATTTGTGTAGCAACTCTTTTTCTGAAAAAAATCAAAAGTGACACTTTTTTGGGCAAAATGATATATTTTGGTGCAAATGTGACAGTTTTTTACAGGAAAATTGTTACTATTCATTTGAAATAATAAAATCATCACACAGAGTACCGTGGTTGCAGCTAGGTTATATATAATCAACATAACAAATTTCAGAGACAATACATTACAGAATGTCCATTTCATGTTCATGTTTATATTCAATTTCTTGAGTCTGAGAGAAAAAAATTAAGTAACGAAGCTATACAATGGTCTAATACCAACTCAATATATCTCTATGTAAATTGTACTTCCTACAAGCACAAGATTATCTTCTTGGTGCTGGCTCTTGGTGCTGATAATCTTGACTTGTGCCTTGGCCTCAACCTTTAACTGGTCGTTCCTTTTAATCCTCTGTAGAATCTCCTCATGGCACCTCGACGGCTGGACGTGATCCACACAAACATGAATCTTCTTCCTTATGATTCTTTACCAACCTGCTTGTTGACCTCAACACCAAGATTGTTTAAAAGTCACAATATTAATTGAAAAAGTTTCTAGTGCAAAATGTTATATTATAAGTTACGGTAGAAAAGTGACACATTTTAGTACACAAGTGACTGACTTTAGTTGAAATGTAACAAAAAAACAAACATTGAATTAACAGCCTTATGGCATCTTAGAAACAATGATCAAGAAAATGTGTTTCCAAGCCAACCGGATACTGATAAAAAAATAAGATCAAGAAAAATAACTGAACTGAATCAAAAACATAATCAATATATCACTTTTTTCAATATATGTACTGTTTGGTCTTACAAAAACTCATTATTTACAAATGAAATTATGGTGTCTTTCACCTAAACCAAAACAGCATGTTAGTAGTCACCTGTTAACAGAAAATAAATAAAACTCAAAACTAATAAAGATTCCTACAAATACTTGATATCGATCAAAACAAACAGAAATCAAACAAAACACAAGAAAATAAATAAATTACTATTTAATCGATTTTTATATCTTCTTCATTACTAGAAAAAGAATCAGTAAATCCAAGTTTCCACCTACATCAAAAGTTCATTAAAAAAATCATTGAAACATAACTATTACTCATAAACTATCACATTTTACAGTAATGGTATCATTGTTTAGTTATGAAAACATATTATCTTTCATCATTTAAACAAATAGCAATATCATTTAAGCAAGTTAACACCAGCCACCAATTATATATGCATGCCTGAAAGATAAGTGGAATAATTAAAAATAAAGCCATTATATTTGATAAGATCTAGAGGCAATTGAATATGAATAACGCAAAATATGTATAGAATCAAACCAATATTTTCAATACAATTYCCCCTAAAACGGGGTTTGCAAACATGACGAGTTTTCGCCTATGAATATTTGCAATACAATTTCCCCTAAAATTCATTGAAACATACAATTATTTGCTCATAAATTATCACTATTTAGTTATGAAATCGATATATTACCTTCCTCAATTCATTGTTTGTGTTTGGAATTCGTCCATTGCAGATGGATATGGACATGCCAAATTTCAATCGTCCTATGACCGTTGCAGAAGCAAATATGTTGGGCGGAGGAGGTAGGAACGACGGTAGCGGCTGAGATTTTGAAAAGGAATGGATTAGAGCGGTGTACATGGGTGAGAGCGCATAGAGATGCAGAGGAGGGTTAATTTAGGGGAAAAAATAGCGACAATTTTCTATTAAATATATTGAATCGGATAGTAGGGTGGGTGGGTGGATTTGGCTCGTTTAGGTCTGGGCGGATTTGGCTCCGTCACGTGATAAAAGATCCGTGTGGCCGTCATTTATAAGTTTTTGCCTAGTATTAGAAACATGTCTCATTTTTTTCTTTAAAACTAACTAATAGAAATTTAGACAACTCAATATAATACCATATGTGAATCGACTATCAATATCTTTATTTGTTAAATATAACTAAAATTCACAAATATTTTGTGTAAAATCTTAAATTCGAGTTTTAAAATAATGTTGTCGAGAATATATGAATATCTATACAAAATAATATAATTGTTGTTTAAGTTTTGATTGTGATTATGTTGATGACGAATATGAGGCTTCCAAATCTAAGTTTTCATCGTAATTTTGTTGAATTAAAAGGGTTTTCCAGTGTATAAATATCATAGGAGATGGAGAAGTTGGAGGTCTCTATGACATCATAGAAATCCAAATTCTGGAATATAAGTATTACAGGATCTAAATAAATGAGATATGAAAAAGGTTAGATTTGTTTTATTAATTCATATATATCCTAATCATATTAAAATAAGATAAATGAGTCCTCTTTAATTAAGTTTGTGTACATGTATATAAAAATCATTTGATTGGTAAATGCTCAAAAGTATCAAGATGAACGGTAATCTTAGTGACCTTTCATGTTTCATTTAATTTATATCTAAATTAAATAGTGAATTTAATGAATATTAATGATATATATATATATATATGTAATTAGAATTACCAACAAATCTCATTTTTTCTTTAAAATTAAGTTATAAAAATTGGGAGAATTGACAACTCAGTATAATCAAATATGTGAGTCGATTATCAATATCTTTATTTGTGATATATAATTAAAATTCATAAATATTTTATGTAAGAGTTTAAAGCTGACTTTTAAGATAATGTTGTCAAGAATATATGAATATATATGCAAAATAATTTAATAATTGTCTAAGTTCTGATCCTGATTCTGTTGATCGCGAATATGAAGCTTCAATATCTAAGTTTTGATCCTAGTTTTGTTGAATTAAAAGAGTTTTCTCAGGGTATAAATAATAAGAGATGGATCAGTTGGAAGACTTCAAAATTCTGGAAGATTTTTTGTTGTTAGATGATGGTGATCCTATCGCATATAATTATTGAGGGTCGATCTATGTTGCACCAATAATTTTTGTAGTCGGTTTGATTAATGTATATATTATTTCATTGAGTTTAAATTTAGATTTTTGCGTATATGAATAAGAGTGTAAGGTATGTTTGAGTTTAGACAGTGTGTAAATATGATTCGAATATTGACATATTGTAGGATGTCCACTCACCTTAGTTTTTGAACACAATCAATTTTTATGGGTTGTCGAATCATGAGCTCAGATTGAAAGTTTGTACTCAAATCATGTTGAGAAATATGATCATCACTTGGGTTGTTAGTCGTTAAAAATTGGGTGATTATATTTTAGAAGCTAAAATTCTTCAATGAAGTAATGCAGTTGAAATGGTACCGATCCCACGAATGACTATAACACCGTTGGATTCGAAGTTGCCTTTTAATTTTCAATGACGATAATTTCGAGTGACTATTTCATATGCAATGACAATCAATGAAATCTATCCACAATCTATCTCTCACATGGACTTTTTGCAAAGAAATCCGTTTTTAGTCATGAAGAACTCTATGTTGCAATATCAAGAGTCACCAATCGCAAGAGTTCAAGAAATATTGATTTACGACAATGAAAACAAACGTAGTACAACAATCACGATTATTTTTTCATTAGTTTTAAATTATATTTTCGAATAACAATATCTTTATGAACCATGTTCAATAATTTTGCAATAACATTCAAATTTTGTAAATTCGTATAATATATATTTCTTTACTATATATATATATATATAAGCACACCATTTAGTTAATCTAAATAATTCATATTAAAAAATATTATTATTTCATTTTACAATTAATAAGGGAAAATTCCGAACTAGTCCTAAAGAGCAAAAAAAATTCCCTCCTAGTCCTACCAAATTTTAACTTCCCTAAAAATACTAAGCTACATCCTGTAGACAATATTGCCCTGGGTGATTGATACCAGTATGTCACGCCCTATCTTTTTTATTACCCGTAATTGTAGCAATTTTAAAGATTTTCGATTCTCCCTCTCGAACAAAAACCTTGCACTTGAAACTGAAAATATAATTCCAAACTCAATTTCGGGAACCCTCCCTCAAATTCAAATCACTCGACCACAATCACTTGAGAAGGGAAGGGGAATCACAAAATCTTTAAGAATTGAACCCTCGGCCGAATTAAATCCCCCAAGCTGCGGAAATACAAACCTTGGAGGAGATCTTGAAAATCAACCAAGGAAATATTAGGTCCAAATGATATCCCCTCCTCTGCGCAAATTGATACCGTAACTCGGCCTATAAATAATCGTTGTGCAATAGGCGAGGATGGCGAAGAAGCATATACGGAACAAGTAAGTTTTGAAAATCTTGCCAATTACTATTATTTTTTTCTTTTTTTTCTCAATTAGTTTGTGATGTACTTTGGATAATAGTTGTGATAAGTAGTTTGTGTAATTACGAACTACCCTATCACCTCGTAGTTCCAATTATTCAAGTTGTTAGGAAATCTATGTTTTCAATATTTTGGGATTGAATAAGTTGTTTGGAATGTTTTCTTATCATAGTTTGGAATCTTGTGGGTAGCTTTGTGTTTTTACAAAATTGTAGTTTGTAATTACGGATTTTATGTAGTGTATGTAGATTGGTATTTTGGATGAGTAGTATGGATAATTACAAACTACTCTGTCATTCTATAAAAACAAACTACTTCTATAGTTTGGAATTGTATTTTATTTACTTTGGAATTTTACAAGTAGTATGGAGTATTTGGTCGAGGTAGTTTTTTAACGAGTAAGTAGTTTGTAATTTTTAGTTTAGTTTTATATCTTGTGTAAATAGAATTTGTCGTTGTGCTCGTCGATGTCATTTTGCTTGAAATTGTCCTATCGTCATTATAAACTACTATATTGAAAAAATGCATGAGGAATAAGTAGTTTGGATTAGTGATTTTGCAATATTTTGGTGAGGTACTTTAGAAAAGAAGTTTTGTATAAGTTGTTTGGATAATGATAAAATACTCTGCCGTTTTGTAATCAGAAACTATCAAGCAGTTTGGAAATCTGTGTTATCTATTCTGAAATTGAATTAATAGTCTGGAGTATGTATTTTATGTAGTATGGAATTTTTAATTACTTTTTGTAGTTTGGAATTGTGGATGTTATGTATTGTATGTAGATTCGTAGTTTGGATGAGTATTTTATGTACTTCGTAATTTTAAAAGTAATTGGAGTATGTGGACGAGGTAGTTTGTTATTGACTCAGTAGTTTGGAATACATAGTTTGGATTTATAGCCTGTGTAAATAGCATTTCTCGTTGTGCGCGTCGATGTCATTTTTCTTGAAATTGTTATTTCATTATTACGAACTACTCTATTGAAAAATTGCATGTAGAATAAGTAGTTTGCAATGTGTTGTTGAGTTAGTTTAGATACGTAGTTTTGTAAAAGTAGTTTGGATATCTACAAACTACTCTGCCATTTTTTAATTACAAACTGTTAAGTAGTTTGTAATTTTAAATTTTAAATGTGTTGGTGAGTGAGGAGCTAGCTACGAGGACGATCCAATTGTCGGAGCTGCGCGGGGAATATGATTTGAGGGCAAACGAGCATCGGGAAACGAAGAAAAAACTATCTCAACTTGAGTTGGATCTTGAGGATGGGAAAAGGCCCAGGGAAAATCAATCGAAGCCCATTAGCAACCCCGAAGATAAGTAAGCCAAAAAACACCGTATATGCAATGTTTTTGTTTTCTCTTTTAATATGTTCATAAACTCAGAAAATATTAACATAATATTTTTCTAAAAATCTGAATACAATAAAAAATATTACGTATTAGTTGAAAATGCTTGAATCATGACAAGATGATGAATAATTATATTGCGTGAGTAATTATGAACTGCTTTGCTCGAAAATTGCAAACTACTTAATTAAGATTTCGAATCATGCGAACATTATTAAATCCATGCCACCTTGCTCTAGTCATGTACATAATTACAAACTAGTGTAACTATTGGAATGACTACTTGTATCATCCACACGACAAAAAAAAACTAGTGTACTGTTGCTTAATTATTAATAACGAACTACTCTGTTAATTTTAAACTACTTGGTACTGATAGCAAAGGAACTTGAGAATTTGAAATGAGATGAACATATTATTTTCATATGTGTATTTAATTAGTATTTCACTATATCTAGAGACACAAAAGGTATGTAACATGTCTTTTTTTGAAGGTGGTACGAGGATGTGGTTGAGCTGATAGTCCACGCCGTAACAGAAGAACATTTTGTCCCAAGTTCGGATTTACATTCAGCCTGTAATCCAGAAGCGCGCAATGAGACCATGGTTGTCGTTTTTCGCAGAGGCTGTCGTTTTTCGAGAACACGCTGGATATCGTGCACTCGATGCATGTGTTGAGTAATTGGATACTTGATACGATGATTGAGTTCACACTATATGATGTGTACAAAGTGCTGAGACCAGGGGGGATTTTTTGGCTTGATCGGTTTTTTTGTTTCGGGTGGTAGCTGAATGCGACTTATGTGCCGATGTTTGACCGGTTCGGGTTTAGGAAGATACGGTGGAATACGGGAATGAAGGTTGACAGAGGCGCTGATAAGAACGAGTGGTATTTTTCTGCTATGTTGGAAGAGCCGATGACTTGAGCTGTCGAACTTGTTTGACACAATTTTTTTTATCCTACGCAAAGACGAAATTCAAAGAATTCAGAAACAAACGATGAAAATTAGGTTCGGGAGTAGGTTTGAAAACATCGAAGATTTTCCACTGTAGCAATGTTAAATGTAATGGATTATGTCTTTAATTGTTATTGAAGTACTGTAAATTTTTCAAGAAATAGTGGTTAAAGCTTTTACAGCAAATACAGATTGAAAGTAGTTTATGTAAAACAAGATGCTCTCATTGGTACTTGATGATCAATACTCGCTAAATCATGCTTAAACACTTTTTTTGTCCTGCTTTTCAAGATTCCAGAAACAGCTAATCATAATATATAATCAATCACTCAAATGAAATGTTTGAAGCAATATACACTTTCGAACCCCAAAAAACAAACCACTCACTTATTCATATATGCATGCTGATAAATTCAAACAATTTTTTTTTTACAAATTAGTTCCACCTATTTGGAATCCAACCTAGAAGTAGGATAATAAACCCCACTATAATCAAACAGACTATCATTGCTATACGGATGCTCTGAGACTTTGCTTGCCCCTTCGTAGCTCACTGACGTGGCAGCAGAATCAGCATCCGGATCCAAACCAGCCATCCTCATAAAATTCTCAATCTCCTTACCTTATCCACCTCATTCATACTTGGCATGTTATCACCTAACTCCTGAATGCACCCGAAAGCCAATTCGACAAGTTTATCACAACATCAGTTTAATTTTAATTATTCAATCAGTTTTTTCACAACATCATATAAGAAAACAAAAATAACATTAACACACAGAGACATACAGTGAAGGCCGAATATGAGTTTCACATCGTTTTTTATTATACCTACTTCTGTACTACCTAACCTCAGTTTACGGGTTCTAGGATTAAAAACATGCATGGCGTATTCGGTGATACTATCTACCCTACGACAATCGGAAGAATCTATGCTCCGTAGGTAGATGCACTTGAACAAACGATAAAATGGCATCCCCTTAATGACCTCAAAATGTTGAGTGGGTATTTTATCCTTGTAGTCTGCAAATACGGTGACAATACTTGACATGCTGCATCTGAATTTCCTGAAAAAAAAACTCTCTCAGTACGTTAGTCGATAGTAGGTTTCATTTGATGGAACGACGAACAATCTGATTTTCACATCAGAAACCAACAACATACAGTACAATAAGCACATATCCACATATACAAATACACAGTAGTCATAGTATTACTCAGTTTCTTACTCTTTCTTCTTTGTTGTCCTCTTCGGGATCGACATCTGCCTGGGGTCCCTGGCTCACATACAAATAGTGCAGTTTCAATTAGATGAATAAGGTACAACCATATTAAAGATTCTATCAAATTCCCATAATTTTTATAGTTTGGAATTTACAATTCCTATCTACCTAAACATATTTTATGTAGTTTAGTTAGTTAATGTAGTTTAAAATTTATAATTCTATCTGATAGAGTAGTTCGYAATTTGTKTGTTCATTTTTTAGTGGACTAATTACAAACTACATAACAYCATAGTTTGGAATCTCCTAGATAGGCTAGTATTCGACAAAGCATTAACTACCAAAGAGAGCAGTTTGGGATCTTTGAACGTGAAGGTTAAGGTATGCTAATTATGAACTACATAACTARGAAGGTTGGAATCTATTGTTTATGGCTGGGTTCGACTGATTTGAAACTCTCTATTGGAGTAGTTTATAATTTGTTTGTATTCAGAATATCTGTGACAATTCGAAACTATTRGGAAATGCACCGCTYCATTTCGGAACAATTCGAATGAAAAGAATATCTTTAATTTTCTGATGCAATTCGAAATCATCAGAAATAAATTCTGGAAATGGAGCAGGAGAAATGATTCTCGAATTGCGATCAAAACTTCAAAACTATATGCTGCAATTCAAAAAAAATAAAAAAAAATCCAACTGTACGCTGCAATTAAAAAAAAAATCTGCAACAATAAACTTAGTCAAATCTATAGACTGCAATTCCAAATAATTTCGAAACTTGAGATATGATCACGCAATGCAAAAATATATCAGAATTCGAAACTATCTTTCGAAACTTTGAACAAAATATTGATAAAGTTCTGTTGCAATTCAAARAAAAGATTCAACTCGCGACAAAAAAGTATGAATATAGAAAAGGAGAACTAAAGGTTTCCGGGAAAAAAATTTCAGTAGAATAGATGACATACCATCAGTATCCATTTGCAAAATTTTCGACGATTAGATTAGATTTGTATATTATCAACTGCGTATGATGTAGGGAGTACAGAGGTCGATTGATATTTTGTAGTTTAAAATCCCATCTAGGTAATCATAGCTATTTTGCGATTGACGTGGAGTGAAAATTGATTGGGATTGACATGGGATTGACATGGGATTGATTGAGTGAATTATGCTTCAGTACCATGAGTCAATCTGGTTTTCTTCCAACGGGAGGGTTTTTTGTCGGTTCAGTTTTTTTGGGGCAGAATTGTCCATATACTACTTAGTAAGGACTATATGGTATCTATTTGTCTTATATGGGAATAAAAATATTCATTGGATTTTATGGGATTTCGATTCACTTATATATAACTAAATGGGAATTTTCCCTTAATAATAAAATAATTATCCGTGTAACGTACGGGTCAAATACTAGTAAACTATAAAACCAAAAAAATTAATTAGCTAACAGTATTTAAATTAAAAAAACTTTGAGATCTTGTGTTATGAAAACCTGCATCCATCCATATAGAACCATCTCTCTCCAAAGTTGAGAGAAAGAGACTAGTCATTTCTTTCTTGTTTTCATCTGACCAATTAGAACTTCTTGATTTGATATTTTGAAGTATTTAGCATAAAGTCATAAAGAATAAGTATTGAAATTGTTGATATCGCACAACTTTCATATTGTCACTGTTGACATGACTTTCCCTCATACCATCGTTGCTGACATCACACAACTTTCATATCATACCTATTAACATCACTTATCATCTCTTCATTTTCACCTCACCATTGTACATTCTTTAAGAGGATGTTGTGGTTTAATATTGAATAAATACTACTCCCTCCGTCCCATAAATATTCTTTCTTTCTTTTTTGGTTCCGAAATAGCAGTTTCCATGATTCATGCACTTCCATATGTACTTCTATTTAATGTTGTTTGGTATCAATAATTAATGAACCGTTAGTGCTAAAAAGAGAGTGTTACTACAGGATATCCACTCACCAGAATATTTGAATACAATTAACTATTATAAGTTGCCGGATTATAAACTCAGATTGAAAGTTGGTACTCAAATCAAGTTGTTGAGAAATATTGATCATCACTTGTGTTGTGCAACGAAACTAGGTTGTTCATTAAAAAACTAGGTGATTATGTTTTAGATGTTAAAGTTTTTCAAGGAAGTAGTGCAATTGAAATGGTAATGATCCCACGAATGACTATAACACCATTCGAGCCGATGTTGCATTTAAGTTTCAACGACGATAGTTTTCAGTGATCGTTTCATATGGAATGACAATCAACAAGATTTATCCACATTATATCTCTCAAGTTGGACTTTTCTTAGAGAAATCCTTTTTTAGTCATGGACAAATCTATGTTGCAATCAAGAGTCGCCAAAAATTGTAATATTTTAAAATTACAGATTTGCAATGATGAAAACAAATGTAGTACAAGAATCACGAATGTTTATTTACAAGAAAGTTTTTCATAATAATAATATCTTTATGAACCATATTCAACAATTTTGCAATAACATTCGAACTTTGTAAATTCGTATAACATATATTTCTTTACTATATATATATAGATAGATAGATAGATAGATAGATAGATAGATAGATAGATATAATCACAGGATTTATTTATTCTAAATAATTCATATTAAAAATTATTATTATTTCATCTTGCAATTTAAAAATAAAATAATTATCCATGGAACGTATGGGTCAAATACTAGTAAACTATAAAACCAAAAAATATATATATAGTTAATAATATTTGGTATTTAAAAACTTTGAGATCTTGTGTTATGAGAACCTGCATCCATTTTTCGCAATTTTTTTGAACCGTATGCATCAAAAGGTGCATGTACGGTTCCTAAGAGATACAATTTTACCCTACTCAACCGACTTTATCGAGAAAGATTATGGAAACCATCATTCTCCAAAGTTGAGAGAAAGAGACATAGTCATTTCTTTCTTGTTTTCATTTGACCAATTAGATATTCTTGATTTGATATTGAAGTATTTAAGCAGAAAATCATAAAGAATGAATATTGAAATTGTTGATATCGCACAACTTTCATATTATCACTGATAACATCACTTTCCCTTATATCACCCATGCTGACGTCACACAACTTTTATATTATTCTTATTAACATCACTTATAATTTTTTCTTTTCACCTCACCATTGCACATGCTCTAAAAGGATGTTGTTGTTTAGTATACTGAATGAGTACTACTCAATTTTTCTATAAAATCAGATAGGGCTCCATTACGGAGCCCTATATAACACATGTCATTCATCCTACCGTGCATTTATAAAAAACGAAAGGAAAAATAAAAGAAAATGATTAAGGGCTCATATGAATGTCATGTCATTTATAGGGCTCCATAATGGAGCCCTATCTGGTTCTATAGAAGAACCGGAGTACTACTTCCTTGGCCCCATAAATATAACACACTTCTTTTTTTTGTCCCGAAATATAGCGCACTTTCCATGTTTCATGCATTTCCTTATGTGCTCATATTTAATGCTGCTTGATATCAACATTTAATGAGTTGTTAGTGTTAAAATAAATATTTTTAAAAATGAAGGTTAATATCTAATGTTTCAACCATAATCATTTTCTTAATTTTTTTGAAAGTGGAGTGTGCTATTAATTTTAGACGGGGAGAGTACTTGATTTAGTAAAACATTTTCATTATAAAAGCTTTCAAAAAAAAATAAAATATTTAAACATTTTTAAGATGATTGATTTGCTTGGCGATTTCTTTAATGAACTCGTGTGCACCTACTAGTGTGAACCCAACAAAAGTCTATAATCTAAAATAATTTTAATATATCATCACATATAACTGTCAAAATTTAGGGTTTATTTTTTTATTTTAGGGTTTAATTTTTCATTTTAGAGTAAAGAATTTTAAATTTAGGGTTTCAATTATATGCGATTATATATATCAATTACATGTAATAATATACATCACATATGCGATAATAAATTTCTACTGAATTCCACACTAGATTTATCGAAGAAAATTTCGATTTGCTATGTCAATCAAAAATTACTATTATTGATATTTATTAAATTTCATACTTTTCCATTATTTGCGCACTACTCAAGTTTATTTATAATAATAAGAATAATAAGATGGTACAAAAGTATTTTATAAAATATGGAAGAATATAATGTGTGTGTATTTTAGTTTAATAACCATATATTATATTAGATTCATAAATAATATAAAGTATTTATGATAATTAAAGAGTTTTAGTTTTAAATAAAAAGTTTAAAAAATGTGTTCGTTATCAGTGCATTTATCTATTTATTAATATTATATTATTAAAAAAATTATATTTTACTATTTAGATTAAATTCGTTAAAAATTTTATTTCACATATTTAGGAAAATTCAAAGATATCACATTTTCAACTCTTTTCTTATCTATATTAATTAATTATTATTATTATTAACTCATTTTAAATTTAATGATTAGATTAACTTTGTTAATAATTATTAGTTACGTATCTTGAAATATTCAAAAGAAGTCATACTCTCTAGCCTTATCACATTGTGCCGTTATCTAATAAATATTTATTAATTATTACTATATAATTTTATATTTTTATGTTTAAATTGAATTCATTACTAAATTTATTTACATACTCATATTATTGCAAATAAATCGTAATATACCTATATAGAATAATTAAAATTTCAAAAATAATTTATTTCAACTTTTATTATAAATACAAATTATTTAATCATTTTTGTAATTACATTTTTTTAATTAATATTTTTTCATATGTAATTTATCATTTTCTACTAATTGTATATGACTTATTTATATTTTTATATTAAAAAAATAAAAGAAAAATATTAAATAAGGCAAAATATAATTAAAGGAGACTACAAATATTAAAAAGAAATATTAAATTACCATGATACAATTAAAAAAATTAAATTAGGTATATATTAAACCCGAATAACACATAAACAACCAAAATACCAGAATTTTTTATTTGTTATACGATTGCATTAATATATAGGAAATATATACACACGTGCATATATAAAAATTAACCTAAATAACATCTAGACGAAAGATATTTCGATATCCTTCTAATAAGTAGACAGTAAAAAAACACACACAAAATAAGGAACTGAAAAAAAAGGTAAAAAACCAAGTTGTTCCAATTTGACAAGGCAGAAAATATATTACAACCCCCTCTACAACGAGCACAAAGGTAAAAAAAAATAATAATAATAACCAGGAGGAAAAAAAAGAGAGAGAAAATGGAGTCAAAGAACAATGAAAAACAACAGGAGATTGTCAATTAATAGGCTCAATTCAAGATATTACGCCACAAACCTCCCCCTTTTTTACAACGATATACACTCAAATAAATCATAAGAGTAGGATCTAAATATTCTCCACATAGGCGCCCAGAATCAGAGCAACAACAACATAACATCGATAAATTATTATCTTACGTCACCGCAAATCTCAATCACCATCACTAGACTCGTCACGAGACACAAACAATCTCACCTAGGATTAGCATTACCTTGTCTCCTAGCAATTCTATGCCCTGCTCCGATTATCAACGCCTTTCCAATCAGTCCCGTCTGAAGTCCACAAGCAACGGCAACAGCTCCACCAACGGCCAGCCATTTCCAATCAATCCCACCACTGCCACCCTTCTGCCTCTCCATTGCTACTAACTCACTTCTCTCTTCTTCACCGGATACTTGCTCGCCACAATCGGTCCCCTCGATGAACGAGACTTTGGTGGCGATCCGTGCGTTGAGAGCGCATCGGGAAAGGGACGCATCCGATTTTCTAGCGGTTTGATACGCTCGAAAGCCGGCGTGTAATTTCTTGACAGTTCCCCACATCCCATGACGAACGCCCAGCTTGGCGACATCCTTTGGGATTCCCATGTCCTCGTAGTGTACGAGAGTGACCTCGCATGCGGTTAACTGGCCGTCCCCTCTACGTGATTGCGCTGTATAATTTTGGTATAAGCTATATTGTACGAGAAGGAAAAACTAGGTTCCAAAGAAAATATCAAGTTTGGCCCCACCATTTTTTTCACGTTTGGGACTAAAAATGTGTGATTCTTGCTGTACATTTTACGCTCAATTGATTAAAACTGGGACCAATTGCGGAGCCAGGAGAACAAAGTGGGGTGAGCCAGGGAGTTTGTTTTTTTTTTTAATCATTAAGCTCACTACTTTTTTAACATTGTTTGAAAGGGACGGGCTAGAACGGAGTTTGTTTTAAAAGAAAATCATATAAAACCATTATCTTTTATTTGAATATATTAATAATGTCTGGGAGGCATATTCTTCCACGCGGCATCAAAATCGAAATTCTTGATCACAGGGGGAATTAAACTTGAAAAAAAAGGACCGAGGACACGTATTGCTCCAATCATTGGCCAGTAATATGCAACCGATCAAACACTATTTGAAAATGGCTCTGCTGCTCAGAAACGAAAATTTTCATGAAAATTCTTGATCCCATTGGAACATTTTTTTCTATATGCATCAGGACCCCAATTCATGGATCTCTCGGTTCGAGAAATCAGGATAAGAGGATCGAACCATTTCTTCGGACTCTTTTTCAAATTTGATAAATGTTGGTTGATCGTATATTTCATTACCCCACCCCCACCCCAACCCCTGCCAGTGATCGGGATCAGAATTGCAAAAGTGTGATGGCCTCAATCCCGTGGGACCAAAATTGCAATTATCTCCTAGGTTCAAATATTACAGAAAAGCATATACTCACCAGGTTTGATGACCCAGCTTGAAAAATAAAGATCGACACGCCTAGGTTTGTCACGCCTTGGCAAAGTTGGATATGGTACCCCCTGCGATCATAGTGTTAGCAGATTATGTGAGCTCATAAAGTATAATGATGTCCTAATTTGATACAAATGCACAAGTGAAAAAATTTGAAATAAAATCCTGATAACAAAATACCTTCGTCACACAATAATAGTTTTTTCCCCCTTCCCATATTCTCCTGCCAATGATATATTCCCGATCGCTACAGAAGAAAGGGAACTGCATAAATAATCAAAATGTCATAAGTTGATGAGCAGTTAATAAAAGCATTTAAAATGAATATTTATTTGCTCAAGTGTAACAGTGCGCAACCTTTTTAATCCAGTGGATAATCATCATCCCCGTGTCAGGGCATTCCTCAAGTATTTTGACGTGTACAAGCATAGGGTCCCACTTAGGCCGAAACTCGTCGTCCCAGAAAAAATCTCTGACCAGCTCAGGAGTTGTTTCCTCGAAAATGGTTTTGCTGCGGTACACTGTGGGACCCATCTGTGGAGAAAATGTTTTTAACAAGTGAAAAATGCATTCATCTAATAATATCATGTACGGAAAACATAGATCAACACAGTACAATTTCCCACTTCAGAACATTCTCCAAAAATTGCAAGATGGACATATTCTACAACATCAACTAGTCTTACCTCGGGCTCATGGCGCCAGGCTTGGTAAGTCATGTTTGATGTGGAGCGTTCCATCATACTTTGCCATGTCATTTCACCATCTTTTCCATCAAGAAGACTCAATAGGTGTTCCAGGTCTTTGTCTGAGACACTATTCAGTTCTCCATCTGAATCTCCAGTGATAGGCCTAAATAAGGATTAGAAAAGATAATGAGCTCCACACTTTCTTGATTGTGTCTAGCTGGTCTGATGAAAAGAGTTTAACAAGTTCGAACAAAATATCTGATAAAATATAAAACAAAAAGATAATTTGTCTTTCTCAAATTTCATGAATATTTGATTAAATAACAAATGTATCTTACATATCAAGATTTTCTAGCAGAAAAGGCCCATTATTTCATGGTGAAAGGTAATATAAACTGCAGAGTTTGTTTACTATGACTGGAAATTTACCTAAATTCAAATACAAAGGGGAACCAATAAAGAGTGAATGACTACCCATCTGAAAAGCATTCGATTATGCCAGAAAAAGATGTTCGTTATTATGCAAAATGCAACTGTCATGACCAATGGACTCATTCGGAAATCTAATATGCATCTCCAATTACCCTCCATAAGGAAAAAGAAGTTGGGGGCCAGAAGGTTCATCGTTGAGTCCCCAACAATCTTTCATGTTTGGGAAAATGGCAAATAAAATGGTCAATTTGGAGCACAGGACAGGCTTCCAGATATTGTTTCTTGACAACTCAGGACAGAAACCCCCAGATATTTATATAAATATCTACCTCAAATCCTATATAACAAATTGGCACTTCTTTCAAACATTTTTTCAATTGGGCGTGTGTGACCAAAAAAGACCAAGATTAAACTCCCAAATATTTTGAAAGAGATTGTACAATGTTATTACATTGCCCTCATCACATGCATCTAACTGAGATGATGAATAACAAGGAGTACTGTTGCTATCACTTGTTCTTACATTTGGAAGAAAAATATAACAATTTTTGTTTACCAACTTTTATTACATTTTGTTCCACATGCTGATCAAAGAATCTTAAATGCCAGGGACAGTTTTCTTAACTGAAACAAAAAGATAAAGTAAATCTCATTTCATACTACTACAAACTGAGATTCAAACAGAAGGTAGTGATTTCTTAGTTTATTCGTGATCAACACAAGCTTCGAATGTTCAAAGTTCACTCAAGTCTGGATTTGGCGCTAAGTGAGCTGAGTGAGCTTGAGACACTTAAAAGCTCTCAAAGCTTCTGATAATATGCGATAATAATATGTCAAGTTTAGCAATGATTTGTCCTCAGAAGAAATTCATGGTCAAAGATCAAAGACCCATTTCTGGACAAGTTTCATATCTCCTATGTAAACGAAAACAGTGCTTGAACATCACTGTGAACAGGGCTTTGTTAACTCTTTTGTACCTACACATACACCATATCAGTGACATTATTTCATAACAGTAATGCCTTGGACATGAATTTTCAACTTTTTTGTGGTTGGATGATATGATAATCATTTAGACAGCATACCAATATTTTGAGAATTCTTTAATGGTCCCTCTGCAAATTCAATAATGACTTTGGAAAGGTCGGTCAATAAAATTGATTACTATGTTAAGGTGGTCCATCGAACGGAACCATCAATTTAGAATTTGTCTGGCTCTGTCCAAGCCACGGAATTGTGTTAAACCAACAATATATATATATATATGAAATGATACTTCACAAAATGTGCAGGTGTACGTAACATTCTCACTTTTTTCTGGACTTCGCAGTGATAGTTCATAGCAATATAGCATCTTAAAACGGTCTTTAATTTAGTCAGTTTCACAATTGCTACTCTTTTCAAAGTTCATGTGCACTTGTTCCATCATTCTTTAAGACATGATCTTTCAATATTAAGAAAGTTCTAAAATCCAAATAAAAGTGATTCAAACAGACATAGCAAAGAAATACTGGAGTCCTAAATAAACGGACCCAAAAATCACCTCCACAGCACCACAACCACTAACAATGGTTATCCTCCGTATCCATGGATAGTTTTTGTTTTTTCTAGTAAAAGTATAATGAGGTATAAGACTGAACATCATCCACTGTTTTAAAAGCTGTAGTTAATAACAACCACGCAACATAAACTATGGCATCGCCTCCTACCCATTGTCACGGGGGCCATTGGTGCCACCCATGTCAACTATCCCTTACAGAAATCAAACTCCTAACCTTAACTCTGATACCAATTGTGAAATGGAAACTGCGACATTGTAATAAAAGCTATAGCTAATAGGAACGGTGCAATTTCAGTATTTAAACTGTTCAGCACCCCATGTGCAGCGTTCAGCATGTTTTAATCACTAGACCAATCAATGCCTTACATGCCAGTTATTGATAATAACATCTAACTTAATCCAATCTGGGACCTGCATACTATCTACAGAACAACAGATAATGACCAAAGATAAATTATCCATAAATACTCTATCAAATATTTCCATTTTACTCGAGTCAGGCAAGGCTTTTACAATAATACTACAACCCAGCTAAGGTTTCAAAACACAGATAAACATTGAGAAACAATGTTTCCATACGATCAACTCCCAATACACCATAGCTTATAAGAAGTAGCTACATTCCATTGGAAAAAAAAAAAGAATCCTTGGGGCATATATCCATGTGATGATCTTTATTCAATAGTACATGTGAAAGGTCTCTGTAGCTTGTATATAACCATTCAAGATATAGATTTCTAAGGAATACTAATCAGTAATATTGATTGGGGACTCGAATCACATAATGGAGATCATAATCTATTCATGAGGTTTCTCTCGAGATCGAGAACAACACCACAGCCATTTGCATCTTAATGACACTAGCAAATTTAAACTTATTCGGCATCAACAGATAGAAGCTCAAAAAACAAAAACAAAAAAAAAGAAAGAAAAGAAAAAGGGAAAAAAGTAACACACCATCTCGTTCATATGTACACCGACAAACATTATTACTAGGCAAACACATGTATAAGGAAACCTATAATAAAAGTAAAAGGGAAAAAAAAAACAAAAAAAACAGAAACGTACTTGATACCGCCATCATCAACCGAAACAGATTCCTGTGCAACGTCCGCTGGCTCCGGAGCCGAGTCCACCAGCTCTTGAGCCGATGACTTCTCCAGCTTACGGCTCGCGCCACGGGAACGAAACCAAATCCCACGACAAAGAGAAAAGGCCGAGAGCGCCGTGAATGCAAACCAGAACCTCCGTGCGCCGAGCCCGGGCGGGAGGGTCCAAATGAACCGGAGCTTGGATCGGAACCCGAGGAACACCAAACCGGCCCATCTCGGCCGCCAGGACCACCCGATCAGCAAGCCGATCATCACCGCCACCCAAATCGGCACCGCGCAAACCAATATGTCGACGAATGCTTCCATTATCGCAGGATAATTAAAAAACTCAGGCACATTATCGTTCAACCCAATCCATCCCCCTTCCATCACTTCAGTTCTGTGAGAGAAAAATTCAGGGAGAACCGTACAAGGTACCTTTCAACGGACTGTTGCCTCTTTGCTACATGGATTTTGAACAATAATTAAATTTTGGATTTGGCGTTGCAGAGGAGAGAGAAAGGGAGAATGGAAATGCGGGGTGGACGAACCAATTTAAGGGGAATCGGATAAAATTGGTTTTTACAGTTTCCGTACAGTTAACGTATTACTATTCTGGCCCAAAGTGAAGAAAGGGATTTGTATTTTAGTTTCTGCTTTAGTTTGACCTTATCGATAATATTGCAGTAATCCATCCATCCATTATTTTATTTATCGCAATTTGAAAAAGAAAAAAAAATTGTTTGGTTATATACTTGGCATTTACGTTTTTAATAGAAAACCATTATAATTTTTTACTTTCCCAATAAAAATTTAATATTATTTTAAACAATAAATTATTATGGTCATTTGACACTTATAATTATAACACTAACCATCTTTCTTAATTTTTGTGAAATTGTCAACTGCCACGGATAGAATGAGATGGAGGGAGTAATAAAATAAAGAAAAAATCGTACGCAATCCTAGGTCATGCAAGCAATTTTATATGACTATCAAGTGTGATTATCATACGAGTCTCCTTTCATGCAATGGGGTTGAATTTGTCTCAAATCCGAAATCACCACTAGCAATGGATCTCTATAAAATAAAAATAAAATAAAAAAGAATTGTCCCAACAAGCCGCACTTCTCCTCGTTCTCTCTCCCGATGAAAACCCTAACAATTGTATAACTAAAATCTCAGTCAAACGCCGTGAAATCCGCCGCCCCCTAAACCTCCATCCATTGCCAAAATTTCAACCCCATTCATAACTCTCCTTTTTATCCCATTGCAAAATCCCAATTTTTGCACTATAATGAAGAATGAAATCAAATCAGTCCATTAATGGAAGAAGATTGCAACGATAGGAATGGAGCTGGGAGCGATAGTGACGACTACGGTGTGCGGGGCAGTAGCGACAAGCTCATTGATAGCGACAAGAGCTTAAGAAAGAGAAATGAGTGTAAGTTTATTATCATTATTATCTTTCTTGGTCCAATGGAATTAACGATGAAAAAGTTTCATAGGTTTATTTTTGAATAAATTGATGAGAGATGATTTGATTGTACATTTCTTTGTACAATGTGAAATTAATGGGGAATTGTTGGTTCCAGTGAAAAAAATCTATAGAAGTTGATTGTATATGCTTCTACTTATTATTATTATTATTATTATTATTGTTATTATTGTTATTGTTATTGTTATTTTTATTATCTTTTTTGGTCCAATGGAATTAACGATGAAAAAGTTTCGTGGGTTTTTGAATAAATTGATGAGAGATGATTTGATTGTACATTTTTTTTTGTACAAGATGAAATTAATGGGGAATTGTTGGTTCCAATGAAAAAAAAATTATAGAAGTTGATTGTATATGATAGCCAAAATAAAATCAATTAGTATATATTATATACTTTCCTTGTATAGGTTTGATTTGGTTAACTAAATTTGATCCTTTTCCCTTGTAATCTGGGATTGTAATTCTTGTAACCTCTATTTAATAATGAATACCTGCTTCACCATTTTTACGGTGAACAAAATATTTCCTCACATGGTATCAGCCTAAACACGATCCTATCCTACCCTAATTTTTCTTTCTTCTACGCCCACCATGATGAACTCGGACAGTTCCCTCTCTCTTTCGACCATAGTCCATATGCTAACCATCCGTTTGTCATCCTCCAACTACCTCTTGTGGCGTAATCAAGTTGAGCCTCTTCTCCATAGCCAAAATATCTTCCGTTTTATTGACGGATCTTTTGTCGTGCCATCCCCTACTATCACTTCCAATGGCACGGAGACGCCGAATCCGGCATATATTGCATGGAAACAACAGGAACAAACTCTCGCCAGTTTACTAAATTCTTCTATTTCTGAAGAAGCTATGCCTGAAGTCTTGAATTGCGTGACTTCCCGATCTCTATGGTTGGATCTTGAGGCTTCATTTGGTGATCGCTCGAAGCAGCGAGAAATTGGTCTTCACGATCAACTCTTGCAATTGAAGAAGGGCGGTTCGTCCGTTCGTGACTATGCCAAATCTTTCAAGAATTTTTGTGACCAACTGGCCGCTATGGGTCGTCCGGTTGACGATCTGGATAAATTTCATTGGTTCCTTCGTGGTCTCGGTTCTACTTTCACCGGTTATGGTGTTGCTCAAATGATGATCCGTCCTCTTCACTCCTTCATCGATGTCATCTCTGGTGCGCAGAACTCCGAATCCTTTATGCAATCAATGAATTCTGCTCCAGCACCTGCTACTTTCTACTCCCACAAGCCTTCCTTCTCTTCTCGCGGCCGCGGATCCTCCTCCGGCGGGCATGGGGGAGGCTCTAAAAACTTTGGCGGTTATAATTCTTCTAGCGTTCGTGGACAAGGACGTGGGAACTAAAAACCACGCTGTCAAATTTGTAGGGTCGAGGGCCACTATGCCTCGAGTTGCTTGGAACGTTATAATCATTCGGCCACTGGAAACACTGCTAATCTAGCCGAGATGTTTTCTGCTGCGTGTAACGTTTCATCTCCGGCATCGGACTGGTTCTTGGATTCTGGAGCTTCTGCCCATATGACCGCTTCTGCAAACTCACTTGATTTTGCCACTTCGTATTCCGGTAATGATAAGGTTTATATTGCAAATGGTCATGCCTTAGATATATCTCATGTTGGCACTCGTAATTTATCGACTGGTGTTAAATTGTTGGATGTTTTGGTTATTCCGGGATTAACAAAAGTCTTATTTCCATTAGCAAGATCACTCGTGATTTTCCGGTGGATGTTAAATTTACTGATAGCTCCTTTGTGATTCAGAATCGGGCAACAGGAAATATTCTGGCCAGGGGGAAGCATGAGCATGGACTATACTTGTTGGATGATGGTCATGAAGCCTTTATTTCTGTTTTGAATAATAAACGTTCACGTGGATCTTTTGCACTGTGGCATTCCCATTTGGGTCATGTAAACTTGGACATTATTACTAGTTTAAATAAGATTGGTAAGTTATCTTTGACTTCGCTCTTGCCCAATCCTACACTTTGTGCACCGTGTCAACTGGCTAAAAGCAAACGTCTTCCTTATCATAATAATGTCAAACGTGCTACAAAAGTGCTAGACTTGATTCACTGTGATTTATGGGGGCCTACTCCCTTGTCTTCAAATTCAGGATATCGTTATTATGCTCTCTTCATTGATGATTTTTCACGTTTCTCTTGGCTATACCCATTATATCGGAAGTCGGATTTCTTTGATATTTTAATTCAGTATAAACTATTGGTGGAAAATCAATTTGGCTGAAAAACTAAAAAACTCTCAAAGTGATGGAGGCACAGAGTTTACAAATAATCGATTGCAGGAATTGTTTCATAAACATGGCATTTCTCATATTATGTCTTGTCCCCATACTCTGGCTCAAAATGGTCGTGCCGAGCGCAAACATCGCCATATCATTGAGACTTGTCTTGCTATGCTCTTCCACTCTCATGTTCCTACTACCTACTGGGTTGACGCATTTTTTGCTGTTGTTTATACTATTAACAGGCTTCCGTCTGCTCTTCTTAATCAGAGGTCGCCGTTTGAACTCCTTTTCGGCATTTCTCCGGACTATGGAAATTTTCACCCTTTTGAGTGTCGGGTTTTTCCGTGCCTACGCGACTATGCACCACATAAAATTTCTCCACGAAGTATTCCTTGTGTTTTTCTTGGGTACAGCGGTCAACATAAAGGTTTTTGATGTCTTGACGTCTCCACTTCTCGTCTCTACATCACTCGGCACGCTCAGTTTGATGAGGACAATTTCCCTTTCTCACATGGACATTGTTCTTCTTCCCCTATGACACTTGATTTTTCGACATTTGTTGAGTCAGTTGATTTTCCGGTCACTCCACCTCCTTATCCGGCTGTTGCTCGGCCCGCACTGCAACCTCCTGCTTTGTCATGCCGACTCTGCCCATCTGAGCCCTCTTCTTCCCTTGATGCCTCATCTTCGTCTTCTCAAACAGACGATCCGGCTCCATCTTTAGTTGCTATGGTTTTGCCATCACCTGCCTCACCTCCATCTTCATCTTCGGCACCGTCTCATCCCATGGTGACGCGGGCAAAGGCGGGAATTTTCAGGCCTCACCATCTTGCTAACCAGGCCTCCTTCCAGTCCTCTTCGGTTCTTTCGGCTCTCTTGGCAACCTCTAAGCCTAAAGGATTCAAATTTGCTGCTAAGAATCCAGCTTGGCTTGCTGCAATGAGTGAGGAGATGCAGGCTCTTCGCAATAATGATACTTGGGAACTTGTTAAATGCTGTTGGATCTAAATGAGTATTTCAAACTAAATACCTCTCTGATGGTGCTATTAATCGTCTAAAAGCCCGCCTGGTGGCTCAAGGGTTCACTTAACTTCTCGGCCTTGATTTTGACCGGACTTTTAGTCCAGTTGTTAAGGTGGCTACTGTTCGTGTTGTCCTCTCCCTTGCTGTTCTTCGCAACTGGACTCTACATCAATTAGACCTCAAGAATGCTTTTCTTAACGGTTATTTATCTACTGTTGTATATATGGAGCATCCACCGGGTTTTGTTTATCCTCGCTTTCCTGAGCATGTGTGCCGCCTCAAGAAAGCTCTCTATGGCCTTAAGCAGGCTCCCCTGGCTTGATTTCAACGTTTCAGTGCTTTCTTATCTCGTCTTGGATTTTCGTGCAGTGATTTGTACTTTTTTGTATGCATTTTTGTTACCTTTTTGTGTCGCATTCGCGTGTGTTTTGTTTGCTTTTATAGGTATTAAGAGTCGTTTTGGCCTATTTTGTTAGTTTTAGGTTTGTATAGCTTTCGTGCGGTTTTTAGTCATTTTTCGTACTTTTTTACCCTTTTTCGTATTTTTGGACGTAGGATGACCAAGCGGTCCCGTGCACGCTCGGAGCATCCCACTCGACTCGGATTGGAACGGGCAAAGTAAGAGAACACAGCGCGAACGAGGAGCGACAACCGGCGGACGACAGGAGCGGAAACGAGAAAACGAGCCGGAGCTATCTGTCAGTCGATCGACTGAGTTGTAGTCGATCGGCTGGTCGGTCGACTGAGGGGTTGAAATCGACTGGCGGGCAGATTGTTCGGAGAATTTTTGAAAGCAGTCGATCGACTGACCCATAGTCGGTCGACTGCTCCTTAGTCGATCGACTGAGACGTAGTCCAGCTCGGGATTTTATCCTATTTTGATAATTTTGCCCATGCGTTTTTGTATAAATAAGCCCAACCTTCTCCAACCTTATCACAACCCTTCCTTGTTGGAATTTGGGGCTTGCTCCATTTCCTTCAAGCCTTTACATTTCCTTGCAATGATAAACCCTAGTTTAGTGTAGTTTTAACTATCTTAGTAGTTAATCTAGTTTAGCTTAGTAGTTAGTTAGTTAGGTTTAGTTGTTCTTGGCAAGTGAGGGAGAGGGTGACACCTCCTTCAATTGTTGCTCTTGTTGTTTGAAGATTTAAAGCTTTTGAGTTCAATCCAATTGGTAGTTTCCTTTCTCTTATTTTCTTGTGTTGTTATTGTTGAATACTTGTTGTTGTGTTGGTTTTTAGATTTAGTTTGTGTTGTTGTTCTTGCCTTGTTCTTCAACTTCTCATTTCTAGATTTTAGTTTGCTCATGTTCTTGCAAAAACTCCATTAATGCTCTCTTCAAGCTTTTTACCTCTTTTAGTTAGACAAACTTTTAGCTCTTGAAAGATGTATGAGTTTTTATTCTTTGGTAATTTGTCTTGTTCAATTTAATGCTCTTTGACTATTTCAATTTCAAATGCTTTTGGTTTTCCCTTCATGAATCCTCTTTTAATTGGAAGCTTAATTTGATGCAATTAGTTTAGTAATTACGGGTTTAGGGTTTAGGTTCGTTTAGAACCATTAATCGGAGCTTGTCGAGAATTGGGATTGACGACCTCAATAATTGATCGACATTTGGGATTGGCAACCCCGAATTGTGGATTAAGTGCTCGGCGAAAATCGATTAATCGTGGAGACGAACCAAACACCCTAAACCCTAGTTCTCTTTATTTTAATTAAAGTCTCCTTTTAAATTCAAGCTTTAGCATAAAGTTCAAACCAAACCAATGACTTAATACTTTCCTAGTGTAGATTAGTGTAATTTAGCTTAACAAGAGAATAACTAAAACCACCAACCGCCGATTATATCTATCCTCGAGAGACACGACTCGGGAAAGCTTACCGCTCTATAATCGACTCCTTACTATTGCGGAGAAGATTTCTTAGAGTGCTAGGAATTCTTCGATCATGCAGCAAGGCGGATACTTCATTATTTGTCTTCAGGCGAGGTTCTGATCTTTTATATCTCCTCGTTTATGTTGATGACATTATTATTACTGGGAATAGTGCATCCTTAATTCAAAAGTTCTTGTCTCACATTATTATATGGAATATACATGTTTATAAGATTTCGTAAATTGTATGAAATAATCTAATCTAATATAATATAATAATATATTCGGTAACATAATTAACTATGTTGAACATGTTTTTCCATTTGTATTTTTATTGTTACCAAATTAGTAAGATTTCTATTCTGAGTGATGCTAATGTATCTGAGTGACGTTGTTGAGGGTGGAGAAACGTATTTCCCAGAGGTAAATGTATGTTGAAATCTATTATTTATCTTGTTTAAATTAAATAATTTTATCATCATTTGATTAATTATTAGTCCCTACTATTATTACATAAAAAGTAATTTACCAATAAATATTAAGTTGTCTAAGGCTTATTTTGCAACATTAATATATCTCGTGTTATTGCTATTTTCAGCCTGATGTACTTTCTGTGATTATTTTCAGCCTGATGTACTTTCTGTGATTATCTCGTGTTATTGCTAGTTTATTTGTGTGTGTGTGTGTGTGTGTGTGTGTGTGTGTGTGTGTGTTTAGGTCAAAACCCTGATGTACTTTCTGTGATTAACCCAATATTATAGTTTCTGAATTTTCATGCAGCACAATTTATAGCTTGTACAGCTATAAGGGCAAACACTTTATCTCATATAAATATAGTATAGGGCCATCAACTAGAGCATGAAAGAGCTTCAGAAATACACACACACACACATATATATATTGGGACAAAAATCTAAAACCGGGGTTTAAATTTAAATTTATTTTATACTCACCTGTGGAGCTAATATATATGCAAGTGTTCCAAATACCGCACCTCCTAAAATGAACCCAGCTACAAAATCAGCACCACTTCCGCTGCTACGATCACTACATATACAATAAAATTTTTTTAAATCTATCAGACTGTGCAACTTATTGGTGTTATTAATAAACAACAATTAGAAAAGTTGATAAATCTATTACAGATAGTCAAATTTGATGCTGATAAAAGAAATCAATGGTTCATGACATGAAGACAAAAGATTTAATGGAAGAATATTTTCATTTCATGAGTTTGAATGACGAAAGATAGATAGATATATATATGTATATATGATGACGGTCAAAATACCCACAGTAATGTATAAGCAAATCTTCACCGCAATAGAAACAAGGAAAACAAATAAAAACCTACCGAGGTTCTCTGCTGATTCAGACCGCCATCGGCCTCGACAAAAATATATCCATTTGATTCAGGTAAGCCTACAATAATAAATATATATATATAGGGATACATATCACACTCACCGTTGAAGCTCAATATGAAGAACAGATGCAAATACTCATGACACCACAATGGGAAATCAGGAGAAAACACACTTGAATGAGGGAGAAATTGAATAAAACACACACACACACTATGATGGCAACACCTATAATGTTGAACCYATCCAAGAGCAAGCAGGAAAATCATGACAGCAATTTCACATCAAAAAATCATGAAGAAAAAATCATGACAGCAATTTCACATCAATCCAAGAGCAAGCAGGAAAATCATGACAGCAATTTCACATCAAAAAATCATGAAGAAAAAATAGATGTATGGCATGATTTAATTCACAGAAACTTGTTGCATATCTTCATTTTAAAAGAGGCAAACAGTTGGATATCAAGCATGCCTCAACAAAGAAAAAGCTCAAACAGGAAACAGTTAAGCGGACATCAGTGAATTCCAGATCCATGAATGCTTTATGCTGATTGGAAGCAAAAGTAAGAGATGAAACAGACCACAAAGATTCATCGCGACCTTCACAATCATTTGATTCTTTTTTTTGGATAAATTGTGAACTCAGTTAAATTATAGGGCAAACCCGTGAGAAATTGTGGTGGACAAAATGTTAAAGCTTCACTACTTTCGAAGATATCTTTCTTTGCATCCTATAAATATAGAGTTCCAATTGTCTACTTATAAGCAATATGCTTCTACATAGCTCTTCCAACATTATTAGATAGTTGTGTTTATAGGAAGAAAAATTAAGAGCCTGAATTTTGAAGAGAAGAAAACCTAGAATCGAACTAGAAGCCAAACTATGAGGAAGCTTCATACCTTCAGCAGACATGTTGATGCATGGTCTCCATTCACCACCTTTATAAGAGTGTTTCCATATTGTTGATATCTGTAGTGATTTAAAAACTCATATTAGCAACAATTAGCAGATGAGGAATAAAGGGTTAAAAACATTCAGTTAACAAGACAGTTTCAGCTATTTTCTTCACTAATCTGAGCATAAGAAGATAAGGCTCCCCTCTAAAATATATACATCAATAGTTTAAAGAAACCACTTTAGGTTACATGATTTGCGCGTTGAGGCAATATAGTAAGTCCAACTTAACCAGCATAGAAATTGATGTATTTATCCAAAGTTGTTAAACTTCTTGATCACACATTTATTGGGACTTTTTCGGTCAGATGTTAAACTTCTCATACTTATGGGCGTCACATTTACTGTTCAACCTTTTCAGATAGTAAACAATTAGGAAATAGGTACAAAGGAGGAACAAATATATGAAGTTATCTCAAGTTTTTTATTCTCATAGTTGTGTCGAGCAACTCGGCCTCATTATTCCGTTGCTTTATTTTTCCAAAACTCGCATTGGTTAATCATAAACTGATGATTGCAATCGATTCCAGAAAATTATGCGCGTCAATCTGAAATTGCCTGAAACCCAACTTAACATGATGTTTAATGTTACTGAAGTCGCCGACGCTATCAAGTAATCCTATAAAACGTCCATTTCTAATTTTATCCACATTCAAAATTTAAACCAGTTTAAATGTAAATGGGACAATGAAGACTAATCCTCAAACTTCTGGGTGCATAAACTTAATGCTTTCTTCCCTTTCCTAGAAATCCTGCGACATTAAACATGCTACATTTTTTTAATAAATCCTAAGCAAATGCAAAAACTGTGCAAGTTGAAATCAGAAAAACAAGTGTACTCCAATGCAACTAACAAGAATCCAACTAATGCAGTTGGCAAAGCCACATAATTGACAATCTAGGCACATATAGTTATTAAATGAAATCCAACCACCTAAAGCTAGCAGAAAGCTATGCCTTGAAATAAATGGATCTATAACACAGCAACAGGCCCCAATCACAAATGGTTAAATTCATAAAGCCAGAATACTAAATTTACATCAGAATTGAAAAGAAACATTAACAGCACAAGAAAAAGGTACATTGATTTGAAAATTATCAGTTTTAAACTAACTAAAAATTACCACACAAAATTATTACTCGAATACTAGGAAGATAAAGTGTCAAAATCACCCAAAAAAGTAAAAAAGTCACTTTCAATCTCAATCACAATAACTGAGCACTTCAGAATTTTAATACTACAATTGTGCTTTACCACTAATTAATAAACTTCTGACCATAAAAATTGTCGAAAAAATAAAAATTAACCAAAAACCCTAAACTAAGAATCTGACAGAGAACGAAGAAAATAAAAAAATTGGGTTCGAATCATAAACCCTAGAAGAAGAAGAAGAAAATGCACTCAATTACACAAGTAGTTCGACTCAATTATACAAGTATTAAAAAAAATATGAACAAACCAGAAACCCTAGAAGCAGAAGAAAAACCTGATTGAGCCGCCTTCCAAATCAGCAATGGTTCGATTTACTTGATAAAACGCCGATGATGGGACTCAATTTAACTCCGTCTTCTTCAGGTTTGAGCTGGAAGCGACGGCTTGCCGGAGCGAGGTGGGAACGGGGCGAGCTGGAAGCGACTTTTGGAAAGGAAGAGAAATAAAAAAAAAAAAAAAAGGGCTCTGTTCTTTTGTTAAAAAAAAAGGGGCTGAAACGTATTAAAATTTTAAGTTTAATTAAATTCATATTGAGAACGGTATATTATTACCGTTCTGTTTCGGGATATTTAGAGAACGGTATTTCATATACCGTTCTGTATCGGGACATATCGAGAAGGGTATTTTTTACCGTTCTGTATCATCGATCATATCCAGAAGGGTTTTCCATACTTCGTTCTGGAAATTAAAAATAATGGGCGGCAAAAAAAATTATTTTCGCGGCATTAAATTGATCAAGCCAATTGAGAACGGTTTTATAAATACCGTTCTTGATTGATTTTCAATCCAGAACGGTATTTGTAATAACGTTCTGTACTTGCACAACATCCAGAACGGTAATTAAATACCGTTCTGGATTGTAATACCGTTCTGGATACATCCAGAACGTATTTAATTACCGTTCTGGATGAAGGCATAGTCCAGAAGGGTTTTTCAATAACCGTTCTGGAATGTCCGCAGTCAAGAACGGTAATTGCATAACCGTTCTGGAAAATCGTCTATCCAGAACGGTAATTTCAAAAACCGTTCTGGAAACTCTAGTCCAGAACAGTATTTTAAATACCCTTCTAGATGCACCATGATGTTCTGTTCTAGAATGCAGTTTCTGCACTAGTGTACTGAATTCGCTATTAAAGACCTTGGGCGTTTGCACCTTGGTCTTGAGGTGTATTATACTTCTGATGGCATTTTTCTCAGTCAATCCAAGTATGCTCATGACATCGCTTAGCTCGTGCTCAGTTATTAGATTCTAAACCAGTATTTACACCTTTGGCTAGTGATATTACTCTCGTTCATGATGGGGATCTCTTTTCTGATCCTACTCTATATCGCTCCTTGGTTGGAGCATTGCAGTTCTCATGATCACTCGTCCAAATTCGGCGTATGCTGTGAAATTAGTTAGCCAATTTCTTCAGTCTCCGACCATAGATCACTTTAAGCGCATCTTATGATATGTCAAGGGCACTTTATACTTTGGTCTGTCGTGGCTCATCTCCTACTATTCTTGGATATTCTGATGTATATTGGGCTCGCTGTGTGGAAACACGTCGCTCCACTTATGGCTACTCGATTTTTGTTGGTGACAATCTGGTGTCCTGGAGTGCTAAGAAGCAACCAACTGTTGCTTCTTCAAGTTGTGAATCTGAATATCGTGCCATGGCCAATGTGGATACTGAGTTAGTTTGGGTCACTCATTTGCTACGTGCTCTTCATGTTTCTCCTTCATCATCTCCTGTTCTACTTTGTGACAACAAGAGTGTGATTTTTTTGAGTCAAAACCATGTGGCGCATAAGTGAGCAAAGCATATTGACATCGACTATCATTTTGTCCGAGAGCTGGTTAGTGCTCGCAAGCTTACTACGTCTTTTATTCCTTCTCGCTTATAGCTCGCTGATATTTTCACTAAGAGTCTCCCTCGTCCTCTGTTCGAGTTCTTCCGTTCCAAGCTCTGCGTTGGTTCGAGTCCCACGCTTCGCTTGCGGGGGGGTAATAGCCAAAATAAAATCAATTAGTATAGATTATATACTTTCCTTGTATAGGTTTGATTTGGTGAACTAAATCTGATCCTTTTCCCTTGTAATCTGGGATTATAATTCTTGTATTTAATAGTCAATACCTGCTTCACCATTTTTACGGTGAACAAAATATTTCTTCACAGTATATATGCTTCTACAGGTAGATAAGAATTTAGGTATTTTTTAGTTTGCATGTGTCCATAGTGCTAGTGGAAACTAGCAAACTGGATTAGGTAATTTATGTACATTTTTTTAGTAATGTTGATTTGCATTGCTTTATATTTATTTTATTACTAGTGAATTTGAGTTTCTATGCTACATCTGTGTAATTTTTTTTCTCTCTAATTGATGCTTCTTGATACTTGTCCTTTAACGATGTAATTTTTTATTATTTTTGGATGTTGAAAAAACAATTAAGTCTGGATGTGGATGTGGACCTAAAAGAGTTACACTACTACCACGTTTTCAATTTTATGAATGTATGAAACATTTTTCTTGAGTATCTTGACTTCGTACAGGTAACTTTGATGTGATTCGCCATATTCAAGTAATGATGCTAGCAAGACCAAGGTGTCTAAATCTATTATTTATGCAATTGTTATGATGATTATTGGGCGGAGATTAGCGATCTAATTCATTATAGATCTAATTCATGATAGGCTGACTAGACTTTCTTGATTTTCAATGAGTTTAAAATATATGTATTTATTATATACTATGTTGCATGGTGATGTTTTTGTGGTTTGTGAAAATACAAGTCATGTTGAACTTATTTGTGTTTCATTCCTTTTTTTTTTGTTAGTGCAAAGGTGACACTTTTGAAATCACAAGTTATTATCTTGTAAATTCTGTGTAATGTCATTCATATCTATTTATTTTATGTTTTAGTTTATTATGATTGATCATGTTATATGAGAATGAGAATTGTATGATTGATTATTATATTCTGAAATGTGTTAGCCTCCCAATCTGATATTATGGTGTCGTTATAGACCGAAGTGTCACTATTGCACTAAAATTTGACATTTTTAGTGCAACAAAGACAGTATTAATTGAAAAGTCACACTGTTAAAGTTTAATATAAATGATTGATTATGATATTATATATAAAAGTGACACTTTTATGAGTAAATGTAACAATTTTAGTACAAAAGTGACAGTGGTATATTTTAAGTCAATTGTTTGATTATTATATAATGTGCAAAGTGATGTTTTTTAGTTCAAAAGTGACCTTTTTTTGCATAAAGTCTGACACTAAAAAAACGAAGAAGAGTGACTTTTTGAATACAACATAATACTTTAATACGTATGAGTAATAGTTGTTAGTGTAAAAAGTGATAGTTTATGTGTAAGTGACACTGTGAATTGAAAAGTGACGGTGTTAATTGAAAATATGACACAATTATATTTTATAACGAATTCTTCATTAAAATATAATGTGTAAAAGTGACAAGTTTTGGTGCAAAAGAGACTTGTTTTAATGTAAAACTGACAGTGTTATATTTTAAGTTATATGCTTGATTATTATGAAATGTGTAAAAGTGACATTTTTAAGTGCAAAATTGACACATTTTAGTTCAAAAGTGACAATATTAATTGAAAAGGTCTCAATATTAGATTTCAAGTTAAATAATTAATTACAATATAATAAAAAAGTGACCCTTTTGTGGAAAATGATAGTATTAGTTGGAACGTGATGGTGTTATTTATTAAGTTAAATTATTCATCACAATATATTATGTAAAAGTGATAGTTGTTAGTGCAAAAGTGACGATTTCTAGTGGAAAAGTGAATAATAATAATTGAAAAGGTGACAATATTATATTTTAAACTAAATGAATGATTATAATATAATATGTAAAAGTGACATTTTTTAGTGAAAAAGTGATATTTTGAGATAGAAAAGTGATAATGTTTTATTTTTAGTTAAACTTTTGATTGCAGTAGGTCGATAATTTTTAATGTTAGCATCCAAAGCTAAACCAATAGTAATGCATTATGATGGCACACACAAATATTAAACACTTATATTTGCAATCGGGTTCACAAAAAAATATTTTTCGTACATTAATCTCATTGCAACAATGTTATATTCGAACCAATAATTGAAAGGACAAACAAATCTAACATATTCTAAGGTCGTAAGCAAATATAAGAATGTCCCTACTTGTTGCACATATCAAGTTGGTCGTACAATTACTTATTGATGGGAGACTGTTGAACATCGCATTTATGAGATCAAACATTTTTTATTCTTGCTCCTCTATCCAGCGCCTAGTATTCAATCTTAAATGCAACAACTCGTTTCCAAGGACAAATACAAATGTCTGTTAAGTAGATATGAAAACATTGCTTCTCTATTCATTTGTTAAAACAATGTGGCTATTGTTGCTATCACAAAAGACTTGTGTCACATTACTTTCACATTTGAATTTAAAAAAATACTAATAGCAAGTCAACAACTTCATATCGATCGAAATTAGAACAAATTCACTCCAAGATTAGTCGAAGTTACAAGAAGGATATTAATATTAACTGCCTCTCATTGCACTAAAATGACTTTTTTAATTCTCGACACTCCGTTTCTTGGAGGAGAGTTAATGAAAAAACTTTTTTTGCAAAGTAATCGATGAACGAAAATGGAGTTATGGATCCCATTGTCCATCTCAATTCATTTAATGCCAAAGATTATATACTTTGTATCACTTCGCTTTCAAAATTGTAAATGTCAATTGAGAAATGTGGTAACGGCGTCTATTTTTTGTAGCCAATGAAGTATACGCCATTGAAAGAGCCTCATTGCCCATTAATTATTTTATTCATGTAATTATAAATGTTTCAATAAAATTATACACATTTTCAAGAAAAACGAAACTTGCATTTTAAAACAAGAATTCAAAAAAAATGGAAAACATTCTAAGAAAGCACTACAATAGAAACCTCCAATCTCTAGTACAACCAATCAAGTCTCAATTATCCCCCATATTATTATGTTACAACAAAATCATGGAAATTTTGAGAAAGTAAGAATTACGGTCCCAACAAAAAAAAATAAATTTTAATGATTGTATAGCAATGCTCATAAAAACTTATTTTAGGCCAAACATATGCTAGAACACATTAATAGGGAAAATAACTTATATACCAGAGACTACTTCTTGTCATATCGTTATGCCATATGTATTGTGATGTGCGAAGTAGAAACTTGTATTTTTTTTTCCAATATACTAATAACAACAGTCTAAACTCTTTGGTTACAACATTTATTTTCTGAAGCTCATGTGTTTTCTTGAACAAGTGAAAACACCTTAACAAATACCAATCACACTAACTGAAGACCTCCAAATATAAATTGGAAACAAATATAAATAACAAAGTAAGACAACAACAAGCTAATACTATGCATCACATTCAAATCATCCACTTAACAACAAGTTAGTGCCATTGACATAATAACACAGTAGTTTAACACCCATAAATCTCATTAAAAAAACTAAATAGTTTTTTTTCCTTTAACAGTTGCCACTTCAATTTAGAATCAAGATAGACTTTAACCGAACTATTACAGAATCCATGATGATATATCACTCTGTACAAATGAAAGGAATCTCACCGGTGTATGCCTCAAATCACCCTTAATAACCACATGGTGAAAATTTGTTCAATTTGATAAATTATAGTTAGATATGTTAGCAAGATGATCATTGTTTTTCTTCCTACAACTTTGGTAGTATGTGAATTCATTATTATTTTTGATATCTTTAATGTCAAGTTCTCTTTTATGCACCTCATGTCTCCAATACTAAAATAGTTTATGTATTTAATTTTGGTATTATAGTTTTACTATTTACTTTGTTCATTAATTGAAGCATCCAAATACTTCCTTTATTATGTGTTTTTTGTTGTAATCAGATTGTGCTTATTTGTTATGGTTACTTTAAAACATCTTAAAATTATTGTAGAACTCTAGTTTGTGTGTATCTGAATTTCATATTGTGAATTTGATTTTGAGATATCATGGTTTACTTGAGAACATGATTATAATATTTTTATTTATTTTTTGGTATTTCCATGATAAAGAAAATTCATGGATAATACTTCGGCACTTATTGTCCATAAGAAATATTGTAATTGCAAAACTCTTAGCACATATTATATGTTTGAGGACTCACCTGATGTATAAAGTCTATACGACTTATAACGCTAAAGATTTTACATCACAAATATTTGATAACTATTGCAAATCAACCAAGATCGATGTAGATCATTTTATATCCTCGTGTGCGTATACAATAAGGTCTCACATAAGCCACCGTAAAAAAAGGATGTAGATGGTGACTAAGACAATGGTTATGTGTACTCTCATCTCTATCAACGCACAAAGTTATGCAATATTGAACGCAACGTTTACTTATTTATTTTTTACCCTTGCTAACTAATTATTTTCTAGCGTATTAGTTGTTAACTGGATATAATCCAGATTTTAATTTACACATATTTATTTACATAGTACATGTGCCTACTAATACCCATAGCGTTCCCATATGAGTCTTGACAAAAAAAAAAAATTTACATTGGTTATGAATCTCCAATAGTCATCCATAAATACCTTTGACAGACAATCTCTATACCGCTAAATATACAAATTCGTCACTTTAATGAGAGAGTCTTCATGTCGTTAGGGGGAGATAAGAAAATATATTTTTCTAACAAAATGACATGAATTGTTCCACACTTTGTCTCATTACGATCCCTACACTTCACAGTGTAGAGTGAAAGTAAAGTAAAATTAGCAATCGATCATCAATTAGAAGATTCTATTTCTAAAGTAGGCGATCATATATACTAGATGGGAGTGTGCCTGCAAAGGGGCACAGTGTCTCAAATAGAGGTATTATAACCACCCTTAGTGGATGTGTGGTTGAGATCGTGACTCCCTAAAGGAAAAGGGGGAAGTCACATTGTTCGATTGATACCTTCCCAAAGAAGAAGAGGCAGGTATGTCACAGTTTGACTAATTAATCATCGATTAATATAATTCCTCTCAAGAGATTATCTCTGATTACACTTATATGCATGTCCATGAATTATTATTGGAGGATGTCTAATGTTTAATATGATTTCATAGAATAAAGAAATTTAATGGATTGTGACAGGGAAAATTGCCTTTTAATCCATTATATTGTCCGTTTTCCAAAAAAGGACCATGATATTGTACGGTATCAAAATACCTAACCTCAGTTGGTAATATTATCAACAAAGGTAAAAAAAAATTATCCCCATCGGTTTTTTTATCATTTTTCTTTATTTTAAATGTTAAATTGAAGAAAAAAAACTGGGAAGAAATTTATTTTGATCCATTATATTGGACACATTTTGAAAAATATACGTGACATTGGCCATCATCAAACTACATTTGCTAAATTGACAAATTCATCAAAAAAGATCCAAAAAAAAAAAGCTTGATTGGGGCATTTTTCTGACGTGACATTATTCTACATTTTCTTATCATTTTTATTTAATTTTAAATAATAAATTGAAGATAAAAACCTATTTTGCCCTTCATTCTTTTTCCTTGAATTAAATTAATAAATTCTAATAAATAAAATAATAAAAAAAACCATTGATAAATATAAAAATATAAAATAGATCTTAAAAAAATATACAAGAAATATAATTTATATGATTATTTTTAGTATTAGTAAGATCTATTTAATAAAAAATCAATAATATCAAAATAAAAAATATAAATATAAAATGAATATATAGATATATATATGAAAAACATGTTTATTTTCATATAAATATAATTTTTAATAATTTATTTTATGTTTTTATATTTATTTTTAATTGTATTAGGTATTTTTTTATATTAATAATCAATTTCTTAATATGAGTTTCTATATTTATCTTGTAATTTCTTAATATTTATTTCATATCTTTATTAGTTTTTCATTGATTCAGATTTTATTAATTAGATTAAAGAAAAATAAAAGAAAAAGGGAAAAGAAAGGGGTGGGGGAGAACAAGTTATGTAATGTTTATAATGTATACAAAAGTGATAAAAAAAAAATACAGTATCATGCCATGTCAGTACAAACCTCGACCAAAATTGTTTTGGACATTTTTTTGATCATTTGCCAATTTCATAGACGTGGTTTGACCATATATAATGTACATCTATCAAGAGAGTTCTGAAAGTTTCGGTTTTCCTCCGATTTACTTTACTCTTGGGAAAGTCTAT
>BMAC01000335.1:534633-551428 GCA_014905375.1 Phtheirospermum japonicum | reverse complement strand
ATATATATATATATATATATATATATATATATATATATATATAATTTTAGTTGGTTCGACTTTGAAGAAATGTGCTAAACTCATATCTCAATTATTTAATATTTTTTTAAATTAATAATGTAAATATTTGAGATTCGAAATCACTTGAATACATTTGATTGTTTAATTAAATTATTTATTGGAAGATTCATGAGGAATATTTTTTATTTACTTAGAGGTCAAACAATTTTAAGGTATATAGTTTCCTTATTTATCCAGTATTGATTGAGAAACAAATTAATGTTTATCTCTATTACTTGCAGATAAAGTAACGCGCACGAAAACAAGAGAGATGATCAATAGATATCGAAGCTAAAAGTTTTAACGTGTAGAATTTGAAAGATTTGCAAGAATCAGAGATGGATTTGGCAAATTTCAAATATGAAAAGTTCGTGTTTCTACACACAAGTCAAAGATTTCTACAGAATTTGAATTCTATACAAAGGAAAGAATAGAAGAATGAAACATAAGAGTGCAAGGAATCTGCAATGCAAAATTCGACAAAAGATAGAAAAATCGAATATGGAAATTTTTGTGTTCTTACACGAAAACTCTAGAAGCCGACATATGAAAATTTTCATATCACATCAAGTTAACAGTTGAAGGAATCTGAATCATATAAAGATTCTACATCAAGGAAGACATGGGAGCAAGAAGGAGATTACCTTCTTGAATGCGCTTTCTTACTGAGGCCGACATACTTGTATATATATAGGTCTTATGATCTCATTGTATGCAACACAAGTTTGATACATATAAATCGTATTATAGCAAACACGAAAGCTTATATTCTATTTTATTTCATAGTTAAATTCAAGATTTCATTTTTTGTATTTACTTTGCCAGAATATTGAAACTTATGATTTGTTAATTAATTCGGTACTTGGGAAGAGTATCTTTCGGGTTTTACTTATTCGGGTTCATGATACTTATTTATTAGGGAGCGATCAATATTCCCCCGAGGTATATTCATTCATATGCATACGAGAAGAGTGATTTACTCTAAAAGGTGCATATTGATAATAGTTGTTTTTTAAGATAAAGAAGACTAGTACATAGTAATGAAACCCCCACTGGCAAAGATGCCATCTGGCAAAAAGAAGAATGGCAATAAGAGAGTATAAGGCAATTAAGCCCGAGGAGGGGTTTCCTTGATTGTCAAATCATCTGCAATGACTAAGGCCTTTGGTGAAACATTTGAACTCTTCAAGAATGGAGGGATATCAAGCTCACCCACACGCTCGGCCTCTTGTACCACTTCGACCAATACAGGCTCCCACTAAGCAAAGGATTCCTCCTTGTTAAGATCTCGCTTCTAGTTGGAAGGATAATGTAAGACTTTCAAGGCCGGTAATGCTTTTCAAGTCCTTGTCCCTGTCTATATCCCTAGTAATGAAGACTGGGGGCATGATTTTCTCATTGTCTTTGCTCAAGGCTCAATCAAAATACTCTATAGCCCCAGACAGTAGGCATTATAAGAAGGATGTGGAGTGATGATACTTCTCCAGATTATTCTCCTAATATGAGTACAAGAAATCTTGGCCTGCGGGGCTCAGTAGGAAGGTGCATCTATCTTTGATGATCCTATGTACATTAGTCGCTTCTTGCTTAGCCATGAACAAAGACTCCAGTTCGGCGTACTTCTTGTCGGGTAATTATTTGCATGTCAAATTACGTGTTTATGAGTATATTACATAAAATATTTAAGGCTACCTGTATACTTTTCATATGATTTTTCTTATTTTAGGGATTTCTTGGAAAATATTATGCTTTTCTCGTTTTTGTTGTTTTTCATAGTAAACTGATAGGTTTTTGAGCCTTTTTGGAGTGAGAGAGTTGACAAACCCAATTCATGATACCAAAGGATTTACGAAGGATGTTAGAAGAAAGTAAAGGAGTTGAAACAAGAGTAATTGTGGTGACACACGAGATAAGGTCAGGTGTGACCGATGGACTGCGAATAATAATGAAGACCTGAGCTGACACGTGAGGTTTTGGCCGAGTGCGACAGACAGTCAACCAATAGAGATGGACACCGAAGCAGGCACCCTAGGTTTTGGTCGGTGTTCGCCTCTATTTTTAGCTGCAAGTGTACGAGTTTCAAATATAGCAATGGCAAATAAGGTCATAATTGAAAGTATAAATGTCCTAAAGATAATTATATATAAAAGACATTGTACTTGATCACAACTATTTATATATTGTTATATATGAGGCATTGCATTTATTGAATTATTGTTTTGATTGTTTGCAATTATTCGTATAAATGTTCCCGTAGAGTTAATGTTGTCATTGATATGGTGAGATGTCAGTGATAGAACATTACTCTTAAAATAGCCCCAACTAATGATTATCAAGATTGAGATATTGATAATATAATATATGTCAGCATGTGGTCTGCATCATATTCTTAGAGAATGCAGTTAGTCTCACGACTGCGAATAATAGTTATTCGTGATGGACACATGGATACGTTAGAGAGTATTGGTAAACTCTACTGATAAGGTATTTATTATATGTCTATAAATTTATCAGTGTATAAAGCATGTGATAATCCTTTGACTTGAGGTCAATACGCACCTTGTTTAATGAGTGATGTACTTTGACCATGACCAATTCTTGCACTCCTTTTTGGTGTAGATATGTCTTGTGTTGGGTACATCATGATGTAAATGAAGGGGGTAGTTGAGCCAAGAAATAATTCATTTCTCGATTGGAATTTCGAGAGAAATCGCTCATAATCTCTATATTAGGTCGACTAAAGTCATGGGCCAATGCAAGAGACATATTTAATATAGTACTTGAGTATGGTCTATTTGTCGACTAATAAAGATGAGATAAATTGATTAAGCCATTGAGATAGACACTTGGATAAATTTTAAGCTTAATCGAGTGATTCGAAATGAAAGGAATTTCACCAAAGATTTGTATAAAGGTAATATCACTGAGTTCAAGTGAATGCTATTTATATATCGATTTCGTCCAACTAAGCTGTCTAGGATCTTTGTTTGGATCATCATTAGATCGATGTCATATATATAGGCCTATAGGGCCACAATATATGCGACTACTTTTCCAACTTAAGAGTGTATCAAGAAAGTATTAAATATTCAATTTAGAATTATAATATTTAATTGTTAATAATTATGATGTTAATTTTTGTTTGATAGAAATTATTTAATTAAATTAAATTGGATTTTTATTTACTTATTTATGTTATATTAATAAAGGTACTTGGGCCAAAACTGTTTTGGGCCCATGTCTTAGACAGTCAAACCCTTTTTAGGATTAGAGTTCTCTTATGTACCTAGTATAATATAACATAAAGTCATAAGCTCACCAGAGAGAGTTTTTAGAAAACATCATAACAAATCCTGATTTTGAGATTGGGGAGTTCTTGAGCTTTCGTGAGATTTCCTAGCTTTCTTCACGACAGCAATACACTGAAGTTGGATCTTTCAGTTGGAGAATTAATTACGTGGATACCTTAGTATTGGGCTCGGATCTGGATTTACTGTAAGATTTTCATGCTTTATCTTGTTTATTTATTATATAAATATATTCGTTCACATTATGGATCTGTTGGATATAAAATTTTTAAAACTTCCGCTTCATGAGCATGGTGTTCATCTCTACGAATTCCAACAATAACTCCATAGAAATAAAGAGTTTTTACTAAGTTCTTCGAATGTAATGTTACTTATCTAGATGTCGATAAAAGATAATTATGTAAATAAATTCAAGTAGCATAAATGAACTAGAACGTAAAAGGAAATGAAATTACTTTGAGAAAGAGTATGAATAAGAAGGATTCCTAGACAATTGCATCAATTGATAACTTCTTGTTTCACAAATAATTAGGTCTTTATATGTCACTATATTATAATGCAGTCACAAGATAAAAAGGTGCAGTAGAAAAACTCGTGTGCCGCATTAGTCTCGGCTCATGATCCAAGCTAGTTAGCTTTCTCTTGTCATCGATTTGGTAATGATGTGCACGAGAAGCAAGGACGTGGTAAAAGGTAGTACTCATAAAAGAACTTAGGAGAATATTTGGAACAATAATATATGGGGTTTAAACTCATCGCCTTTATTCACTATGAGAATCTCTTGGTATTGATTACAATGACCGAAGCCCCTTTTCTTAATTCTCTTAATCTGAACTTGAATACAAATTTCTAACTTTTTAGAATATTCTAACAACGTAAGAAAACTAACACAAATTAATAAGAAAATGAACATAAACACGTGAAAATCTGACTAAGGAAAGTCTTGACTTCTTGACCATCAAAGTAGGTGGTTTTGGCACTTGTCCTCGACTGCTTCACTCATTAGCTGTGCACAACCCTAGTTTTAGGTCCCCCTTGCACATCACATGTGCTCTTCTTACATTGTAATCTGCACCCTTTAACTGTCTTGCGCGTGCAGTTCCGCCTATGTGTGGCACTGACTCGCATATGATTCCACATCCTCTCGTATATCTTAGTGAGACTTGCTTCCATCCTATTGAACCTCTCATTAGAATCTATGATATGTGCAAGCTTCCAACCTCTCGCTTATCTTGACTATCACCTGGTATTCTCGTCCAGGCTCATGCGCCATAGCTGCACACTCTAGGACCTCATCCATGACATTCTCCCTAACTAAAGTTGTTTTCAACCTCATCAAGACACTAAACCGAGTATCTTTAATTGTTTTTAACTCACTTGACTGTTTGCTGTGTTATTTTAAGTATATTTTATCTAACCGTAAGTGTATATTATAGATGTAGTACACGACGAGAAAGGTCGTATTACACAAGGACCAAATCGATTTATAATTCAATAAGTAATATAATATATATAATTTAACTTTACTTAAACTAAGGAAAGGTGGGGTTTGTTGTGTCGTTACTAACAATGAACATAAATAAATAATTATATAAACTATTTTCATAATTCATCTAGACCAATAACAAAAAGTAAGAATGGAGGTATTCAAATGATAAAGGGGATATTCCGGGGTTTGGGATTACAATGAACTTTCAATATATATCTTGTTAAATCACTTAAGTATTATTATGATTCAGTTTACTATAACTCAACAACAAGTATAGTTTAACCCTTCTCTTGAAGTGATCACACCGTGAATTCTAAATGTGAGATGCATTATCCAGATCACATTTTTCCACGTGGTCCTCTCTTCTCCTAATTCTTTCCATTCTACCAATGAATTGTCTAGAATAATGCGTAAATCTAGATCGGATAATTGTTCTCGAAGCACCTACACCAGTTGAGGTTTCTCGATTGCGAAATGTATCAAAGCCTCGGGTAGTTAAGAAAAAGTGGAATGCTGTATTTCCAAGATTGGAGAACTCTAAAAAGCTTTAATATATTTTTACGAGTTCACTAATAATCTCAAACCTTTCGATCTTGTTGATTAGAGTGCCTTGTGTTTAAAAGCCTAATTGATAAACCTCATATCTTGAATTATGATTTATCAAAGCTAGTAGTTATTAAAGGTTGTCTATCGTTTACAACTATAAAAACAGAGAGATTGTCAATGGATTATGTAATGATGAATTACAAACACAAAAATAGTAAAGAGATAATACTTAAATGTAAAACCTTTTAAATCAACCAAGCATTTTTGTGATTCAATTCAGTTTATGTTAGTCACAAATATAGTTGAACTCTTCCCTCGAAGTGATTAAACTGCGGGTTCTAAATGCGAGACGCTTTATCCCACTTAGAACTCCTACAAGTTCAAAAGATTATAACAACATCAAATCTAATATCAAATATCTTGATCTTATTGATTAGAGTGTTTTGATTCATAGTTCTATTAATAAATCTCGTCTCTCGAATTATGATTGTTAAAACTAATAAAAATAAGAGTTCGTCAAGAAATTATGCATTTATGTAAATCAAGAATCAAAAATATTAAAAGGACCAAATACTTAGTTAAAAGAAATATTCAAAACATTAACCTTTCATTGTTAAAAGAAACCCAGAATACGAATATATTTAGAAAGACATAAATAAACATTTATGTAAGCGATTCACCGAACACTTCATATTCATAAAAAATAATGAAATAAACAAGATAAAACCGTAGGATTGTATAGATTCGATCCTTCAATCTTCGTGTTTTCCTTCCCAAGATTACTCTAATTCTCTCAATCTTTCTCTCAGTCACTCTCCATGTGTTTCTCCACCCTTTCGGTTTTGTTTGGATAGTTTTTCAGCCTCCCCATTATAATTCTAAGTCAAATCTGCTCCATAAACTCTAAAAATAATGTTCCTGTTACATTTTATGGGCTATTCGCGACCTAGGTTACAACCACGAAAGGGGTCACGATCAATTGACATTAAAACATCACCAAGTAATGACTCGAGTCATGATCGCTATTAGGTTCACGATCACTTACCATTAAAATAGCACCTAGTAATGACCTTAGTCACGAACGCAAAGAGGTTCAGGACTGAGTCTCTGGGTCTAATGACTTCATGCATTTGTGGGTGCTCCCATTATATTTCAATAGTATCTTTTCTTCTTTAGCCACAGTCTAAATCTTAATTCTTTGCACCTTTATACTCTTTTAAGCCGAACTTAGCTCTAGAATCATATAAAAATAATGCAAAAATATCAAACACGTTATAACATCTAAATAATAGAAATCAAGCTAAAAGAAGTTATAAATGCACAATCCGTAGTTGAAACCTAATCAAATAAGTCCTAATATGTGTATAAAAACCATGTTTATCATTGATTCAACAAGCTCTGCCTTGCGGATCATCACATCAGCCACTTGATTCATCTCACCCGGCTTGTACTCAAGTAAAAACGAACTTCGCTAGGTATTCTTGCCACCTCGCCTGCTTTGGTGTTAGCTTCATTTGAGTTTGGAAGTAACTTTTGACCGCATTATCCATCCGTACCACGAACTTACTTCCCACAAGTAGTGCCTCCAAGTACGTAGGCGGTGCATCAACTTCTTATACACTGAGTACCAATGCTCCGCATCATTAAAGTTGTGAATTTCATAGTCGATTGGGTGCCCTTTCTATATTAACACTCTGCTAAGCGCAAAATTAGATGCATCCATCGGCACCTTGCACTCCTAGTCATAATCCTGCAAGGCATGAACTGGTTCCTCCATGAATTTGTCCTTGAAACCCACATTCCATCCCCCACCATGCCTTTCCTTTATTTAAAGTTTCCATCAATTGAACAAATATCTTCGATTAACCTACAATAAACCTCTAATAGTAATTTGACAAACCAAGGAAGGATATCAACTAGGGAACTTTCCTAGGAGGTTCCCACTTCCTAATATCCTTCACCTCATCCTCGTCCATCAAGATCTGACCAGGCTTCATATGATATCCAAGAAACATTACCTAATTTTTGGAAAATGAATTCTCGAGCTTTGTATACAATTCATTCTCCCACGGAGCTTGGAACATCAACCTTAAATGCTCCACGTGGTCCTGCAACATGGATGAATACATCGCTATATCATCCAAATAAAAAACTATGAATTTATCTATGTATGGTTGAAAAACCTTGTTCATAAGAGTGCAAAAAATGTGGTTGGCACATTCCTGAGGCAAAACGTCATGACTCAAAACTCATACGACCCATACCTTGTAACCATTGTTGCCTTCGACTTGCTCCCTTTTTCAATTTTCACTTGCTAATACCTTGACCCCAAATCAATACTAGAAATCCACCTAGCTTGACTAAGTTGGTGGAATAACTCATCGACAATTAGAATTGGATGCCAATTATACATGATCGACTTATTTAGAGATCGATAATGCACGCACATCTGTAGTGACCTATTATTCTTCTATTGGAACAAAACTGGCACATGGAGATTTGGATGGCTGGGTCATCCTTTCATCGAGCTCCTCCTCTAGTTTTCTCTATAACTCTTTGAGATTCAACAGTTCCACCCGATAGGGTGCATCACCTAGGTTATTGATTCTATCTCGTGGTCCACGCCCCCTTGGTATTAGCCTCTTAGAAAGTTGTTCCGGCATCACATCTTTAAACTCTTTCTAAACTACGTGCATTTCCTTAGGCATGTCTTCCACCTTCATCGGCCCCTCATCATCCACCAACACCGGAAATGCTAGGAAGGTTTCTTCATTGCACTGAAGACCTTCTCTAAGCTGTATTTCCGAGAGCATACTCACTCCATTTAGTTGCCTCTTTGTTGGGATGGCACACATCTCATGGTCTAAAATGACAAATGAATTAGAATATAGAACAATACAAGCCCGCACTTGATCAAACCACTACAGACCCAACACTACATCATAGTCATCCAATGACACTACTATGAAGGATATCGATCCTTCCCGCTCACCTATACACGCCCATACTCATCTTGCCTCACTTGCCACTCACTTGGCCTTGGTATTTACGGATTTAATTGCTACTCCCGTGTGGTTATTCTCCAGCCCCAATGCCTTCCCCACACCTTCACGCATGAAGTTGTGCATTGCCTAGGTATTGACTAGAGTATGTAAATTCTTGCCCACAATCAAGGCCTCTACATACATTGAGGCCTTCTTGTTTCTGTCGACTGGCTGCACACTAGCCTTCACCACACTTAGTAACTCTAGAGAACCCATATGACCTTCATCCCCTCCACCGGATACCTTGGATACTGAATCACTGCTATTATTTTACCCTTGAATGGGAAAGCCCACCACAAATGGGTTTTTTCACCATATATATGACAAGCCCTTTGCCCATTTGGACCGCTCCTATATGCCCGTGTCCCTGCGCAGTTCCATGCCAACTATTCCCATGCGGGTTTCCTTCCCCACCATTGCCCTTGCCCGTACCTGGACCTTTGGCTGGTCAATAGTTAGTCTCGATTCTATCAACTAATTGACCATCGCAGTAACCGCCAACACATCCTATGCCCTGACTCACAGAACTTCCTACTTAGCCCATGGCTTGAGGGATAAACTTCGTCTCCTATTCTGTCAGGCTTGGAAACTTGAGCACGATATTCTGGAACTCCATGACATACTCATGGATTTTCTTGGAGTGCTTGAGTTTCTTTAGCCTCGTTCGTGCCTCAAATTCCACATTATTTGGGTAGAATTAACACTTGAAGTCGACCTTGATTTCCTTCCATGTCTCCAACACCAGTGCATCTTGTTTGATATCCATCATGTGCCACCTGCACGATATCAATGCCATATCAACCGAGAAGAGAGGAGCAGCATGTATCTTGACTGCATTGTTCTGCATCTCGACTACCCCAAAGTTACCATTCCAAGTTCCAAATGAAATCATCGAACTCTTGGGCGCTCTTCGAGCCTTTGAATGAATTCGCCCTGGAAAAGACTATCTTCACAAGTGCCACACTTCATGGTGGATCCCCTTCATTAGCCTCTGCTTGATTGAACATGTTTATCCTCCCCTTAAGTCGTTGGAATCTTTACATGACTTCTTCTCTTAGATCCCTCATCATGGTTGAAACTCACCTCGCATATCTTTTAGGATTTCATCTTAACTCTCTCATTTTTCGACATTAAGGATCCCCACAATCCTATCTTCCAGTATATCACTAGTCTCCTTCAATGCAGCAACCCTCCTGACCATCCTATAGAGATCTATGGTATCCTCTCCATGCTCAACCATAGATTCTTCAAGCCGTTTCGCTTGCTCTTTTATAGACTCAGATGCACGTTGCTCCTTTGATCAACCTCAAGTCTACTCTGTAGGCTCTGAGTTCAAAAGCGTGGATCTAGACTCCATACCTATTTTATACACTCTTTTGACTGGTGATTATCAAAACACCCAAGCGTGGCCCTAATACCACTTATCACTAGATAAAACTATATAGCGGAAAAGAAATCTTATGTGGCACTAGTCTTGGCTCATGATTCAAGCTAATTAGCCGTCTCTCATCAGTGTTTTAGTTATGATGTGCATGAGGATTAAGGAGATGGTAAATAGGAGTACTCGAAGAGGAGATTAAGAAAATGATTAGAACAATAATATGTGGTTTTTACACTCCTCTCCTTCATTCACTATGAAATCCCTTGGTGTCGATTACAATGTCTGAAGCCCCTTCTTATAATATTCCTAAAATAACTTTAAACTCAGATTTCAAACCTTTTATAATATCCCAACAATGTAAAAAAAATTAACACAAAGTAATGACGTCTTAATTTCTTGACCCTTCAAGTCGGTTGTCTTGGTATTGAGCCTCACCAGCTTCGTGGGACATGTGCAATATTGTTTCTAGGCCACACCTTGTTCATCACGTGCGGTCCTCTTACGATGTACTCTGCATGCTGTGCCTACCTTATGCGTGCAGTTCTACACGTGTTCGTGTTGTACCTTTCGAGTATGCGTCCTCTTGCACATCTCAGTAATCCTTGCCTTAATTTCATTGAACCTCTACCCAAACTCAACGATCTATGATGACAACACATCTTACCTCTCAACTATCTCAACCATCGTCAAACGCTCTTAGTCAAGCTCATGTCCACTCAAGGACCTCGCCCGTGGGAATTCGCTTATATCATCTACTCTCCTGTCTCGATTTTCCTATATTTGTTGATTGAAATAAACAAAATGGTCCTCTAAAGACTCAAAACACTTAATTAAACTCCCAAAAGATCACAAGATTTAGCGCTTTCATACCCCCTCTTGTAATTCCGATATACACATTTATTTATGTCAAAATTCCACAAGCCTAACATGATCTAACAAGAACATGTTGCAAAACATGTATAGATATCTGAAACTATTTAAACCATACACGAAACCACAAGATATTTGAATAAAAAACATCAATTAAGAGATTAAGAAAAAATATCATCAATTTATCCAATGTCAAAGAATCAAAAGGTGTTGAGCTAAACATGTTAGAAGCAAATACGATGAATAAATCATAATACTCATGTCAAATAACAAGAATGAAATGAAAATTGAACCACCATAAGTCTTTTGATTCATCTTAGATTCTCGTCGTGATGATGTTCCTGCTTGGAGCAGCCTTACAGGCTCCATTCCTTGTATGGTTTTGATACTCTTTTGTGATATGATACAGTATATAAATATGTATGTGTGTGTGTGTGTGAATCTTCATAACTTTTAAACCTAATTTAACCTAATCTTTATTGATGTAAATTTATTTTATGGTTGTGTAGTTGACATGGCACCCAACTAGAATCTCGAGTGTCTAGTCAGGTGTTGGGATATGTTTCTCCATTTCTCGTCGCACTTTACCAAACCCTAGTGTCACCTCGGGTGTCTTTATCTGCTACCAATATCTATCATATTAGACTAGAAGCTTGGGAATTACCTCAAGTGTCAGTTCATGATAACTGCATGTTCATTACACCCGACCTCAACTCAGGTGTCATCTGATGCACCTGCTCAGTGGTCGGGTAACCTCATTTTCACACTCATTTGACTCATTTCTTACTTCTAACATCCTTTGTTTATCTTTAGGTCGTGTATATTGGGTTTGTTAATGCTCCTTCTCTAAAAAGGCTATAAAACCCCTATTATTTTACTATGAAAAATAACAAATACACAAAAAGAATAATAATTTTCAAGAAATCCATAAAACAAGGAAAATGACATGAAAAGTGTATATGTAGGCTTCACGATGATAAGAAATATACCTTCAATACCAAATAATTTTGCACTTGAACAAAACCTCCAAAGTTAAATGTAAGTAATCCTGACCAATGCACTCTACAAAAATATTTGCCCAAAATTATGGAGATTAGCCATAAAGAAAATAAATAAGAGAATATAATGTAACATTCAACCTAAAATTACGTTACCTAACAAACAAGACTCTTGAATCGTCCAATATATGAGCGAATTTCAACAAATTTGTGGATGATGTCTTTCACGATCTTAACAATATTGATGTATCTTCTCCCTTGCCACTCCTATATAAGAATGTGTATATGCTCAAATAAATTCATTATGCAATTATCCCATAGGCTCACCGAGCGCCTTAAGATCTCCACCACGCTCAAGGCACGTGCATGCGATTTTTGAATCCAAGGTCATTATTTAGGTTGTAATGTAGACTCTTTGGACAAACTATGAAAATATGAATAGATTGACTTCAGACTAAGCATATAGAAATCTAAATAACTAAGAAATTCAACTTCATCTCAGGAATAAAACTTGAAACTTCTAAATCTAAAATTAACTCATAAGCTTTATGTAAATCCCCAATGCCAAAACCTTTATAATTTAGGCCATTCAAAAACTAAACTAATATAAAAAAGAATATAAATAATCCTAAGGCCTTTATAATGTTTTCCAATTAACACAAATAAATAAAACAAAAACACTATAGATATTTATTATTTTTGTTTTTTTTTTCCCGATTTTATTATGTTTTTATTGTCTTTGTTTGAATAATTAATTTTGAGGCTATTTTATTTACAATTTTTCAAAAAAAAAAAAATACTATCAATGCCGCGCTACTTTATTCCATCCACATAAAATGATTCACTCACATTAATCCATAAAAAATTGAACTTGAAATTATAAAATAAACAACCCCTATATATGGCGAACAACAAATATGCTTAAGTCTCAGATGGACTAAATAGATATTATTTTATTTGTCAAGGTACTTTATTTAATAAAACTTGAAGACTAACAAAAACTGTCAAAGACTTTTATCACAAATCACACACAGCTAGACCTCGACCAAGACGCGGCAAGTTTTAGTGAACCCACACATTATAAACGAATCACTAAAACAGATCATAACCTTATTAAATTTAGATTTTGCCTGAAACTCACAAGTTATGTCAAGTGAATAAGACAATCAAAAACTCGAATGGATCCACAAACTCTAGAAAAATATTTATCAATCCACGATTCACCTGCTAAACTCTCCTGTTTTCAATATCAAGTATACATAATAGTCCCACAATTAATAGAAGATTTAATTCTCTCACTACAAGAAATCACACTTTTTATTACGATTTTCTTTGCCACGACTGATTTTTTGTCATAATATGTTAAGAAACAGTGACAAATTATATTCTCAACATGGCAAAATACTATATTACGACACCATTTATTTTCGCCATTGTTGATCTATTGTTTCATCACATATTATTATTATTTATTGCTTATGAAATGGTGATAATATTATTTCATTAACAAAGTTCATATTTAGTGACCAATAATATGAATTCGTGGGCATTTGTCAAGGTTTTGAGTCCATTTCTGAAATTCATTTTTATATATGATAGTTATTTTTGTCACAAATGTTAGGTTTATACGATGAGATATTATTTTGTCATCATTTAGTTGGCTTGATAAGTGACACAACTGCTTTTTATTTACTAATATTTGAAACAAAAATTTCTACATATATATAATGAAGATATGAATATATAATTCATGGCATTTGTATGACGAAATAATAGTTTGTCATTTAAAAAATTAATATAAATAGTTTTATCTTCACTTTGTTTGAATTGATGATCTAAAAAATAATAATGGAGTCAATTGTTTTAAGGAAAGAAACATAACAGTTTTGACAATTAAGTTCTTATCATATCAAATTCATGTGATAATACTTGGAATTCCTTTGAAAAATGTGATTTGTTTTATGGAAAACCTTAAATTTCATCCAAGATTATACCTCATTTTCTTGTTTTAGTCCTTTATTCTCAGAAGCACTTTTCTCAAGCTCATCACACAATAGTTCGATCTCGGCCATCAATTCTTGAACATTGCCCACTATATATCTTGGTATCTAAACGTGGCCATAAAAATCTAAACATTAATGAAGTTTTTCTAAACATGTCATGGGGTTATTGCCATGTAAATCCAAATAATTCCAACAAAAGCAGAGTAAAGTGTAGCACACTAATCAAAAAAATGTTACATGAAAATCTTCAAGTGTTGATAGACTTATACTCACACGGATCGAATGAAGAAAAATTGATGTCCTCCAAAAGAAAAATTGCAACACCCAGTTAATTGAGGTAATAAGAGGTTATTAATATCATTATAACATCTCTGCAAAAACCTTCAAAGTGTGACTATCCTATGCTTGGAACTCAATCATTTTTCTTTTGTCTCAGCAAACTTGATCATGTCAATGATTTTTGGCTTCAAAGAACCACCATCTACAGATGTTTTAGCAGATCCTTGCAATTTCCACCATACACAGATCATACATAGATAATCCTAGCCAAATCAGCAACTTTATCAAATTAAGACACGATAAAGAGCATTTGATGGGGTATTTATTGTCTACCTACAAGAGACACCTACCAATATCTCAAAGATCAACAAAAATGACCACAACATTGGAATAAAACACAAAATAAAATTGGCACCACTCTACGAAAGCTATTAGTTGCATTTTTTAAAGTGGAGATTTTCTTTTAAGAATTTTTCATTTCGTAATATAGTTCACTACAAGAATTTCTCATTTCGAAACATTGGGTGAAGTTTCTTTATATAAGATTATCTTTATTGTAATAAAATCCAGATTAAAGGTATTTGATTAGAAAACTTGATTGCTACAAATGTTGGATTATAGGTTGATTCAATTAGAGAAATTTGATATCTATAATCATGGGTTAATTTAGGATATCTTCTAGTGACGTATTTGTTGTGTATAAATTATTATAGTACTCCTTCGAATTTGAAATAATAATAACATGTTCTTTTCTCTTAAAAAATCACAGAAAAATAATAAGGAAACCATAGAACGTTGGTAAAGCTGAATGATAAAGGGGTCCTGGTCTATTAGATGAGCACTTGAAAGAATGTATCATTCATATGAGATAATGTCGACTGATGTCAGATAATATAATAGTGTATGGAGATATCTCAAGAAGAGCAAATTGAAATGAAGAAGTCCTCATGTAAGGGGAAAGTCTCAACATAACCTGCAGAGAATTTAAAGTTCATTCAGGAGAGCTTCAAATATCATAATAAATCTAGCAAAGCACCAAATATTTTGAAAAGGAACTTAGGAAGAAGAAGAAGAAGAAGAAGAAGAAGAAATTGACAGTACCAAATCACTTATTTCAAGCAGCAGTTGTGAGAATTTGATTGTCACTCTTTGTGGTTATTTGTTATGCCTATGATGTGAATCAATAAAATGTGTTTCTCTATGATCGTAAAAAAAACAAAAACAAAAAAAACCATAACAACTATTTGTGACAAGATTGTACATACATGGTTTCTGCTATTAAGAATTTTTAATGAATAAAAAAACACCGGTGAGGTTAGTAACATGATAAAAATATCAATAATATATAATTGTTAAAATTTTAATAGCAGAATACAAAATTTCACAAGAATATGTTCCTGGAATTAACAATAGAAACTCATTCACACATACACACAAGGTCACCTTCTCCGGGTAAAAGTTGCTGCCACACATTATATTGACTATATGACAGCTAAAAAAAGAAGGCCAAACAACAAAAATAACTATGAGATGATGAATAATGAAAGTAGAAAAACTTGTAATGTATATAAGAATGTCTAAGAGATAAAGTCTAGTTTAACGCACCCGAGTATACAAAAATTAGCATTTTGATTAGGATATCATCAAGTCTCCCGAATTTCATCATCGCTCTTATCATCAGAATTATTGTTTTTCTCAGAATCTTCTCCACTACTGATATAGTTGATTAGAGTGTCATCGAACTCATCTCCCTCATCGGCATCATCTAAGCTTGCTACCTCAACAACTTGAGGTAGTTTTTAGATAATCGACCCGTAAAATTCTTTAGCACCCATGTCACCCCTAATTACTAATTGTATTTCACCAAGACCAACTTCGAATTCATCGACTACAAAGAAACACGGCTATACTGACGGCCAAAAAGTCATTAGAAATGCTGGCGGGTTTCCTGGTGAAAATCTTTGCTGGCGGGTTTTTTTGACGGCCCTGGCCGTCAGCAACTAACCCCGCCAGCAGCCCCTCAGGGATAGAGCGGGAATCTATCCCGCGTAATAATCCTGACGGGCATGCCCGTCAGGATATAATTTTTGTTTTAAAAAAAACAAAAATATATACGCTGACGGCCTTGCCCGTCAGCGTATAAGTATCGAGAATCCCTGACGGGCATGGCCGTCAGGATTCTAAACCTAAAAACGCAGCCCCTCTTTCCCCTCGTCAGTTTGTCAAAAAAATAAGCAAAAAAAGAATCCCCCCCCCCCCCCATCGTCTACTGGACCAACCCTTGCCCCCCGTTGGCGAGCCATCACCGCCCCCCGCCGTCCCCGTTGCCTCGCCGCTTCCCCTTCCTCATCGCCGACCCATCGCCGTCGCCGCCCCTTGCCCAAGAATTCCCAGCCGCCTCCCCGTTCCCCTCGCTGTCGCCGCCAAGAATCCCAGCCGCACAGCACCTGCCACTGAGCACCGCCGTCGCCGCCTGCCACCGAACACCGTCGTCGCCGCCTGCCACCGAGCGCCTGTCAACGAGGTAATTCCAATTCATTTTTGTTACTTTTTCATTTTTATTTTTATATTTTTGTATATTTTTATTGTATCTGTTGTTGATTGATTTATTATATAATTAGTAGATAATTAGTGTTTAAGGTTAGGGTTTAGTGTTTATTTAGGGATTAGGGGTTTGAAAATTGGGGTTTGTTGTGTAATTGAGCAAGCCCGGAGGCCCTTCGTCTGGTATAGCAAAAGCACCGAGGCGGGTCCTATGCCGGCAAATTGATAGACGGCCGAGATTGTAAGTTGATAATAATATTTTTAAGTAATTAA
>BMAC01000335.1:502371-522431 GCA_014905375.1 Phtheirospermum japonicum | reverse complement strand
CTTGTGTCTATTATTTATTTTATTTTGTGAGCCTATTGTTTAGAAGGCATGAGTTGTGTAAGAAGCGAGTTATGAGCTTCAATTGTGATTATGTGGTTTGAGCTTCAAGCCGGTTTAGAAAAAAGAGTTGAGAAATAGCCTATGTTAAAGGCTACGATATGAGTGTTTAGTGAGGTTTTTATTTTTGAACGAGGTGAAGCGTACTAGAATAGGTTTGGTGATTTATTGATCATGCTAGATCATAAGTTAGCCACACGACTTATATATACCATACCCGTCCATTAAGCCTTACATTACAACCCCAAAAGACCTTTTCTGATTCTTTGTTCGACAACACACTTAATTTGCGATTAAAAAGAGATTGATTTTTGGTGCTTGTTTATTGTGCTTGCATTTGTATGATTTGAGCGTATACACGTCCTATGTAGAAAGTACTCGAGTGCTTGAGCGTTCACCCCTTTATATATTTCCTTTTTGTGAGGATGCATGAATTCGATTTTGAAGCGACAATGTAATACTGGTGGAGTGTTTGAAGTTGCATTGCATGTACCTATATTTTCAAAATTATTTAAGTAGCATAGCACGACTCATTGTTTGGACTGATTTTCATTTCTTACTATACTTTGAATTTATCATTCGTTCGAGGACGAAAAAACCAATTAAGCGTGGGGTAGTTGATTAGCACATATTTGTCCTTACTTTTAGTAGGTTTATAACTTGTTTTTCCTTTTGTTTTTGGTATAAGTTGGGTAGTTTAAACTCGATTTCGTATATTTGTACTCTTAGCTTATCTTACCGCGTTTTGATCTAGATTGATGCAAATAAGTGATTATTTGTGGTTTTTCACTTTACAGCTAAGTACCGGACGAGTTCGGCACATAATTAGATGAAGGTGACACTCGCGAAATGGAGAACGAGCTTTCCGGTGAACGAGTAGCAAACAGATAGAAGGAGACGGAGGCAAATGCGTAGCCGCGTCGACTGACGCGACCGTCGACGCTCCGTCGACGCGAGTCATGACCTGCATCAATCGATGCAGCGTCGACGCTACTTGCTGAAGCGTCGATGTCGACGCATCTATGCCGACGCAACGTCGACGCTACTTGCTGAAACGTCGGTGTCGACGCATCTATGCCGACGCTACTTGCTGAAGCGTTGATGTCGACACATACCGTCGACGCACCCACCTAGCCGATGCGCGCGCTAGGCAGCACCGACGCCGAGCACCAGCACGCGTCAGTCGACGCACCGCCGACGCTCTATCGACGCGACGGCCTAGAATCGGGAATTTTAGGGTTTCTTATGCTCCAAGTCAAGAGAAATCTATTTAAACCCTTCCAAGTCCATCCTAAACCACACTCTCCTACCCATATACACTGAATTCTTGATCATAAGGCTCGAGAACAACACCATCCTCATCCCAATAACAACAAGTGATCAAGATTGAAGATTCGTGGATCACCAAGCTTTAACTGTCCGTTGGCGATCCGTTCTTCGACCAAGATCATTCACCCCTCCGGAGTAGCTGGAGAATTTACTACGCTTTCTAGTTTAATAAGTACTCTAAACTTTTATTTCGTTTTCGTAGTTTAATTTATGCGTTTAAGTAACTGCTTTTCAATAATTGTTCTTGAGTTGTTTGATACTTCGAACTTGAGATATTTTTGATATTGCAATCCGTAATCTTAGTTTAATTCGTGCTGGGTTATTATTCTTGTTAGTTAATTTGTTTAGCTTACATTACTTTCTAGATAATTGATGTTCGTTTATGCTAGTTAATCTTGTTAAAGTACTTAGAATAATTTCTCTAGTTCAAGTAGCTGAATTCAATTTCCTAGTTTGAATTATAGTTCTTTCGTTTTAAATTCCTAGATAATCAAACAATCAACCCCCCCCCCCCCCCCCCAATGTATGTGAATTTAAGTTGAACAAACTGTTTGAGAACTCCAATTGTATATTCCTCGAGAGACGACTCGAGTCAAGCTGCCAAACTACGCGCGACCCCGTTCTCTTGCGGGCAAGCTATTGATCTTTTGACAAATCTTCATAAGTAGGCAACACAAAAAGCTTGAATCAAAATGCTGACGGTCACACACACCGCCAGGAATGCTGACGGGCCAAACCCGTTAGGATAACATCAGACATTCCTGGCGGCCAGACCCGCCAGCTATTTCTTGGCGGGTTTGGCCGTCAAGAAAACCGCCAGCATTCCTGGCGGGAACATTTTCCCGTCAGGATACTGCCAATCCTGACCACGAACAATGCTGATGGCCAATACCCATCAGGAGGCCGTCAGTATTCAATATACTGATGACTTTCTGACGGATTTGGCCGTCAACATAGCCGGGATTTTTTGTAGTGATCATTTGCATCATTCTCTTGATAAACTCCATATTCGACAAAGTCGTCAACTTCCATTTTGTCACCCTTATCATAACCATCTTAAACATGCATGTGGTGGATTTATTGCACTACTCACCAATCATGTCCTAGTTTAGTATCATTAATGTAGAGAACTTGTCTTCCTTGATCATCTAGTAAATTTAACACTAACGATATATAAAGTCCAATACTTGAAGCGCATGGTGGTTCTTCTGTAAGTGGTGAAACTAAGACAATAAGTCACACCAATGAGAGAGACAACATGCCACAGTAACCTGTAGCTCCATCGACTTGAGGCCCTCACAGTCAATCAACTAAGAACACTGAAGATATATCAAATGAAGTATATGATAACACATGTTTATAGTCTTTAATTTCAATTTTTTTGCTACTTGTTAATAGTAATGAATCTAGTGGGGCTTCACATGTCTGCCCTTAGAATTTATAAAATATGATATCTACTATTATCTTGGGAAGAATTGTAAGTTGAATTGTTGTTTATTAGCCTTTATTGGTGTTTAATCTTATATTTGACTTTAGAATTAACTTTTGAATGTACGGAGCATAATTGTGGACTTTTAAAAACATACATGTTGTTAATTTTAAATGATGCAACCGAGATTGACATTTTTACTTTCACTTGTTGTAACATCAATAGAGATTTTTCTTCACAACCCTCTAGTTCACAGTATGTCCCATGTTTATATATGCACCATAGTGAGCATTATGTCCCATGTATATATATATGCACCATAGATGAGATGAGAAAAAGACTGATGAGATCAACATGTATTATCATTGTCCTTACATTTTTCCGTGCGAAGAGACGTGGAGGATATTAAGTTATGGCATCTAGTATAAAACTCCACTTATCATGCGTTTGAGTTTCCATTTTCCAGGAGAGCATTGTATTGATAATGATAATGATCAGTTGGACATAGTAATGAAATAAAAACCAACACATCATAACATGCTTCTATGTTGGTTCGAGGTGAATAAAAATATTCTGAATTACAGAGTTTGACTTATGTTGAGTTTTCTCAAAATTTTGTTTGCAACTCAACAACAAAAGAATATAAATCTAGGCAGCTATATTTGTTCTCATTAACACGATCTTACTATATTCCGCTAGCATCAGGTGATAACAATTATGCTCGGTATCTCCTAAATATAATTTGAGGATCCCAATGTCCCAATGATATAAAAAAAGTTAACGACATGATTTACGATACTTATTGCGATTCATGCTAATCTGGGGTTGTTGATAGATGATAGAGAATATATTTGTAGTATAACAAAAGCAAGTTATTGGGATCATCACATTCTGTGAGATCATTATTCGCAACCTTATTTGCATCAAGATCTTTAGCACGTCTCAAAAAAGTGTGGGAGAAATGTTGAAAAGATTTGTCAGATGACATTCTATACAATCAATAAAAATTTGAGAAAATCCAAAGGTAGCAATTATTGATATTTGTATTTATCCTTCATAAATTATTAGTTATGTTCTATTGTATTATTATTACTCAAACAATACAAGTGAATTGGTGTTGGTTCCTATAATGATTATCACTCCATCTGATTCGAGGTTGTCTTTCAAGTTTCAACAACGATAATTTTCTGTGATCGTGTCATACTCAGTGATTATTAACAAATGTCAAGAACAGTCTCTCTCTCACGTTGAACTTTTCATAAAGAATTCAGTTTTCTATCAAGAATGCCAATTGTACATTGCTATATCAAGAGTGACAAATGGGAATAAAATATTAATCGTCAAAGATGAGAATAAACGTAATAACGAGAAAAATACAAATGTTGTATACAAGAAAGTTTAACATAATTTTTAAAGTACATTTCATCTAATAACGATCCTTTTATAAATCACGTTATACAATTTTCAATATTATTCGATCTTTGAATGATAATTAAATGACACACACACACACACACACACACACACACAACTTAAGTATACATATACAATAATTTATTTGAATACATTCAATTATTTTATTTGATAAAAATAAAACAAAAAATTACCGTACAACACTCGGGTACAATACTAGTTTAAAACACACACTTGTGTGTGTGTGTGTCTTCCCTATATATTAATACAAAATCCCCTTATCCTATGTGTCTGCTTCCAACGCTTCGTAGCATTAGAGAAAATTCTGGTACTTCAGGTCATCCGAGCCTAATATCTACCTAATTTAATATTTTTTATTATATTTTACCTAATTTAATATTTTTCTATAATTATATTTTGCCTAATTCAGTATTTTTATTTTATTATATGTTACCTAATTCAATATCTTATTTTTATTCTCCTAATATAAAAATATTAAAAAATTATATTTAATTAGAAAAAACCTATATAAGTTGAACTAATATTTATTTATAATAAGATTTGAAAATAATTTTACTTTTAGAATTTTAAATATTCTATAAGAAAAACACGAGTTATATAAAATTATTACCAAAGAAAAATAAATATAAAAATATAAACTTAAACTTATCTAATCCTAATATAATGCGTTGATAATAACATTAAAATTTTATATGAAAAATTATTATTACGCCAAACAAGAAAAAAAAAGGTAAATAAAAATAATTAAAAGTTACTACGCCTAGGAAAATGAATATTAAGCATATTTTAAATCTACTTATCTAATTCCAATTAATGCATTGATAAACACATATCTATTAAAAAATTAGTGTCTTATGCAGGAAATAAAAACCAGGAAACAAAAATTAATGATAAAATAATATTACATATACTACAAGTTAGATATACAACATTTCTTAAATAAAATTATCAGCCCTTATATATTTTAATTTTTAATCACATATATTCACATATGACAAGCAGATGTTGTATGTTTTATTACAAATTCTATTTTCTACAGGTTTTTCCGTCAAGTTTAGGGTATTTTGTTATACATTATAACTAATTTCGTCATTCTTGAGTAAATATACTTGAAAACTTTTTATTGTGAAAATCAGTAATACTGTAATCAAAACAAATAATATTTCAATTTGTGCATAAAAATCATTTATTGCGAATAAAAATCTTTAATTGTAGATCATGCTATATTTGCTACTATTTGAATAATGACTAAAACCTAATTTTATATCAACTTTAAAGGTAGGTAAGGTGAAAGGAACTAAAAGTTGAACCACTAATGTAGAAGCATGTCTAGTTAAATAAAACCTAAATTTTATATATTAAAATAAGGTTGCTATTTAGGTATCAATAATTAGAAATTGTCATGGTTCATGCGCTAATTTTAAGGACAAGGATAGAAGGAATCTGCCAATAATCAAAGGGATTGAAATATAATACGTCTTTTAGGCTTATCTGAACCTCAAAACAAAACGATTGTTACCAACTCAGTACTCTTTATTAAGCTCAACCTTTATGCTCTCAAATGAATAAGTAAATAAATAAACAAATATGCTCGAGCCATACGAAAGTGGTTGTCAAAAGAATCGAAAAAGTTGCGTTTCCTAACAACTCCAAAACATACAAAACCATTTATGTGACGGAATCAGAACCACTATTTTCTTGGTGCGCAATAGGTAATGTCCGGCTTTAATGTATAATCCATGCGCAGAGCTAGTGCACGACATTGACCACATATCACTTATTTTTTTCATTGTATATAATGATAAATAAAAATATAACGGTAAATCTTAAACGCGCATACTAAGTGAGATGTGAAATTCTCTCATCTATTTATCTCTCGATCTTCTCAAATATCAAATTAATTAATGATTATTGAAAATAAAATCATTCATTGTCACTTTCCCCCCCTCATTTTATTCACCCTCTTTTACTCTTGTTTGAATCAACTTTTATTGATGCTTTTTGTTCATACCAATTCTATTATATCAGTGAGTAGTCAGTAGAGAGTTCTATTCTATTCAGGTGAGTTCAATTTATTGTTTTTATTGAGTGGAAATTATAAGTTTTAGATATTTTTATTTTAAACAAAAATTTACCACTAAGGTCGTTTTTCCCCTTTAAGGTTTTTGACGTTTGTTTTTAAATGACTCTTTGTAATTGGAATTATATTTTGAAAGATTTCTGAACTCTAATATACATCAATACACATCTTAAATTTAGATTAGTATTTTTTTTGCTTATTATTTAAATAATTCAATTATCTTTGGTTGTGAAATTTCTTTTATAATTGGTGGCTTTTGATGCTTTTATTATTTTTCATAAAGTGAAATTAGAACATAATTTAATAATTGCCTGGACCAGTCGTTATCCAATCATTCGGATAAACGACTTTACCCGAGTATTACACCGCAAGTTCAGTAAAATTGGTGGTGCAAAATTTGAGGTCATGTCTATTATATGTTTGATATATAAAATTAACTCTTTTGTTTTAAAATTTAATAATTTATTACTCAAAAAATTATATCTAACACTTAATCTATATCACGTACAAATTTAAAAACATATAATTAAATATTACTAAATATAATATTATAATATAATTTTATTCACTTTTCATATATTATTTAATATAAATTATAATATAATAATATATTATCATCAATATTTAACAAACAATAATTATTTCAATATTCATAAAATTTTGAATATCAGCAAAATTCTGAATACTAAAATACAAATCTCATAAATCAAATCCAAACAGACGGCATTTGGCAATAAGTCCCATGTCGTAAAGATTAGCCGCTTTAGAGTCTAGGGAGCAAGATCCTTTCGTATTCCACTAAACCTACAATGTGCACCAACTTTGTAGCGTTTTCTTTTTTATCTATACTTAGTGTGCTATTTGGTAGGAGGATACTATTAAAATATAGGGATTTCTATTTTTATAAACTCTCTTTTTTGTCCCTTTAAATTATTGTTTCTTTTCATTTCCTTTAAATATTGAAAGCCTATTGTTGGTTAGTAGGCCCCGTTAACAACCATTGTGATTAAAATGTCGATCAATAATTTGTTTGAACTTTCAAATTAGAAAATTCTAATCATAATACACAGCATAACAACTGCTCCTGTTGGAAAATTTAATTAAATTTATGTGGTGCATAGAAGGTTCAAATAATCAAATGTTATCTCCTCAAGTTGGGCGGCTACCCGTCCGGTATCCGCTGTAATCAACGAAGCGGAAGCGCAATAGGTTAGATAGTTTTCGAACAACGTTTCCAGCCCGGACAACAATCAGTAGGTTGTCCGTAATTAGCCGTACTCTTCAGCCCTGACTTCAATCCACCGGCCTGATGGCTTGTGAAAGGGCAGCCAGTTCCAGTTGTTGGGGCCCGACCCGGTGCAGCAACCCTTTGTCTTTCTCTAGCCCATTCACAACCCGTTTCCAGTGCAATACTTCGACAAGCAATCTGCCACACAAAACGACGCGATCAAATAACACAAGGGGATTAATGCTTAAACGATTCTTTACCAATCGGATATTGAACAAGATCCGAATAACTCACAGATGATGAAGAGCACGATTATTGATAATCGACTCAAGTATACTGGCCCTAATTGCAGAAAACCGGAGACGCACTAAGAAAAACCCATCAGGATGAAGCCCAGCCCTTCACCGTCGCCTGGTGGCCGTGACCGTTGCTGTCCGAGAATCCTGTACCCTGGACACCCCGTAGGGTTAGGTCATGTCCAAAACATAAAAGAGGCTTTGTAAAACTTGAAGGTCTATGATTTTGAAAATAAGTCTCACATTCACGATGTTGTTATCAATGTTAAACAACACTGGTTAACAACATCGACCAGAGTAAAATAAAAGATATGCAGCGGAAAATAAATTTAAGAACACGAGATAACAAATTCAGTTCACAAGTAAAAGTACTTGTTAACTTGGGTGTACAAACTCAAAAACTATATTGCTTCCTTATTTTTCGATCAATACAAAAATATTAAGCAATATATGAAAACTAGAATATCATAAACATGATACTAAATACTTGTCGCCTAGGTTGAACAAGCTCTTCTCCGTTGGTCACGCAACTTCGAATAACTTGTCGATCTCGATCAATGGCTCCAAGTAGTCTTCGTGTTCTTCAGTTCTTGCCGTGCGTCTTGCGTTGCTTTGCGTCGATCTCCTCTTCAAAATCCCGTGCGTAAAAACCGATGCCAATCTTTAGGAATCTCCTTGTCTTAAATAGACAAACCTAGAATCCTAAACTTGGTAAAAATCTAAAACAAATCCTAAACACAATTTAGGAATAATTAAAGTCTTGTACACATACTAGGAAACATAATATAATCCTAAATCTAGTTTCCTAACTAATTTTGTGCCCAAGAAAGACAAATAACAAAAAAGGAATTATTGCCAAGAATAAATTCCTCAACTATCTCCCCCTTTTGCTTTCTGGACAAAACACTACGACGCAAACACAAATGAAAATAAAAATACTAACTCCCCCTAAGTAAGAAAACTCCCCCTAAACAAAACACCCAATGTTGTTAAAATCAAACCAACATTTCATACCAACATTGTTCAAAATAACACTTAATAAAAAAAAAACAAAATAAAGGAACTTAATCACTTCGAACCCTCTTCGAACGACGAGGGGATGTCGAAGTTCCTTCACCCCTTTCCTTCCTCTTCCTCTTCTGCATTCGCATCATTCTCCTCAAAGCCTTATCGCGAGCGCGAATTCGCTTCCTGCGCTTTTCCTGAGCAAGACTTGCCAAGGCTTCGGCAGCATCTGCACAATCAGCTGCATCTCCAGCAACATCACCTTCAGCAGCAACATCAGCAGCAGCATCAACTTCTTCTGCATTAACCTCATCAGCGTCAACATCTTCTCCCCCTATGTCCGCGCATCTTCTCTCCCTTTTTGACCAGAAAGGGAAAGGGCCTCTCAAAGCGAGCTACGAAGCACCTGAAGTTGAGTAATCTGCAAGTCAATGGAAGCCACATGCGCACGGAGGAGCTGCGCAGACAAACTGACCATATTGGGAGTGCGCGTACCAACATCACTAGCAACATCAGCGTGAAAAGGAGCCTGCCAGGGCAGATCAATGACTCGAGCACCGGCAGTGTGTTGACCTTTAAAAGCAAACCAATCAGCCTCGCCCGTGAGCACATCATCAGGACCAAGCTGCAAACCTTGATTCTCCAACAATCTGAAAATCATAGATGGAAAACACAACGAGGCCGCGGACTTCGTGGTGGCAAACTTAGTGATAATATCAAAAACATGTTGCCCAAAACTAAATTTGATTCCCCGTCCAAGCCTATAAAAAAAATGGGCCTGAGGCCGCGTAACACACGTAGTATTCTTGGATGGGACCTAGTTGCAAATAGCCACCTTGTGTAGAATAGAATAAAGAGAAGACAGCCTAGTACTCGGCAACTGTTCAAACCACGAATGCACCATACCACCAGACAGAAATGAAACAACTTCATCCATATCATCCACAAAAGACTCACCCCGATAAGACTCAGTACCAAACAACTCATCAATTAATTCAGGGGTGACAACATCCCGGACAAATGGCATGGCAGTGGAGACTGTGGAATACATACCTTTAAACTGAAGGTAGGCAATCAGATTGTGTTTCTCTAAGAGCTCAACCGGGACACGTCGCTCGGAGATCATATGGCGGGTCTGGTAAGTGGCAAACAACTCGGCAGCCTCGACAGACAGAAATTTCTCCGAAAAGGGCACCATATCCTCAAGTTCAGGGGTTGGATTACCCATGGAGGACTGGGAGTGAGCAGACGCATCGAAAGAGGACGACGAGGGAGCACGAGAATCAACTGGAACAGAGTCATTGCGGGAGGACGAAATAGACAGGGAACTAATGCGATTTTGGTAAAGAGGTACCAACTTGAGTAGCAACATCGTCCTTTTGAGCAACCTTCTTTTTCTTTCTATCCTTCTTGCATGCAGTAAGGAAATCTCGCAAAGGCACATCAAGTGAGGAATCAGAGGAATGTTCAAACAGACCTGTATCTAACTCAGGTGAAACATCATGAACTGGAGACGATGGGGGAACTTCGGTAGCCGGTTTGGCGGAGCTGGTCACTTCGCCGGTGATTAAATCCAACACAGTGTAGGGAGGGGAGGAATACTCAGTCGCAGAGGACTTAGGAGAGACCTTGACTTTTGCCGGGTTAGGTCTCTTGTCAGCCTTTCGCACAAGCTATTTCCGGCGAGTAAACTTCTTCTCCGGCAAACTCAGGGCAGAAGAAGGCGGCGGCACAGACTCCTCGACCGGAGCAGCAGGAACAAAGTCTTCATCATCAGGGTCGGACATCACGGTGACATTCTCCGCGAGGTTCATGTGCTCAAGCGGCACATTGCGGCGCGGATCTGCCTTGCTCTTTGGAACTGCGGGCGGCACAATGCCGAGAGGAATATTGCGTAGGCGCCTGGACCTCTTCAAGGTAAGATTCCCTACTCGCCTAAAGGTTTCAGCAACAAACGCTAAATCCGGGGGATTATCGACATCAATTTCATTCCCAGGTTATCCTGGGAACACTTGCTAAACAGGAACGACGTCAATCGGAACCGAAACTGGCATGACAGTGCGGAAAGCTTGCGCCGGCGAGGGTGGTGGCGATGTTGATAGTGGTGGGTTTGAAGAACTACCACCACCGATTTCTTTGCGTATGTCTATCCCACCAACCCTTAGATAGGGCACAGGAACCTGTTCGCCGGAGCGTCGAACCTCAGCCGACAATTTTGGAACAGACGAGGGTGGCGGCGAGTTTGTTATCCTGCAAATTCTCAGAGATACTAGAGCACAAAAATAGAGAAAATTGGAGAGAGATAAGAAGGCTGGAGAGTTCAATTTGCAAGGATTAATTGTGAATGTGATCAAACGGTAAAATCAGAACAGGTTTTTATGCCAAAAAAAAAAGACCATTGAAGGAGAGAGAAAGTAAAGGAAACAAGGAAATAACCCTAATTTTTCACCCGACTGAAATTGTGGGGTTAAAACACAATTTTTCTTTCCTTCTAAAAAAAACACCACTTCCCATCAATGTAAGATTTTAATCACACCCACTAACACGCCCATTATCTTTTCCAATATCTCCCTTTAAAAAAAATAAAATAAAATTGCACAACTTAATCTACAAAATCGGCCGAAAGTACAAAGCTGAATTAAATGAGCCATCAGCACAGTTGTACCTATCTTGTGCAATGAAAATTATCACTCACCAACTTCACCTCGCTATTACCTGTCCAGCCATCCAATTTTAACTCCACTAAAACACTCAGTTAGCTCAAATCAAAACAAAATTAAGAGATTTAATGAAAGACAAGAACACAAGTAACACACGCACAGCAAAATGGCATCTTCACAAAGTATGAATGTCCTATGGGATGCCTAAAAAGCATGACCTAAAGGAATATAAAAAAACAAATAATGATCTCAGTGACTTGATCCAATGTTGCTTTTTATTACTAACAACATTATAAACCAACATTGCCTCAGGTGAAGTCAATGGAAACTTACCCCTTAACCCAAGTTAATGACTACGTCAAGATCTCTCAAGAAGGTAATATTTAAAGATTGGATTATTGTATCCAGATTTTCTTCATCCTTGAGGGGATTTGAATCTTTTAATCTTCAGCAAAGCTGTTAAAAACCTCTTGTTTTTGGACCTGGGAGAAAACCTGTTTCTGCGAGCAAGTCCCACAATCACTCAATTGAAGAGGTTGGTTCTTTTTGCCATCACTTTTATTGCAACAAAGGACCTTATTGCACTTTTCAATCATACTCAATGCATTATGATTATGTATGAACAGAAATATAAAAATGCATGCAAAATTATACAGATGTTGTGACTGATGTTGATATGAGGTGTCACAACATCACAAACCAACATTGGTTCAGACAATGCACATACCGAGATCTCTTCTCAAACGAGAAAAGGTCTCGAAATCTAATGCCTTAGTGAAGATGTCAGCAAGATGATTATCTGTTCCAATATGCTCAAGGCTAACAATCTTCCTCTCAACTAGGTCTCAAATGAAGTGGTACCTTATGTCAATGTGTTTTATTCGAGAGTGCTGGACTGGATTTTTGGAGATGTCAATGGCACTGGAATTGTCACACAGCACGGTCAAGATACTACTGTGCAGACCGTAGTCCTCTATCATCTGGTTCATCCACAGTAATTATGTGCACGCACTTCCAGCTGCAATGTACTCGACTTCAGCTGTAGAAAGAGAAATACAATTTTGCTTCTTGCTCTACCAAGAGATTAAATTGTTACCCAGAAAAAAAACACCCCCCAGTAGTACTCTTTCTATCTACCACATCTCTAGCCCAATTCGAATCAGTGTACCCTACAAGTTCAGTACTCGTATCTTTTGTGTACCACACACCTAGTTCAGTTGTACCAGCAATATACCTAATTAATCTTTTAACTACTTTTAAGTGTGACTCTTTTGGATTAGACTGATATCTAGCACATAAGCACACACTATACATAATATCTGGTCTACTTGTTGTCAAATACAACAAACTCCCTATCATACTTCTATACATGGTGTTATCAACACCCTTACCAACATCGTCTCTCGACAGTTTCACAGTTTTTCCCAGCGGCATTTTCTTGTGAGTTTCACTTTCTAAACCAAACTTTTTAACTAAGTTCTTAGCATATTTAGCTTGGGAAAGGAAAATACCGTCATCAAGCTGTTTGATTTGTAAACCAAGAAAGTATGAGAGGTTGCCTTCCATGCTCATCTCGAATGTATCGAACATCCGAGTAACAAACTCCTTGACCATCTGCTCGTTAGTGGATCCAAAAATAATATCATCCACATAGATTTGGACAATTAAGATGTGCTTATTGGATTTAAGAAGGAATAAAGTTTTATCAACTTCCCCTCGTCTAAAGTTCAAATAAAGCAAATATTGAGTTAGCCTTTCATACCAAGCTCTTGGAGCTTGTTTTAAACCATAAAGAGCCTTTTTAAGTTTTAAAACAAAATTTCGTTTTTGAGGATCCGCAAATCCTTTAGGCTGCTCAACATACACTTCTTCACTCAAGACTCCATTTAAAAAATCACTCTTAATGTCCATTTTATGCAATGAAATCTTCTTATAACAAGCAACAGAAAGTAAAAGCCTTACCGACTCAATGCGCGCAACAGGGGCAAAAGTTTCATCAAAATCGATTCCTTCAATTTGCGTATACCCTTGTGCAACAAGTCGAGCTTTGTTCCTCACAATGTTGCCAGCCTCATCAATCTTATTCTTGAATATCCACTTTGTTCCCGTCACGTGGGAATTTTATGGTCGTGGCACCAAATCCCAAACATCATTTTTGGCGAACTGGTCCAACTCTTCTTGCATTTCTCGAATCCAGAACTCATCCTTGAGTGCATCCTCCACTCGCTTGGGCTCTATTTTAGAAAGGTACAAAGATTCACGAATCTTAAAACAATTTATAGACAGACACACATACCTGGCCATCTCCTTGAAATTAATCTGTCTCCGTCTTGTATTCCTTTCGTCTTAATCACCAATAATTTGGCCCATGGGGTGGTTTTTCTGGATTCTAGATGGAATATCCCTCTGATGAAGATCAATGGGATCAGCTGGATCATCTTCTTCTGAATCAGAATCAGATTCTGCGACTTGGCTCGATGTTGGTTCTGATGTTGGTATCCCAGTATCAACATTGATACCAACATCACTCAAATCTCTAAGTTCAGCACTTGTATCTTTGTTCTCAATACCTGCACTATCAACTGAAGGAGAAGTGACATTTTCTTGAGGATTTTGATCATAAACCAGATCATTATTCTTCGTAGGTTTGACTGCACTTGTTAGATCGTCGAACTTGACATTAACTGACTCAAACATGCTTCTAGTTCTAAGGTTAAACAACCTATATGTATGACTATTTTGGGAATAACCCATGAAAATGCACTTATCACTTTTTGAGTCAAGTTTAGTTAGATGATTTCTATCGTTAATCACATAGCAAATACATCCAAAAACATGAAAATAACTCAAGTTCGGTTTCTTCCCAATCAATAATTCGTAGGGAGTTCATTGAACCTGGTCTAAAATAAGCCCTATTTGTGATATGACATGCAGTGTTCATTGCTTCAGCCCAAAAATGTTTTGCTATCCCATTAGAAATGAGCATAGTTCTAGTCATCTCCGCTAGGGTTCTATTCTTACGTTCAGCAATGCCATTTTGTTGTGGAGTAATAGGTGAAGAAAATTCATGACTTATGCCCTTAGAAGTGTAGTATTTAGAAAAAGAGGCATTTTCAAACTCCTTTCCGTGATCAGTTCTAATCCTACCAATGTTCACATTAAACCTTACACACAGCTTCTTTGCAAGTTTTTTGAAAGCCTCAAAAGTTTCAGATTTTTCTTTTAAAAATTCTACCCAAGTGAATCTAGAAAAATCATCTACAATCACTAACACATACCTCGTAACACCAAGTCTCTCAACCTCAAGTGGTCCCATGAGATCCATATGTAGAAGTTCAAAGCAAGATGATGTAGTGAGACATTGCTGGACTGAATGAGGCACCCTTACTTGCTTTCCTTTCTGGCATGCCTCGCACACAGGAATGATCTTGGTGTTGAGCTTAGGCAGTCCACTCACAGCTTCTTCTTTGGCCAACCTGTCCATCATCTTGTAATTCACGTGTCGAAGCTTTTGATTCCACAACTCAGCATCACTTAATTGGGACAGTCTGCAAAAAGCATTACTTTGATTTGGTAGCAATTATCTGAAGTCCTTTGACCAGTGAGAATACATGGTCCATTCTCCTCGTAGACTTCACACTTCTCACGTTTGAATTTGACACTAAAACCTCCATCGCACAATTGACTTATGCTAATCAAATTTGCAGTAAGTCCTTCTACCAGCAGCACATTTTCAAGAGTCACAATGCCTGGAACATGGAGAGTTCCTTGGCCAACAATTTGGCCATTTGCGCCTCCTCCGTACTTTACCTTTCCACCTTGAAATCTGATAATGTTGGAAAGAAGCTCCTCGGACCTAGTCATATGCTTGGAGCATCCACTATCGAAATACCAGGCTCCAGGGACGTGGGACTTCAGGGAGGTATGGATCATGTTACACTTGACCTTATTCTTCTTGACCCACACTTGTTTAAACCTGGTGTTGGTATTGATGTTGGTATGATGGAAACCAACATTAGATTTAGCAGCCGCATTAAATCTCTGAAATTGCCTTCTCTCGCCTATGATCTTCCAGCAAAAAGGCCGAATGTGTCCGGGCTCGCCACAATGATGGCACACGAACTGTCTCCTCCTCTTCTTATGTCGCTTGGGCGATTTCTGCTCCTGACTTGGCACTTGTGGTGGCTGATTTGGTTTAAATTCCATTCCTTGCTTCGAGGTTTCAAGAAAGCTGATCTCCAAGATTTCATCAAGCTTCGCCTTGCCTTTGTTCAGATTTGATATGGTTCCTTGGACCTTTGTTAGTTCGGTTCTCACCTTTTCTAGCTCAGCATCTTTCTTGGTAAGAGATGTTTCTAGACGAACAATTATGTCAAGCTGATCCTCCTTTTCTTTGGTTAGTTTTTCTACTTCTTTCACGAGATCCTTGACCTTGAGTACCTGTTTTCCCCAGCTGACAAACTGTTGCTGGTGCTCAACACTCAGTAGTTCATACTCCTTATGATAATCAGGGGTTTCAATATTCAAACAAATGAGTCGGTTTCAAGGTTAACAACATGGACGTCGTCGTCCCAAACAACATGGGTAAATAAGGATAGAACAGGTTCAGTTGACTCAGAATCATTGACATCCTCAGTGAAATCAGTAGCAACCATGCATTTCTTCCTAAGAGTGTTAGGGAACTCATTTTTGTAGTGTCCCCAACCTTTACATTCATGAGATTGCACCTCACTGAGTGGTCTCGTGAGATTGGATGCGTTTGGAATTGAAGATGTGGACTGGGATCTGGGAAGAGCGCGTCCAGTGAATTTTGGCGTGGACACCTGTGGCCTGATCTTCGTAGTTGAACCTCCAAGGCTATTCTTCTTCTTCAAGAAACTGTTGAAACGTTGGGTAACAAATGACAATTCGTCTTCACAAAGCGTAGTAGATTCCATCTTCTTCAGAATTCCATTGAAATCAAAGTCCTCTTCATCTTCATCGTTGTCTGGATTAGTCTCGGAAGAAAAAGCAACACTCTTTTCTTTTGAGTTGGACCCAAGGTGTTCCATCTCATACTGCTTAAGGTTTCCAACTAAGGTGTTGAATTCAATGTTATCAACATCTTTAGATTCTTCTATGGCAACCACCTTCATATTATATTTCTTTGTAATAGATCTCAACAATTTTCCTACAAGACGAGAGTTAGTTATTGCCTCACCAAGCTCTCTGCACTCGCTTTTGATTTTTGACAGTCTCATGGAATAGTCCATGATTGATTCTTTCTCATCCATTCTCATTGCTTCGAACGTGGACATCAACATTCTTAGCCTTGATTTCCTCACGCTTGCAGTTCCTTCACACACCCTTTGGAGTGCATCCCAAGTGTCTTTTGTCGAATCGCAATTCTTGATGACTCTGTAATAGCTTGCATCAACATAACTGCACAAGGTATTGATACATTTGGAATTCCAATTCGCAGCATTCATTTCGTCAGGGGTCCAGTCTTCCTCCTTCTTTGGGATAGTGTCGCCTTCTCCATCAGTGACACGTGGCTTTTCCCATCCAACGAGGACGTTCTCCATGCACGTTCATCAATGCTCTTTAAGTGCCAACGCATCCTCTGCTTCCAGAGAGAATAATTTTCTCCATTGAGAATCGGTGGTCTTGGGTTTCCTTGAGCATCCAGAGCACTTAAAAATAAGGATCAGTACTTAAAAGGTTAAGTAACCTGCTCTAGATGCCAATTGTAAAATTTGAAGGTCTATGGTTTTGAAAATAAGTCTCAGATTCACGATGTTGTTATCAATGTTAAACAACACTGGTTAACAACATCGACCAGAGTAAAATAAAAGATATGCAGCGGAAAATAAATTTAAGAACACGAGATAACAAATTCAGTTCACAAGTAAAAGTACTTGTGAACTTGGGTGTACAAACCCGAAAACTATATTGCTTCCTTATTTTTCGATCAATACAAAAATATTAAGCAATATATGAAAACTAGAATATCATAAACATGATACTAAATACTTGTCGCCTAGGTTGAACAAGCTCTTCTCCGTTGGTCACGCAATTTCGAATAACTTGTCGATCTCGATCAATGGCTCCAAGTAGTCCTCGTGTTCTTCAGTTCTTGCCGTGCGTCTTGCGTTGCTTTGCGTCGATCTCCTCTTCAAAATCCCGTGCGTAAAAACCGATGCCAAGCTTTAGGAATCTCCTTGTCTTAAATTGACAAACCTAGAATCCTAAACTTGGTAAAAACCTAAAACAAATCCTAAACACAATCTAGGAATAATTAAAGTCTTGTACACATACTAGGAAACATAATATACTCCTAAATCTAGTTTCCTAACTAATTTTGTTCCCAAGAAAGGAAAATAACAAAAAAGGAATTATTGCCAAGAATAAATTCCTCAACAGGCTTGTCAACCGAGAATAAAGGGACGACCAAAATCATTATCTTGCAAAGGATATGGAGTGGATGACCAAGATAAAAGTCGAAGTCAAACACGGGTCAAGATTCAGGTGGACCTTACAGGTGGGCGATTGGGCTGGGCTTTTCTTGTGGGCCGACAAAGAAAGTGGGTTGTCCTTCTTGGTGTTCATTTGGGCCTACTCCAACACCTCACAAGTTGATTCTTATGTATGTCACGTTCTTGTTGATGAGACCAAGAATTTGTGCGATTGAAAGTTGGGGTTAGACCTCTTCTCATGCAAAACATCGGTGATCCCGACATATAAGCTCTGACGATCAAGTTAGAAAACGTATATTTCACACCAACAATATTAACCTAATAACAATAGAGACTTTTTAACTTAGAGTTGCAAATGAGCCATGTATCCCACGCACGCACACACACACACACACACACACACATAATATATATATAGATATATATATATATATATATTATATGTGTGTGTGTGTGTGTGTGTGTGTGTGTGTGTGTGTATACTTTGGAGATATATTCCCCAAAATTATGGTTTCCTATATGCGCTAGGATTTCTGTAAATTAAGAGAACTAAACCAACAAGGATTCTTGTTTCCTTATTCACTAGAAACTCGAATAATTACCCTGATATAGATGGTATTGTTATAAAAATACCTCATTAGATATCCAGAGTCTTCTAGCTAGTATTGTGAAATGGGCCAGCCCACTCCGGCCCACCGCGGGCTGGCCCAAAATGGGGCGAGCGCGGGCCAGCCGTTTTTTTGCGGGTTGGGAAAATCTATGTCCGCAGCCCGCCCGTGGGCTGGTCCGTTTTTTTTAATAAAATCATATTTTTATGTAAAAAATTATAAAAAAATAAAATTAAAATAAAAAAAATTAAAGAAAAAATAATAAGGTCCAGCCCGCGGGTCAGCCTGCTCTTGCCCGCGGTCTTAACGGAGCGGGCCAAAAAAGCCCGCGATTAAACGGACTGCGAGATGGGCAGCCCAAGCCCGCCCGTTTACGCGGGCTGACGGGCCAGCCCGCGGACTTTGGCTCGTTTTGATAGTATTACTTCTAGCCTAATAGACATATCTCTCTTTTTGGTTGAGTCATCATATCTTTACATATCTCTCCCCTCAGTCGATTTATCCTTACTATTAGAAAACACCGACCTAGGTCCGATGTCATGACAATCCCCGAAAGAGGTTGTTACTTGACCAAGATCTCTCATATTTTAGTTTAAAGCTCTCTTAGATTCGAGCTACATTTAGAATTTGAAACAGTCCAATGCTGATTCTTATAAATACATCATAACCACACTAAAATGATATATATTCTAGTCGCATCGGTTAATTAAGGTACGAAAATGAGAAGAGTAAACTAGTTTTTCAAGGAAACATAGTTATCGCCACTTATAAGTGTCCACCTCGAATTATCAAATATCTTAAAAGACCACAAAAAGTGGTAATTATTTTGACTTCCTGCAGGCATAACCCAGGTAACCTATTTTAAAGGTGGTTTTTTGCCTCCACAACTGTCTCAAAATCTGGACTTTGTATCCAAGAGTAACTTTTCTATCAAGTTGCCTCCTCAAATATGCATTATTTGAGTTTATATTCAGGCCATAAAAGAGTCAACCATTGATTATTTGACCTACATGATGCGAGAATAAAAATATTTTTTTAATTATACCATTTTTTGGGTTTTTTCTTATCTCCTCATTTATCTCATTTGTTGGGTTTTGTCTTCCAAACTATATTTTTTTATCAAGTTGTCTTCTCAAGTATGAGTTGTTCTTTTTTAAGTTGCCTCCTCAGTAGAGCTGTCAAGATGGGTCTGGCCCATTGGGTCAGCCCGCACCGCCAATAACAAGGTAGGGGTATGGGTTTAGAACTCAGTGGCCCGTTAAGAGGCGGGGCCTACATGGGCTGGCCCACTCGGGCCACGGGCTTTGTCGGGGCGGGGGGGGCGGGCTGGGGTGGGTTGCCCGTTTCATGGAGAAAATGATAGTTTGGGTGATGATGCAGTGACTCATAATTAATGTGTGTTTTTTTTCTATTTTGTTAGTAATTTAAGATTATTTTGCCTTTATGAACTTGTTAGGTTATTTTGTTATATATTTTTTT
>BMAC01000335.1:452908-502346 GCA_014905375.1 Phtheirospermum japonicum | reverse complement strand
ATAATAAGTTCTAATTAGTTTCCATCAAAAAATATATAACAAAATAACCTAACAAGTTCATAAAGGCAAAATAATCTTAAATTACTAACAAAATAGAAAAAAAACACACATTAATTATGAGTCACTGCATCATCACCCAAACTATCATTTTCTCCATGAAACGGGCAACCCACCCCAGCCCGCCCCCCCCGCCCCGACAAAGCCCGTGGCCCGAGTGGGCCAGCCCATGTAGGCCCCGCCTCTTAACGGGCCACTCATGTTGGGTTGGCCCGGCCCGTAAAATGGTGGGTTATGACGGGTTATGGGCTGGCCCGCTCCGCCAACCCATTTTGACAGCTCTACTCCTCAGGCCGGTTTTTTGGCCAAAAAATTATATTGGAGGTTAACACACGAGTTGCATGCAGGGTTTATAAGGTTAAATTTATCTTTTCAAATCACCTATAAAATTATCATCTCAATCGCACTGTAAAAAAAATAAAAGTTAAAGTACCGACATGATTTACCTAATGAACCATAGGTAAATAATAATAATAATATATTTCTAACATTATTTTTAATATATATAATATAATATTTAATACATATATTTTAATTTTTAATACATATAATATAATTATAATATGCATTTTAATAATAATAATAATAACATATGAATATACTTTAAGAATTTATAAATATAATTTATTAATGTATCTAATAAATATGAATATATAATCTAGAATTTTTTCAATAACAATAACTAATTTTTGCGTTTTTTCTCATTAGTTAATTTCTTTATTGTAACATTACTTTTAATATATATATATATATATATATATATATTCAATGTATATAATATAATTATAATATACTTTTAAATAATAATATATAATTATAATTAAATTATTTATACTTATATAAATAACTTTAACCGATATATCTAATAAATATTTCAATAAATAATTTCACATCTTCATGATTTAGGCCAGTTGCAGAGTTATAAATCTCATTTATAAACATTATATAATAATTATATTTTATTATTTTTATTGGAAAGTGTCTTACAATTTTATTATATGTATTAAAAATAATATAAAATTTATTCAATGTAATATTTTATATAGATTATTATTGTTTACATAGGTACCCATTCCCTGGGTAAATTCTGTTGATTCGATTTTATTTTTTTTGTATTGAGACTGAGAATTTGGTAGGTGATTTAAAAACACCATTTTGCCCTAAAAATATAATGTGCAACTCGCGTATTTCCTCTAGTGTAATTTCTGCCAAAAATTGGCCTTAGGAGGCAACTAAAAAAAGTATATTTGGGAAGACAACTTAATAGAAAAATTATATTGGGAGATAAAGTCTTGAAAAACTGGATAGTTGTGGAGGCTGAAAAAAAAATCCTGAAATGGAGTGTAATTGAAAATAAGCTTTTGACCTCGCATGTAGGACACGTGTTCGACGACCGCTGGTTTTCTGGTCTGAAAGTGCTTAAGGAGGCAAACTGCAACAAAAATAAAATAAAAGCATACTTGGAAAGACAACTTAAAAGAAAAACTATTTTGAGAGGTAAAGTTCAAATCTCAGATATTTGAGGAGATAATTTTTCCCTAATTCAAATCTGGAGCAAGCATTAATCTCACCCAAGGATAAAACCTAGTTTGTGACGCCCAAATTAATTACCCCAATATTTTATTATTATTATTTCACATTTCAACCTCTATCAGTCTATCTCTTTCTTCTTCAGACCCCTAACTTAATTAAAATATTAATAAGAAAAGATCATTTAAGCGCTATCTTTGGTCTTCAAGAATCCCTGTAGCCAAAAAAACTCTCCAAAAACAAGAATACATTCTTGATATGACATCCAATATTTAGGTCAACATGCACGTAGATTTAGGTCTACAACGCGACCTCTCTTATAGAAGGGGCGTGCTCTTCTATAAGAAGGGCGAGCCCTTATATAAGAGTGTCGAGATCTTATATGGGAGTGGCAAACTCTTATGGGGTAAATGGTATTATAACATCTCGGTATTGAGAGTTGGGTTGTATGGTTAATAGGATCTGGGCCCTGATGGGCTGATATGGATGCTATGGTATGAGGCCCCGGCGAACTAAGAAAATGATATGGTTATTGGCCCATGCTTTTATGGTAACTTAACAGAATATGAGAGCTCTAGTATTTATAGTAACTTAGAATATAGGAGGAATCCTAATTCTAAGTCGGTGGTTAATTATGATATTGAGGCACGAATAGGAGACGGGAACCCTAGATTGGGAACACGTCTCTTGTCTATATAAAGAGGACTCAGGCCTCACTTTTATTCTAAGTTGATTTTATCCTACTCTTTGAGCTCTCATTTTTATTCATTATTAAAAGGAAACTGACTTAAGCATCGGAGTGCCTACGCCGTGGATGTCCAGCTTGGGTTTTGTTTTGTAGGTCAACCAGGTTGTCAAGAAGTCAATCAGGTTAAAAGTAGCAATTTGAAGATCAACAATCCTATTCTTGGTGGCCAATCTTTTTGGTTGCATCAAGTGGTGTCGTCTGTGGGAATACGAGGGACGTCGAGTCCTTGAGCGAAAGGCGTGAGTAACTAAAAACGTGATCATGAAAGGAAGAGATATCTTACCTCAAACTTTGAATTTCAACTCTCAAACAAGCAAAACTAAAGATATGGACCTAGAAAATCAAGTTGCAGGAGAGAAGACATCGCAAGGAAAGGTAATAGAGCAAACGACCATGAAACCACCACCACCACCGCAGAAGGAAAAGGCGGAAGGTTTAGTGAAGGGGAATAAGAATAATTCTTCGGACATAATTGGACAAAGGAAGGTCAATATATGGACCAAGGAATGGTACGAGTTACCAAAAGGAAGAACTTGTCATGTTGATAAGGGACTCCTCCAAAAATTGATGGAAGCGGTGCCTCCGAGTAAATTGCAAAAAATGATCGAAGAATTCTTAACACTCTAAGAAATCTTCTCCGCAGTAGTACGGAGTCGATTATAGAGCGGTAAGCTTTTCTCGAGTCGTGTCTCTCGAGGATTGATATAATTGGCGTTAGATGGTTTTTGTTACTCTCTTGTCTAGCTTAATTACACTAATCTACACTAGGAAAGCATTAAGTCATTGGTTTGGTTTGAGTTTTATGCTAAAGCTTGAATTTAAAAGGGGACTTTAATAAAATAAAGAGAACGAGGGTATGGTGTTCGGTTCGTCTCCTCGATTAATCAGTTTTCGCCGAGCACTTAATCTACAATTCGGGGTTGTCAATCCAAAATGTCGATCGAGTATTGAGGTCGTCAATCCCAATTCTTGACAAGCTCCGATTAATGGTTCTAAACGAACCTAAACCCTAAACCCCTAATTTCTAAACTAATTGCATCAATACAAATTAAAGCTTGCTTGAGAGTAATTAATTAATGACATGAAGGCTTGCACATTGTAGAGGAAATTGGAGGGAATTCAAAAGCTTTGAAATTGAAATTGGTCAAAAGGCATCAAATTTAAGAGAAGTCAAATTGCTCAAAGAAGAAAGACCCATTTGGCTTTTGAAAACCCAAGGTTTGCTTGGACAAATGGGTTAAAAAGCTTGAAGATGCAACAATGGAGTTTTTGCTAGACAAGAAGATGAAAAACAACCCAAAGCAATTAAACCTACACTAGAGAAATTTAAATGCACAGAACAACAACATAAACTAAATATAAAAGCCAACACAACTTTAATAACAACATTCAACCATAACAACACAAGAATATAAGAGGAAGGAAACTACCAATTGAATTGAACTCAAAAACTTCAAATCTTCAAACTAGAAGCACCACAAATGAAGGAGGTGTCACTCACTCAAACACTTACTTAGAAACAACTAACTAACAACAACTAACTAAGCTAAACTAGATTAACTACTAAGCTAGCTAAAACTACACTAAACTAGGCTTTATCATTGCAAGGAAATGTAAAGGCTTGAAGGAAATGGAGCAAGCCCCAAATTCCAACAAGGAAGGGTTATTGGATAAGGTTGAGGGCTGGTCCTATAAATACAAAAATGCAGGGGCAAAAACATCAAAAAGTGATAAAATCCCGAGCTGGACTGCGTCTCAGTCGATCGACTGGCAGTCGATCGACTATGGGTCAGTCGATCGACTGCTTTCAAAATTGGCCAACCCTACTAGACTCCAGTCGAAGGTCCAGTCGATCCTGGATGAGTCAGTCTATCGACTGCAAGCCAGTCGATCGACTGGTTCGACTACTCCGGCTCGATTTTCTCGTTTCGCTCTAAACGTCCACCGGTTTGTCGCTCCTCGTTCACGCTGTTTTTCCTTGCTTTTCCATTCCGATTCGAGTCGAGTGAGATGCTCCGAGCGTGCGCGGGACCGCTTGGTCATCCTACGACCAAAAATACGAAAAAGGGTAAAAAAGTACGAAAAATGACTAAAAACCGCACAAAATCTATAAAAACCTAAAACTAACAAAATAGGCCAAAACGACTCTTAATACCTATAAAAGCAAGGAAAACACACGCGAATGCGACACAAAAAGGTAACAAAAATGCATACAAATCAAAGACATCGCAAGGAAAGGTAACAGAGCAAATGACCATGAAACCACCACCACCGTAGAAGGAAAAGGCGGAAGGTTTAGTGAAGGGGAATAAGAATAATTCTTCGGACATAATCGGACAAAGGAAGGTCAATATATGGACCAAGGAATGGTACGAGTTACCAAAAGGAAGAACTTGTCATGTTGATAAGGGACTCCTCAAAAAATTGATGGAAGCGGTGCCTCCAAGTAAATTGCAAAAAATTATGGCGGCGAGGATGATAGCAATGAGGAGATTATTGGGAGGAAAGAGGAGGAATACAGGCTGGAACCACTCATTTTGTCTTAGAAGAAAAGTAGAGAGAAATAGCCTTTGATGTTGGATCCTGATTTAATTCGAACCAAAAAGAAAAGGCGACTTCGGACAAGATACTCATCATCGTCTGAGGGGGATGAGGGAAATATACAATTCCTGGGCAGCAGATAACAAAGAAGGACTTATCGGGATCACACCAAGTATGACATAGAGTAATAGAGAGAAGAGGTGTTGCCGACGTCCCATGCAATAAGGGATATGCAGGAACTAATGCGAGCACTCCAAAGGAAGGTCACATGGGCAGCTGGACAGGAGTCTAGAGGCCACCCTTTTTCAAATGGGATACTGAAGGCGACCTTACCTCAAGGATATAAGGGTTTGGATTGTTATTATGAAGGGTTGTTAGAACCCACTTGCCATGTGCAAAGTTTCGAGAACGAGGCGGTTCTACGACAGTACACGGACGCAGTGGCATGTAGGGTATTCTTATCTACCTTAAGGGGGCTGGTGCAAGATTCGTTCCATCAACTAGCTCTGGGGAGAATTATCAGCTTTCAAGTCTTGAAGTTGGCCTTTCTAAAGCACTTTGCTAGTGCCAAGTTGCATGCAAAAATGGCACAATCTCTCTTCTCAATGGTGTAGTGACCTGAGGAGACTTTGAAGAATTATGTCTCTTGATTTACCAGAGCTACTCTAGAGGTACTCGTTACCACGGATGATATGAAAGCAGGAGGTTTTAATCAAGGGCTACGAATGGGGGACCTGATGACATTATTGGCCAAGTAACCTACGCATACTTTCGAAGAGGTCTTGGATAGGTGTATGAAGTATATCCATGTCGAAGAAGCAGAAGGGGAAGACAAGATACATTTTGGAAGGGAGGTTGGAGAGCCGGAGATAATAACAGCTAAGAGGTCGGATCCTAGAAGGGATATGAGATGACACGCGCGAGCACTCCTGGCTCTGGGAGCATATGGAAGGGGGATGGCGAGGAATGAAGGAATAATATGGAAGGAGGATGAGGATTTCATACCCTTAGCGATGCTGAGAGCTAGGGTGTTTACAACTATGGAGAGTCAAGTATCTGATGCCATCAAGTGACCGGAGGACTATACGGAAATACCCACTAACCCAAGATCTCAATTCTTTTGCAGGTTTCACAATAACTATGGACATTCTATAGAGCGATGTTGGCACCTAAACAGGGAGATCAAAAGGTTAATAAAGGCAAAGCACTTGAAGGAGCTAGTAAACAACGATAAAGCACCACAAGATCAAAGGTCGGCTCTACCAGGACCATCACAAGGGGGAGCTTGATTTGTACATATTTCTGTATGTTTTTTGTTTATTTTTGCATTTTTTTTTGTGTGTTATAGTGGGTTTTAGGTTGTATTCTCTCTCGTTTTTCTTTCTTATAGCTTTTTTTGTTGATCATTTCGTTTCTATCCCGTTTAACACCTCTTCTCTCTCGTTTTGTAAGTTTTCATCCTAATCTCATTTTATTGACTGTTTCAGTCTTCTGAGCGGAAACACACATGTTCCCATGAGCTACAACCGGTTCGGAACAACAAAAACTGGACGAGGGACGCAAAGCTACCATCGATCGACGAGCAACTGACACGTTATCCATGCAGCACCGATACCCATATCGAAAGCCACTATTGATCAACGTGCCAATATTTTCCAGCCTTTGTCGATCGACGTAGCCCATCGACGTGACATCGATGGGCACCTACCAGTGGAGTCGATATTCTTAGTCGATCGACACGCCGAGAGCCACGCGCCACCGTCGATCGACCGCCGGTATTGATGGAGAATGAAGACAGAGACACCATCTATCGATGTAAATCAATGGTCAATCGATGGTCATCATTTTCGTGCAAATTTACCACGACGCCCTCCTCGTCCGACACTATTTAAGCATCGTCACTCTTTAGCTGAAGATCAGACCTGACCAGAACTAGATACTTACTATTCCAAACATAGGTTTCCTTGTTTTTATACTTTTGAATCTTCCTTTCACTAAGGCTTGGTTCTTCTTTGAATTTGTCACTTTTGATTCTTATTTTCAAACGATCCGGTGCTTGGATACCTAGAATTCAGCTCGTTGATAGCTCGTTGGTTTATTTTTTTGCAATTTATATTCTTATATGCTTTGGTAATTTCTTTAGTATAATTCTTGAATTTGTTTTATGAATTTCAATTGTTGGTTTTCATAATATTTCTTCCATTGATTTTGGATCTCGTTGAATCATTCATGTTAGGCTGTTTTTATTTATGTAATTCGATGAATGTTTTTGGAGAACTTTCTCATTTATTTAATCGTAGTGTTTAATCTGTTGTTGTTTTGATGTTGGTGAGTTTCAAGTTTATTTTGGTTCTTGTAATTTGATCGAACACCTTTGGTCGTTCTTGTTAATTGTCATTTCTTTTTATCGTCTTCAATTTTCATGTTTGGAAATATATTTGATACGTTAAATTAATCAATTACTTGTGTTGTTTGAGTCGAAAGTCGATTTGAATAATTATTCTTAGTTTTCAAATTCAAAACAAACCACCAACTTTCTTGATTGTGTGTTTAGATAATTTGTGTTTAAATGAACATTTTAACTCCGATTGTCATTCCTCGAGAGATTCGAATCGAGCCAAACTTGTCACTTACAATCGCTACGTTATCTTGCGGATGAACATTTCTAAGCAAAAAGTAAGTGCAAAAAGTTCGATTCAAAATTTGGCACTATTGTCGGGGAATGCCAAAGATTTTTAAAATGTTCGTCCGTATGTTATTAGTTAGTTTAGTTTAGTTTCAGTTTATTTCGCCTCGATTTGTTTGATCGTTTGTTGAGTGTATGCAAGGACGAAGGTTATTTGGTGGAGAGCTTGTCCCGTTAATTGACAACATCCACAGGGTCAATAGAACGAGAGTCTCACCCGGCGGAGTTTAGGGTGAGAGTTCTCGAGAAGATCCGATAGATGAGTCATCGATGGATCCTCCCGAGGCAAACCCAAACTCACCGGAAGATCAAAATGAGCAAAATGGTGTATCAAATCCGTACGTGAATCTGAATGTGCACCACACCACACCCGATGCACAGATACCTTACGCCAATCCTAATCAAGGCAATCACGATGCTCCACCATACAATCAAGGTCATTACAATCAACAACCATACAATCAAGCTCCACGAACGAATCAACCACCACACTAACACGTTCCACATCTTCATCATGAACCACAACAACCTTACAATCAAAAACCGTACAACCAACAACCGTACAACCAAAAATCACAATAACCATACTACCAACAAGCTCGAGTTTCGTATATGCAGCCTAACGGGCCCTTACCAACAACAAGAGCCTCGGCTGACCCGTATGCGAGAGTTTGCTCCGCCCGTCTACATCATGCATCCGCTTGGGCCCCACAAACTGAGACTATGATCTCAAGGCAATCCATTTCAATTAATTTCCTTCCTTCCACAGACTCCCAAATGAAGATCCGCTTAACTATATTCGGGAATTCTATGCCGTCATCCAAACCTTTCCGCTTCAAGGTTTAAACAAAGATCAGCTGAAAATGTGGTGTTTCCCATACACCTTGAAGGATCGTGCAAAGACTCGGTTTATGTCATTGGAGCCCGATTCTCTTATGAATTGGGATATGGTGTACGACCGTTTGATGGGAAAAAATTAGTCGAACCAAATGACGGCTCAAACCTGTGTGAAGATAGCCTCTTTCAATCAAACGAATAGAGAAATGTTCCACGAGGCTTGGGAATGCTTTAAAGGACTTCTCACGCAATGTCCACATCATCACTCCGTGACCAATCTCGTCAACTAATTTTTCAACGACGGGATTATTTTAACATTCCAATACATAGTCGACAATGCCACCGGGGGAGATATCGGTGCACGAACTGCCCAAGAAGTGTACGACATCTTATCGTCAATAAGCTGCAATTCTCAATAAAAGGGTGCTCGCTCGAAGAAAGTGGTCGTTCATGAAGTGGAGGTATCTCATGCGTCTCACGATGACATGAAAAGGATTGACGAGTTGAGGAGGCTAGTGGCCTCATTACAAACTCAAAACACACTCCTCTCTCAAATCGTGCCCCAATCACCGATGCCAACTAAAACATATGGAATTCGTAAGGTGTATGGACATGGGAAAATCTTTGCAAAGAAACCTTTGAGACGATCGAGGAAATTGAAGAGCAAGCCTAAGCCATAGGGGTACCAAGTGAATTAAACTGGGTAAGGGTATCAAAGTCTCTACCCACGCAATAATGACCCGTATTCGTAAACCTACAATTCGGGTTGGAGGAATCACCTAAGTTTTTCATGGTCGAACAATTCGAATGGGGGGAACTATGCGTCCAATTTAAGGCAACAAAGCAATCTTGACCCCCAAACAACAATATCAACAACAAAAGGGGCAAGGTTCGTTCCAAACTCAGCCACCTTACTAACTGGCAATGCAAGGCCAAGCATCTTTCCAACCACCTCCGCCGACTCAAGCGCCTGTTCCACCAACGCTCGATGAAATATTATGTACACTTATGCAATTTATGCAACGAACCGAGAAAAGCATGGATAGGCTTGAGGCGACCATTGGCCAACTTGCCGCGCAAATAGGGAAGAGCAAGCTGGGAAGATTATCGAGTCAACCGTCACAAGCACAAGCCATCACCGTGCTTAGGAGTGACCGAGTCATGAACAACAATGTATCTTCACCCAAAGAAAGTCATACACAACCACTTGTAGCTTGGATACGAACACCACCCCATCTTCGAAAAATACTGAAAAGGGGGTTGTACCTACTAAGGTTCTTCATAAAGCATCCAACCCGTATCAGCCTCCTATTCCATATCCGAGCCGCCTTTAACCGGAAAAGCAAGATAAGTAATTTCTTGACTTGAATAACATGCTTTCTAAAGTGAATGTGAATCTTTCATTGCTTGATATGATATGAAACATTCCCGTATATGTTAAGTCTCAAAGATTTAGCATCAAAAAAGAGACGTTATACTGAAAATGAGAAAGTTTCCTTTGAAATGCGGCGATTGTTATCTTTTGCAATCCCCTTCCCTCTAAGGAAAGAGACCCCGGGATTTTTGGTATAAAAACTACTTTAGGAAATTGGAAAGAAACTCAGAGAATGCCCAACCTTGGGGCGGGACTAAATTTAATGCCTTTCTCTATTTTTGAGCAGTTTGATCTAGGTGAGCTCAAACCGTCGAAGATGAGACTCCAATTGGTGGTTCAGTTCGTTCAATACCCTAAAGGGATTGTCAAGGATGTGCTCGTGCAAGTCAGAAGCCTCATCGTCCCCATTGACTTTGTTATATTAGACATTGGGGAGGTGCGAGACGATAGCCGGGAGCATACGATTCTTTTGGGCCGATCCTTCATGGCCACGACCAACACGCTCATTGATGTGAAATATAGTAGTATGACTTTATCCGTTATGTTTAAGAGCGGTATCATTCTCGGTCATATTGTGTCTAGTAGGGGTCTATAGGTTGATAAGGCAAAAGTAGTCTACCTCCTCCCACGACGTAAAGGGCATTAGAAGATTTTTAGGGCATGCGGGACTTTATAGACGATTCATTAAGGACTTTTCAAAAATTAGTCGCCCATTGTGTCAATTGTTTGGTCTTGATGTGCGCGTTGTATTTGACGAGTCATGTTTAAAAGTGTTCAAACTACTTAAAGAAAAATTAACTATGGCTCTGGTGGTCGTTGCCCTAAATTGGTCCCTCCCTTTTGAAATAATGTGTGGTGCATCGAATGATGCGGTGGGGGTCATCTTGAGTCAACGAGTGGATATTATTCTCCGTGTTATTTATTAATCGAGTCTTATGTTGAATGAGGCTAAAAGAAACTATTCCACCACCGAGAAAGAACTTTTATCCGTAGTGTCTTCACTTGGAAAATCTTGGTTGTACATAATCGGGTCTAAAGTCATTACCCATAGCGATCACGCGGCTCTCCGTCACCTTTTTAACAAAACTCAAAGTAAGCCGTGTTTGGTCCGATGGATTCTTTTGCTTCAAGAATTTGATGTCGAAATTCGAGATAGAAAGGTTTGTGAAAACGTAGTTGCAGACCATTTGTCTCATTTGAGTATAGAGGGAAATATGCATGAGCATGAATGTACAAATGTTTAATTTCCTTATGAACTCACATATATTATTTCTTCTCACCCCACGCCTTGGTTTGCTGATATCATTAACTATCTTGCATGTGGCCATTTGAGAGCCGGATTATCCTTACAAGAATGAAAGAGATTACATTCGATTTGCAGGAATCACTTTAAGGAGGACCCATTTCTTCTCCAGTTCAGGAAAGACAGCATTATTCGAAGATGCATCCCCGAGGACGAGCAAAGGAGTATCTTATCATTTTTCCATGATAAATAATGAGGCAGCCATTTTGGAGGACATAAAACCCCCTTCAAAGTCCTTTAGTCAGGATTCTATTGTTCGATGTTATTCAAGGATGTTCATGAGTTTTGCAAGTTTTGTGACCGATGTCAACGAACAAGAAGTATCGGGAAGAGGAATGATATGTTAATGACAAGTAATCTTGTGGTTGAGATTTCCAATGTTTAGGGCATTAATTTCATGGGACCATTTTCGATGTTCTATGGGTACGAGTACATCCTAGTCGCCCTTAATTACGTGTCAAAATAGGTTGAAGCCATCCCCACCAAGACATGCGATGCCAAGGTTGAACTAATATTCATGCAAGAACACATTTTTAGTTGGTTCGGATTCCTGAGAGCCATTATCAGCGATGGAGGCACCCATTTCTGTAATAAATCATTCAAAAAACTAATGGAAAGATATGGGATCAAGGATAAGGTAGCCACGACGTATCATCCTCAGACATCGGGCCAAGCCAAGATGAGCAACAAGTAAATCAAGGCCATTCTTGAGAAAACCGTTCAACCGAGTTGTAAAGATTGGTCGGCTAAGCTCATAGACACTCTTTGGGCGTACAGGACAGCATACAAGACGGTCTTAGGAACTAGCCCTTATCGGTTGGTATATGGCAAGACATGTCACCTTCCGATCGAGATGGAGCACCGAGCCTATTGGGCTATTCGAACTGTTAATTTTGATTTGATGCAAGTCGACAATGTACGGGGGCTAGAAATTGAAAAACTCGACGGGATACGGAATGAAGATTACGAGAATGCCGACATATACAAGAGGAAAGTGAAGCTTCAACACGATAAGAAACTCGTCACTAAAGACCTCAAAGCCGACATGAAAGTCTTACTGTACAACTCTCATCTCCGCTTGTTTCCCGGGAAACTCAAGTCACTATGGAGTGGCCCCTTTCTAATCAAAGATGTGATGCCATACAGGGTGTTGAAACTGGTCAACGAGAAGACTCAAGAGCATTTTCAAGTCAACGATCATCGCGTCAAATCGTATTTTCAAGGATCGAGATTGATTCACAGTGAGGACCCCAAAATTCTTGATGACCCATGTATTGCCTAGCCGACGCGAGTTCGTCAAGCTAGTGATGTTAAACAAGCATTTCTTGGGAGGCAACCTAAGATTTTCGTATCCTTTTCAAAATTTATGTATATTTTCTCTCTATCATTTCTTTGTTTTCGTCTTTGTTGTGTTTTACTTTTTTATCCTCTGTTCCGATGGTTTTCCTTGTTGTCAGTATAGTTGGGAGAGTCGCGTCGAGAAAGAAAGATGATTGGTCACCTCTTGAAACAATTTCACACAAGTCTGGACTTCTGCTCGAAGAACGATGACCAAGTGAACAAAAATGAGGTGCAGGGAAGAAGTTGTCGATCGACGGCAAGCATCGACACGACGTCGATGCTACTTTGCTACTGCCATCGATCGAACAACACACCAAATACATGTCAATGAAGCTCTTTGTCCAACCCATCTACAAGCCATCAATCGATGCAATTGGCCGAAGAAGTCTCTGTCCATTCTGTCGACAAACCGTCGATTGACTTCTAGGTCGATGAAACTCTCTATCCATCCCATCGACGCTCTATCGATCGATGCCTGGGTCAATGGAACTATCTTTCCATCTCGTCGACACTCCTTCAACCAACACCTGGGTCGATAGAACTCTCTGTCCTGACCGTCGACCCCTCGTTGATCGACGCCGTCCTGGATCCAGCCCAACCACAGATTCTAAAACCTAGATTTTGACCCGTTTTGCCAAAATCGACTCGAACCGATCTCGGGTTATTTATACCCCTTCTCCTATTCTTCTTCTTCTCTCATTTCACTTGCTTTCGAACCAAAAGAATAAGAAGAGAAAGAAAAACCATCCATCCATAAATTTCAACCAACTCTTTCTGATTTCCGAGGTAATTCGCTTAAACTGACTCGTTGTGATTCATTATTCATTATTGGTTTGGATGGTGTGCTTTGTGCTCAAGTTTTCTCCAAACTCTTCACTTTTGAAATACGCACGCCAAGTGTTCGATAAAAGTCTTCAAAGAACCCAAGATTCAAATCCCTTTCTTTTCAAACCAAATTCAATCCTAAACTTGTACATCATGTCTCGGGTGGGTAAATGAAAGGATATTTTGAGGAAATACAATGCCTCATTCCCAATTTACTCAAAGGAAGAGGGGACGGTTTTTGCGTCGATTAAGGGTTAGGAGTTTGCATCCCATTGGGTTATTGAAGTCGACGATATCGAGGAGCGGGTCCAAGAAGAATAAGATCATCACGGCGACGTCCTTCGGTACATTGAAGGACTCGGGTGCACTACATTCGCCCGGATGCACCTCCCCGGTTATCACAAACTTGTGCTCGAGTTCTTTGCCACCTTGAATGTCTTTGCCGATAAGACGTTCTCTTGCCAACTTGGCGGCAATGAGGTTCGGGTAAGCGAGCTCATCTTTGAAGAAGTCTTTGGTTTTCTGAGCAATGGCGTCTAACCGATTCCTCAAGAGGATGAATTCAACGTCGCTTCCTTTTGGGCCGAAGCGACAAGGAGAATTTCGGGAAATTGCACCCGATGTCAATGCACAAGGATTAGAAATGACACTATCTACGTTGCCTTCAAAATCTTAACCCACGTGTTACTGTGCAAGCAAGAGGCCACTAACGCGACCAAGACGGAACTCTTTGTACTTTAGTGCGTGCTTAACGGTCGCCGGCCTCGACACTACCCCCTGATTTTGAACGGAATCCACAACACCGTGGAGAAGAAGTCGGGAAGTAAAACATCATGCCTCTCATTTTCCATGTTCATAACCGACATATCCCATCATTTTGGGTATTCTACCTCTTGGAATTTCAACTCTTTCGGCGACACACGACCCAGTGACTCAGGCTCAAAACGTCGGGCAAGGTGGATCCTTATCTCGATGCACTGGGGAGAACGAGGAGGCGGCCCCACAAACTGATTCGGGCCCAAAACCCGATTGGAATCATTTTTTTGTGGAGAATCGACACTTTCAAACGAAGATGTTCGAGAAGCTTCAACTAATTGACGAAAAGATTGATACTAATCACAAAAGAAACCGTCAAAGCTTTCGGAAGCTCAAAGCTAGTCTCTCCCATTCAAGGAGTATTTCGCTGAAGCTGCCCGCTCTCATGAGACCGAGTCCCAGCCAGAGATGGACCTTCATGACAATCCTTCCGCCGAGTTTTAAGAAAAAATAACATTTTTTATTTTTCTTGTGTGTTTTTGTTTTCTTTTCTTACAGGCTCCTCTCAACTTCAAAGCTCGTTGGATGTTCTTTGATGCTTGACTCATCACCACAAACACGACCATAGGGACGTTTCTCTCTCTTTCATTTTACCATACTTTGATTTGTTTTGTTTTTCAATGTGGACATTATATGGTTTAAGTGTGTGTGTGGAAGGGGGCGGGCGGTTGTCCTTGATTAGTTAACTCTTTCGTATGATTTCTTGTGTATTTGATTTGATTCGTGTGTATTTACTTTGGTTGGAACCTTGACAAAGTAACGTGGTTAGATGCTTTGGTTAGATTGTTTAGACTTTCGTTCGACGTTAGCGTAATTGTGGAGAATGAAGTGTAAAGAACCTATGAAGTGTTTTGTTCATTGTTCTATTCATGTTTAGATCCAAAACTTGAATATTCTCTACTAGCCCCGTTTTCAAATACCCTCTATAGGAATTTGTACTTTTTATTTTTGGAGACATTAAAAAACTCCATGTGCGTATCGAAAAATATAATAAGTTGTACTTAGCAACATAAGATTGGAGTTAATGAACTCTCATTTTCGTATTGTAAATATCGTGCTTGTTTAGTACCTCACCTCTATGGGTACTCAAAAATAAAAAGAAAAAAGAAAAAGAAAAAGAAAAGGAAAAGAAAGGAAAGGAAAGGAAAGGAAAGGAAAGGAAAGAGAAAAAGAAAAAGAAAAAATAAGTACAAGAAGAGAAATCCTTGTACAAGTGAAGTTCTTATAATAAGTCTTTCAACCTTTGTACGCATTTTTATTTTTACTTTTTAGATTTTATTGTTAAAGAGGTGTATATATGACTGGGTTAGTCTTGTGACGACTTAGCGGTTTGAGTGTGAATAGACTTTTGCCGAGACATGGATAGGGGACATACATGAAAGGAAACACATTACTTTTAGGTGTTCGGAAGAGAATCTAAACTTCTTATCTCAATGTATCGTGTCGTCCTTTTAGTTGAGTTTCCAATCGATTGGATGCATTAACTACTGGAGTCATTTGAATGCATTAGTGGTTAGTTCATCAGGCGGCTAGTTTTTTCTTGTCTACGTCTATATTCGATTTTTCTTGAGGACAAGCAAAAAGCTAAGTGTGGGGGAGTTGATTTGTACATTTTTGTGTGTGTTTTCCGTTTCTTTTTGCATTTTTTTTGTGTGTTATAGCGTGTCTTAGGTCGTATTCTCTCTCGTTTTTCTTTCTTTTAGCTTTTTTATAGGTCATGTCATTTTCATCCGGTTTAACGCCTCTTCTCTCTTGTTTTGTAAGTTTTAATCATAACCTCATTTTATTGTCTATTTCAGTCTTCCGAGTGGAACCACGTGCATTCCCATGACCTACAACCAGTTCGAAATGACAAAAATCGGATGAGGGATGCAAAGCTACCGTCGATTGACGAGCAGCCGATGCATCATCGATGCAGCACCGACGCCCACGTCGAAAGCCACTATAGATCGATGTGCCGAGGTTTTCCAGCCTCCGTCGATTGACGCATCCCATCGACGCGACATCGACGGGCGCCTACTAGCGAAGTCGACAGTCTTAGTCGATCGACACGCCGAGAGACATGCGCCACCGTCGACCGACTGTCGGCATCGATGGAGAACGATGTCAGAGAAATGGTCGATCGGCTTTCATCATTTTTGTGCGAATTTATCTTGACGCCCTCCTTGCCCGACACTTTTTAAGGATCATCACACTTCAGCTGAAGAACAGACCCGACCAGAACTAGATACTTACCTATTCTAAACCTAGGTTTCCTTGTTTTTAAACTTTTAAATCTTCCTTTCACTAAGGCTTGATTCTTCTTTGAATTTGTCACTTTTGATTTTTATTTTCGAACGATCCGGTGCTTGGAGACCAAGAATTCAACTCGTTGGTTTATTTTTCTGCAATTAGTATTCTTATACGCTTGGGTAATTTCTTTAGTATAATTCTTAAATTTAGTTTGTGAATTTCATTATTGGTTTTCATAATATTACTTGCATTGGTTTTGGATCTCGTTGAATCATTTGTGTTGGGCTATTTTTGTTTGCGTAATTCGGTGAATGTTTTTGGAGAAACTTCTCATTTATTTAATCATTGTGTTTAATCTGTTGTTATTTTGATGATGGTGGATTTAAAGTTTATTTTGGTTCTTGTAATTTGATCGAAACCTTTTGTCGTTCTTTTTTATTCTCATTTCTTTTTATCGTCTTTAGTTTTCATTTCTGGAAATACGTTTGATACGTTAGTTTAATCAATTACTTGCATTGTTTGAGTCGAAAGTCGATATGATCAATTATTCTTAGTTTTCAAAGTAAAAAAAAAAACCACCAAATTTCTTGACCGTGTGTTTAGATAATTTTTGTTTACATGAACATTTTAACTCCGAATGTCATTCCTCGAGAGATTCGACTCAAGTCAAACTTGTCACTTACAATCGCTCCGTTCTCTTGCGTACGAACTTTTCTAAACAAAAAGTAAGAGCAAAAAGTCTGATTCAGAGCTTCTAGGAATAACAGGAGAAGGATAAACATGATATCAGGTGGACCGATGGATGGAGACTCAAATAATGCAAGAAAACGACATGTGAAGGCAGCTCGCTCAGGATCATTTGAGGTTGCTTCCATTAATAGGCAACCTCAGGCAACAGGCCAGTTATTTCTTTCATCCTAGGAGAATGATGAGTCTTGAAGGTTGAACATAACAATGCATTGGTGATTCGGGCAGAGGTGGTAGGATATGATGTTGGAAGAGTGCTCGTGGATAATGGGAGCTCGGTCAATATTCTCTATCAGGAGTGCTTGGAGCAAATTAATTTGGAGGTAAAAATAAGACCTGTACAAACACTTATTTGTGCTTTTAATAGAGCTCAGGTCATTACATAAGGAGAGGTGGTACTTCTGGTTGCATGGGGAATTGGTGATCTGTGGGTGGAGAAGAAATTGAAGTTTTTGATAATCAAGGACATATCGGTCTACAACATTATACTAGGGAGACCTTCCCTCAATTAGTTCTAAGCAACCAATCCTACTTACCACATGAGTGTGAAGTATCCGGCGGGAGATAAGGTCGGTGAGGTGATATCGGAACAACAGGTTGGGCGATCCTATTATCAGATGGCCGTGCGGAAAGGGATGAGCGAAGGAAAGCAAGAATGGAGCAATGACGTACAGGATGGAGTACTCAGTGCTAAAAAGTCAAGGGAGGAGGAGAATTCCATTCGACCTCATGTGGATCTTATGGAGATTGAACTCGAAGATGGCAAACAGGGGTACCACGAGGATAAGTAGCCAGATGGCGGAAAATATAAGGGTAGAGCTCGTAGCTCTGTTAAATGGAATTTTGAGATATATTCACTTTTGGAGATGGGGAACTACCAGGAGTATCTCCTGAGGTCACACAACATCATCTAAACGTAGACCTGGATGCGAGGCCTGTGCGACAGAAAAGGAAAAATTTCAGGGCAGAGTTGGATAAGGTGATAGAGGAGGAGGTGCAAAAATTATTGAAAGTTGGGCATACTTGGGAGATCCAGTTCTCAGTGTATCTATCCAATGTATTCATGGTACCAAAGCCAAAGATCAAGTGGAGGATATGTGTTGACTTTCGCGAGCTAAAAAAGGCTTGTCTAAAAGATCATTACCCGTTGCCACACATTGATCAGCTAGTGAGTTCAACTTCGGGATGTGAGCTTATGAGTATGATGGATGCATCTCAAGGGTATCATCAGATCCCACTATCAAAAGAGGATCAACCTAAGGTGAGATTTGTCACCTCGACGAGTATGTATTATTTTGTTTCCATGCCGTTTGAGTTGAGAAATGCAGGGGCGACCTACCAGAGATTGGTGGACAAGATGTTCAAAGAGCTGTTAGGGTCAACCATAAAGGTTTGCATAGATGATATGCTGGTAAAAATAAATAAATAATAATCATATGTGGGTGATCTAAGGAAGGCCTTTATCCTATTAAGTTTGTATGGATATGATTAAACTGAAAGAAGTGTGCTTTTGGGGTCCGGTCAGGTAAGTCTTTAGGATATATGGTAACAGAGAGAGGTATTGAGGTGAACCCCAAGAAAGTGCGAGCTGCATGGAGATGCCCACCCCGGAAGGTGAGAGATATACAGGTGTAAACAGGCCACATAGCAGGGCTCAATCGATTCATATCCAGGTCGGATGAGACTGTAAAATTATTCCAGCCTACTTTTCTCCTTCATTTCTAGTCTTTTGTAGCTTCCACCTCCCCTTTCGTAACTGTAAAATCTTTTCAAATACGAGTTCGTAATGCTTGCATCCGGTCGGATGTCAGATCCGTCCGACTGGATGGGGGTCTTTGTTGGCTAATCTGGTCAGATGTGAGTCCAGTGGGTTTAATTTGGTCGGATATCAGGTCCAGCCGACCGAATGAGTGTCCTCGTGGCTACTTCTTTGCGCTGTCTTTCTCCTCCTTGTCTCTCGATTCTCGTAACGGTTTAGAAGCTTAATCTTCTTGATATCCGAGGCTCATCAAGCACTCTAACTGCATGAGAAAACACATAAGTCATCTCAAAAGGACCAATAAACGATCGTAAAATCGGAAAGTTAAGTAAAAAGCTATTGAATGCAAGATTATGTAAAATAGCCTAATCTCAACCCGAAAAACATAACATATACAAAAACCATAACAAATACGTATGAATCAACCACCCCACGCTTTATTGGTCTATTTGTCCTCAAACAAACGAAAGATTCAAAACCACGTAAGCATGAAAGTGGCTAGATCAAAGAGTCATGTTGTGCATAAAATATAGTTTTGAAAATATAAACACTTTTGTCGAAATCTCTTAAGCTAAGCTCGTGTTACCTTTTTACGTTAAAATCAAAAGAATGCATCCTCAACAAAGGGAAATATATAATGGAGCACTCATTTGCTCGTGTTTTTCAAAAGGTAAGTGTATACGCTCGGATCAACAAAAATGCATTCAACGACTCGTGAAAATCAAAAACTCGTATATTGCATATGTGTGCACATTTGGTCAAGAATCGGATGAGACTTTCTAGGGTTATAACGTAGGCTCTTTGGTAAGGTATGTCATATATAAGGATGTGTGGCTGACTTGCGAACAAACGCAATCAATAACTCACTCAATTGAATATTTTAAGCATAAAGCATAGTTTTGCTCCTCATTCTTACCAAAACAACCATATATCAAAATTCTTAGCCTTTTATAACCAAGGCTATTTCTTACCCCAAACCCAAACTAACAATACTCACTTGCCTTTATAAATAGGCTTTATTCTTAACATCTGGATGCTCTTATGAATTTAAGCATCCTTAATTACATTATTTCATTTTTTTAACTCCCCCACTAGTTTCCACCCTGCAATCGTCAATCTCGAAAGATCAATAATGATTAAACTCTCATCTCACAGACTTAAATGAAATTAGAACTACAATGAAGCTCGTGGCTAACAAAGAGACGGGATAAAGGCTCGAGGGGGCTCATTGGGAACTATAGTATATCTTATTTCTAAATATAGCTGGAAACGGGTTTTATATATTCCTATCGTCATTTCTAAAACCAAATGTACACATGCGACTTTAGAGACTTCTCAAAATAATTATCGAATCAAAACATGAGATGTTGATAAACACACAAGGCTCTTTACTACGGTTTTATTCAAAATCTTGAAAACAAGGTGATCGGGTTTTAAAAACTTCGCAAAATTGCTAACAACTAAGTGTTGTTTTAAATAAATGTATATAAGTAGGTTTTGAAAAAACCGCACTAAACAAGCTCAAAAGACTCTAACGATAGGTCACACAATACATGATTTCGACAAATAAGCATGGAAATGAATTCAACGTACATTGACACCAAAGAAAGACTCAAACAGAAATATTCGACCATAACGATACGCATGCATAAACCCTCCAAACCACCCCACACTTTATTGGTTTGTTCGTCCTCGAACAAACGAAAGAATCAACTATCATGTGAATAGTTAGTCGAATAGTTAAAACAGACACTCAACACATAACAGAAAAATAAAATAAAATCAAAACACTAAAAATGAAAAATAAGAGTTTGGATAGAAAGAGAGAAAATACTAGGGCTCAGGCCCACCTAAATGTCCATGCCATCTGGAGGGGAACATGGAAATATACAATTGGGGGCGACGGTATGAAGTAGGTATTGGTGCAGTGTCATCCGGTCGGATATTCCTGCTATTCGGTCGGATGATGCATCAGAAAGTTCATCCGACCGGTTACTTGCATCAATCCGTCGGATGGTTCTCCATAAGGTTTTGTCCGTCCGGACCCCTGCACCAATCCGGTCGGATGTTTCTTCAGGGATGAATCCGTCCGGTTTTCTTTCCAATCCGACTAGATTGTCTGGGATTGCTGATTTTCATCACTCCCTGTTCACTTAACACACCATTATCAAATCTACCCAACTCCAGCTTATCACACACAAAAATAAAATAAGAAAAAGAAAAAAGAAAATAAACAAAACTATTAAAAAAAATAAAAACTTGGGTTACCTCCCAAGAAGTGTAACTTTTAACGTCTTTTGCTCGATGACTTACACAAGTGAGGTTATTCGGGATCCAAAAATAAGTAGCGGTCGTGCCACGCCTTAGTGTTCTCCAAGAGCAATAGCGGGTGATGATGATCACCAAGGTGGGCACGACAAGCGGGTTCCATGATGAGAGAAATGAAAACTCCAACCGGCTTTGGAGGTCAGAAACGCGAGTAATCGATCACTGAGAAGAGATCAAAAGTCAACCAGAGTGTGGAACAATCTAAGTCATTGGAATGACTAGGAAATTGGTCGAACAAAAGGAATGATCGTCGACCATCCCAAACTCCTTCTCGATTCCCTCTTCTACCATCTCAATCTCAATGTCGAACCAAGATTCGGGTGCCTCAATAAAAGGTTCGTCCATCTCAGCATTTCCCAAATCCGGCAGTACTTCATCATCCCCACAAAGAGCAAGTAATCCCGAATTGCCAACATCCTTCGGGACCTCCAATGGTAACTCCCCTACACTATTATCCAAAACTTCCTCAAAAATCGCAAGAGGGGCGATCTCAACCAAATCTTAAATCTCCATCTCTTCACACACCTCTACCAAATGAGCATTCAAGCTCGATTTACCAACATCCAAGGTAGGCTCCACCACATCAAAAATAGATAACTCATCAAAAGTAAGTCGGTCCTCCTCGTCATGGATAACCGAGTAAGGATCATTATCGAGTGGGACATTAGGATTATAGTGGATTTGTTGGTTGTGGTCGGGAGGAGGATACGAGTCATATCCCTTGTAAAAGGGTAAAAAGGTGAGGTGGAGGGAGCGTATGAAGGTTCAAAGCCCGGATCATAAGAATTTTCGTTAAATGTCGGGCGATAGGAACTATGTGGTGGGGTGTGAGGGTCAAAACTAGGATCGAGGTGATGGGGTGAAGCATATGGATCATTAAGGCTTGATTTGTAAGAATTTGAAGGTGGGGCCCATCAGATGAGTAGAATGACCCCATGAACTGATCCACTACTTCCTCCCACATTTTCAAGGAATTAGGCTCTAGATTTGTCAACCATTTTCTTGCCCAATCCTTTAATGTGAAAATGAAGAGTCGCATCTTCACCTTATCCCCCGTAAGGCCTAGAAGAGGGAATGTTCCTGTTATGGCCTTGTACTCTCAGATGAAGTTGAGCGGATCCTCACTCGGGAGCCCATAAAAAACTTGAAGTTGCTCGAATTACAACTCGTTAGGATCGTACTCCAGCATCTCGGGGCTCAATGGAATAGCCGGCTGGAAAATACACAGATTAGACATATATATATTTTCTTATTTGGTTCGTTCGATCTTAGGCTTCAGAGGATGTACCTAGCATGCACAACACTCAACGCACAGGATTAACGCACCGGCGAGAAATAACAAAAAAAAATGAAAAATCACCAACAAACATTAAACACAATCAAAATAATAAAAACACGAACGAAGATCACAAAGAGAAAACACAAAAATTACAACCTTTAGCCTTCCCCGATAATGGCGCCAAATTTTGATCCAAACTAATTGTCCTTTAAAATTAAATCTAGTTAAACAGTGCGCGTCTACTTTGAAAGGATTTAGTTCGCTCGCAATAGAACGGAGTCACTGTAGACTGGCAAGTTAACTCGAGTTGAATCTCTCGAGGAAGGCTAATCGGAGGTAATTTTTATGTTTGTTTTTACGAACGAGAAACGAGGAAAAGATAATCTAAACACGTGGACAAAAGGGCTTTTGTTTGATCATTTGTAATAACTACGATGATGATTTAAACTATGAGCAATGAAATCAATAACTTTTAAGGGAATAATAAAATGGGGGTCTAGGGCCTTAGAATCGTTTCCACGATCAATTATCATTTCATTGAATACTTAGTCTACGAGTTGGGGTTGTCAATCCCAACATGTAGATCAAACGCCCAAAAATCCCAATAAATGGTTCTAAAAGATTCCAGGCACTAGGCCTGTAAATCTTAACTAACAACCATCGACAAGTTCAATAATTCAATATAAAACTTAACTAACAACGCAAGGACATCACAATAAAACAAGAAACACATAATCAAGTGAAACATAAATCGGAATAATCTAAGAAAAGAAACTGAAGGCTTACTTAAAATTAATGGAAGATGTCAACGTACAAACTAGGAAATCCATGAATCACTGCTAATATATGTCCGACGTATGAGCAATGATTAACAATCTAACATATAATAAAGTCTGAAAATCTAAAGTTTGAAACGGGAAAGGGAGAATACAATGAAAAAAGATTCAAGAACACTCTTGGGTTATCATCCCCAAGAGGTTCAAAAATGTCTTCTCGGCCCAGTCTGTCATGAACTGGACGATAGATTATTCCAGCCTCCTTTTCTCCTTCATTTCTTGTCTTTTGTAGCTTCCAAATCCCCTTTCGTAACTATAAAATCTTTTCAAATCCGAGTTCGTAACGCTTGCATCCGATCGGATGTCAGATCCATCCGACCGGGTAGGGGTCTTTATCAGCCAATCCGGTTAGATGTCAGATCCATCCGACCGGATGTGAGTCCAGTGAGTTTAATCCGGTTGGATGTTAGGTCCATCTGACAGGATGAGTGTCCTTGTGGCTACTTATTTGCGATGTCTTCCCCGTCCTTGTCTCTCGATTCTCGTAATAGATTACGATCTTAATCTAATTGATATCCGAGGCTCATTAAGCGCTCTAACTTCATGAGAAAACACAGAAGTCATCTTAAAAGGACTAATAAACGATCGTAAAATCGGAAAGTTAAGTAAAAAGCTGTTGAATGCAAGATTATGCATAGCCTAATATCAACCCTAAAAAAATAACAAAAAGACTCAAACATGACTCGAAACATATACAAAAACCATAACAAATACGTACGAACCAATATCCAGGTCTGCCGAGATGGGTTTTCCCTTTTTCAGAACTTTGAGGAAGGGGTCCAATTTCGAGTGGACTAAGGAGGCAGAGGCTTTCGATAAGCTCAAGGAATACCTAGCTGAGATCCCACTATTGGCGAAGCCCATTTTAGGGGAGGACTTGATTCTTTACATATCGGTTGGAGAGGTCGCAATAATCTCGGTATTAATCAGGGAAAAGGTTGGTATTCAGAAACCTATCTACTACATCATCAAGATGCTTAGAGGAGCCAAGCCTAACTATTCATGATTGGAGAAGGGTGGATTCGCATTGATTCATGGCAAGAAATTTGCGACCTTATTTTTTGGGTCACAGGTTCAGGGTACGGACCAATCTAGCACTTAAGTAAGTCTTGAGTAATCCAAATATGTCTAGGAGTCTGGTAAAGTGGGCGGTATAGCTCAGTGAATATGATGTGGTGTACGAGTCAAGGACAGCGATCAAGGCACATATGTTGGCTAACTTTCTAGAGAAAATGGTACATTCTGAGGAGAAGGAAACTAAACAGAAAACATGGTTACTGCATGTGGATGGATCAACCATGACAACTGGTGCAGGATTAGGGGTTGTTTTAACAAGTCCTGAAGGAGAAAACTTGGATTTCGCGGTGAAGCTGGGGTTCAAGGCCTCAAATAATGAAGCTAAATATGAGGCATTGTTACAGGGAATTAAAATAGTAGCGTATCTAGGAGTAAAGCTATTGAATGCATACACGGACTCTCAAGCTGGTAGCTCACCAGTATGATGGGTCTTTTGAAGCACGAGAAGATCGCATGCAGGAGTATTTGGGGAAGCTAAAGCAAGGAATAACTCAGTTTGAGGATTTCAGATTGGAGCATCTACCGCAGGCTGAGAATACAGTGCTGGATGAGCTCACCAAGATGGCAGGGGCATTGGGAACTTGAAACACAAGGACTATTACTTTGATAGAACTGTCTCATACCAGTTTGGAAAAGGGGAAAGAGGTGATGGAAATAAATGAAGGGGATGGTTGGCAAGCTCATAATGACTTGTAAGAATTTTCAGATGTACGCAACAATAATCCATTTGTCAGCAGAAGACATGATGGTGATGAGCTCGCCTTGTCCATTTGCACAATAGGGAATTTATATAGTAGGGTCATTGCCGAGGACGCCCTGCAAGAATCTTTACTTGGTGGTTGCGGTGGATTACTTTACAAAGTGGTTGGAGGCTGAGGCTATGACCAACATAGCCGAGAAGACGATAGTGGACTATATTTTTAACAGTATATTTTGCAGCTATTGATGCCGTGAGTACTGGTGCGAGATTGGTGCAAAATGATGGAGATGAAACAACAATTTCCTTCAGTAGCACATCCTCAAGCTAACTGGCAGGTTGAAGTTACTAGCAGAATTATTATGCAGGGAATAGAATTAAGGCTAGAAAAAATAGGGGGACTATGGCTAAAGGAGCTATCCTCATTATTATGGGCTTATCGGATAACCGCGCGAACTACTACATGAGAATCACCCTTTAGCTTAGTATATGGTATGGAGGATGATGTTCTTGCAGAGATAGTAGGGGGATCACATCGCTTGGACACTTTCGACACTGAGGAGAATGAACGATTGGCTAGGGGAGCTCTGGAGATAATTGAGGAAGTAAGAGATAAGGCAACAATAATTTATATTTAATCCAGTTGGTTGTGGTCAATTTCATATGTGAAATTAGAACTTTTTGTATCATCTTCATTAGAAGAAACAATAGTTTCAGAAATCAATGTTTCATGCTCCATTTCAATTGCCAGATTCATCTCAATCAGCAGTAGATCTATGCGCGGAGTCGTGGCGGCGGTACAACGAAAAGGATTCGAACCCAGAAAACTAGGATTTGAACTAAGAGAAAGCTGACAATGTGAATTGTTGCATTAAATCATTATTAGTCATTGTTACTCCCATGACGGGAGGTGCAGCAGAGGCGGTGGATGTTTGGAAGTTTAGAACAATTAACAATGGCATATTTCATCTGAATTAGGAAACACTTATAGCAATGAAATGAATATTTGTTGGTATAGAATTTTTTCTATTTTTTGATTTTGTTGCAAAATGCAAATATACCTCCTTTAGTTTTAGCACTTGTCACCGCTAATAGAGTAAACATTACCCAAATTATATCATAACTTTATTTTCAGTATCATATTTTTGCTGATTATCAAAGCCAATATCTAAACTTTACTTTTATTATTAAAAATCATACTCGACCGTTAACTTACCGTTAGTTTCTAACGAATATGGAAATCTATGGTTACCCCTCCCGATAATTTTTTGCATGAACTTGGGTCCACCTATAATGTGACCCTGGTAAAAATATATCACCATATACAACTTTAATATATCATTACATCTTATTCGTATATATCATCACACTAGTTTAACACCCGCATATTATGCGGATTTGAGAAATAGTAACACTCTTTAAATATATTAAAATATTAATATTGAAAATGGTACACACATTGTAACATTATTTGTTCTATTTATATGAATATTGTTCTTCACAAAAAATATTTTTTACACAAAAGTCAGAACATTATTTATTATAATTGCATTAATACGGATTTTCATAACAAATAATTATTAAATATTCTTACCCAATATTATATTATTATTATTATATTTATTAATATTTGTTTTCGCGTTTTTTTTTTTTTTGCATAAACACTAATTTGTTCGTGTAGATATATATTGTGTGTTTCAATGCATTATATTAGGGTTAGATAAGGAAATTTTAGTTTATATTATTTATATTTATTTCCTTTTCAATGATTTATATAACTCGTAACTTTCATAAATAGAATATTTGAGGTTCTAAAAATAGAATTAATTTGGTTTTTATTATAATAAAAATTAGTTCAACTTATAGATAATTTTGTCCAATTAAAATATGACTTATTTATATTTTAATATTAGAATAATAAAAGTAAGATATTGAATTAGGCAACATATGATAAAGAAACTATTGCATTAGGTAACATATAATAAAAGAAAATATTAAATTAGGCAAAATATAATAATATAAAGTTATTAAATTAGGTGAATATAATAAAAGAATATATTAAATTAGGTGGATATTAGGCTCGGATGACACCGAAGCACCCAATGTTTTTTCCGAAGCTAATGAGGCATGAGAAACAAACACATAGGTTAGGAGAATTTTGCATTAATATATAGGGTATACACACACACACACACACACACACACACACACACACACACACACACACACATATATATATATAGGATTTCATTCAAATGAGAACAATGTTCTTTATTTGGGAATCTTGGGTCAATTACTGGCCTTAGATCTAATTAAATGGATGGATCATATTTTTTGTGTATTTTCTTATTTGATTAAATGTATTTATATCGTATAATAAAAGCACTAGTGGTGTATATAAATGAAATATTAATAAAGCACTATGATTGTATAATAAAAGCACTACTGGTATATAATAAAAGCACTAGTTCGCAGGTTCACAAATAAGGACATGGTTCTCATTGTGTGTGTGTGTGTGTGTGTGTGTGTGTGTTCAAATGAGAACCATGTAGGGTCAATTATGGTCCTTAGATCTAATTAAATGAATGGATCAGATATTTTGTGTATTTTCTTATATAATTAAAGCATTAGGATTGTATAATAAAAGTACTAATGGTGTATATAACTGAAATATTAATAAAGCAATGTGATTGTATAATAAAAGCACTAGTTCGCAAGTTCGCATATAAGAACATGGTTCTTATTTGAAACACCCCTATACATATATATATACACACACTAGTTTAACTCCCGCATACTATGCGGGATCTGAAAAAGAGAAATACTCGTTAAAAATACTAAACAAATAATATTGAAAACGGTACACAAAAATCGTAACATTATTTTCTATTTGCACAAAGATTATTCTTAACAATAAAAAGATTTTTACACACAGATCAGAGCATTATTTTTTCTAATTACAGTAAGACTGGTTTTCATAATAAAAGATATTTAAATATTTTTATCTGGGAGTCACGAAATTAGTTGTAAAATATAGCAAAATGCCCTAAACTTGAAAGGAAACCCATAGGAAATTGATATTGTAAAAATGTAAGACATACAACACCCGTGTGTCGCATGTGAATATGTGATATAAAAACTAAAATCTATAAGGCACTGATAATTCTATTAAAAAAACTTCGTATATTAAAATTGTAGTATGTAATATTATTTTATGTTTCCTTTTTTTTTCTGCATAAGAAATTAATTTTTTTAGATAAATAATCTTTTTATCAATGCATTATATTGGAATTAGATAAGGAGATTTATAATATATTTAATATTTATTTTTATAGGTGTAAAAACTAATTATTATTATTTTTTTATTGTTTTCTCTCTCTCTCTCTATCTCTCTCTTTTCTTCTCCAGTAATATTTTTTAATATAATTTTTAATGTTATTCTCAGTGCATTATATTAGGATTACATGTCCAAATCTAAGTTAATATATTTTATATTTATTTATCTTTTGTAATAATTTTATATAACTCGTATTTTTTTAAACATAATATTTGAAATTATAAAAATAAAATTATTTCAAACTTTATTTAATTCAACTTATATAGATTTTTTCTAATCAAATATGACTTTTTTCTTATTAGTAGAATAAAAGTAAGATATTAAATCAGACGAAATATGATAAAGAAAATATTGAATTAGATATTATATAATAAAAGAAAAATACTAAATTAGAAAAAATATAATAATATAAAAATATTAAATTAGGTAAAAATATATTGAAAGAAATATTAAATTAGGTAGATATTAGGTTCGTTAACACTGAAGCTCCAATTTTTTTTTTCAAAGCTAACGAAACGTGGGAAACAGACACATAGGACAGGAGGATTTTGTATTAATATATAGGGGATATATATATATATATAAAGCAAAGTTTGGGAAGAGAAAAAATAGATGAGTAAAAAAGAAAAGAAATGTCATTTAGGATTAATTTCTTTCTTTAGTTATGTAGGAAATTTCTTAACATAGTTATGATAGATACTCTAATTAATATTAATGATAATTTAGTTTTTTTAATTAAAAAGTCACCTAGGATTTCTATCCTACGTATCTGGTGTAGAAAGTTTTCAGGGTGACGTGTATGTGATTCGAATGATTATGTGGCGGTTTTGAAGGTTTGGGAACTTACTAATTAGGATTCTAATATCTATTTAATATAATATATTTCCTTTATTATTCTTTGCCTAATTCATTGTTTCATTTTATTCTCCTGATATAAAAATATAAAAAGTCATATATAATTAGAAAAGAATAATCTAAATTAGTTATCATAATTAAAAGTCAAATTATAATGTTAAAATAATTTTATTCTTGGAATTTGAAATATAAAATATAATTAAATTTTGAATTATTTGTAATTATTTAAGTATGTAAATAAATAATATTAACGAACTCAACATAAACATAAAATATAAAATTATAAAGTAATAATAATGAATAAATATTGATTAGACAACTGTACAATGCGAAACGGGTTGAGAATATGGGGTTTTTGAGTTTTTCTAAGTATGAAACAATAAATTATTAACGACTTCATTCTAAATATTAATATATATATATATATATATATACATATATATATGTATATATATATATATAAGAACTTGATGATAATAATAATTAATTTATAGAAATTAGACACAGGTTAAGAATTATTTAATCTAGATATTAAAATATAAACTTATTTAGCAATAAAAATAGTAGTTAATAAATAGTGATTAGACATCAGTACAATATTCGAATTGAGAATACAATATCTATTGATTTTCTTAAAATTTAAAAATTGTACAATTAGCACAAATACTTTGATATTTAGTTTTTTATTATTCTCGTGTAACACACGGGTGTTAAACTAGTATGTGTGTGTGTGTGTGTGTGTGTGTGTGTGTGTGTATATATATATATATATATATGTGTGTGTGTGTGTGTGTGTGTGTGTGTGTGTGTATTAACTTATTTAAATATTTTAATACATTCAAATCAGTTTTTATTATTTTAGATAATAAAATAAAAAATTACCTTGCAACGCACAAGTACAATACTAGTTTAATTATACTAGTTCCGTGAAGGCACCATTATTCACTTAATCAAAACCATTGCATCGAAGTTGATTACAAATATTAATAAATAAATGAATTTAAATGCAGGGGCAGGGGGTATGATGCCTTAACAGCACCTAGTCATTTCCTTAGTTATAATTGGAGGGAGTATTATGATAAGGGTAAGAGATTATGCCAATACAAGTGATATTTATAATGTCTGGCATTTTCATATACAGTGTGGAATTTACTTACAACGAATATATTAGTACAAAACCATATGGTTGTTGCAATGCACGGAAAAAATAATTATAAGTGAATAAGTATGAACAAAGATAGGGGTGCTCAAAGAGAGAGTATACCATGGACCCAGGTGCACCTTGCAAAGTGCACCTAGTAATTTAATTTATCATCGTATATAACTGGCATATATCATCACATATAACTGATACATATCATCATATATAACAGATACATATCATCACAAATAATTGAAATTCTAAATTTAAAATTTAAAATTAAAAAAATAAACCTAAAAATAAAAAATTAATCCCTAAAATGAAAAACTAAATCCTGAAATTGAATATTAAACTCTAAATTCTAAATTTCTATCACATATCATCACATATAACTAACACTTATCATCACATATAACTGGTAGAATTATAGATTTTAGCTGGACACTAAATGGAAAATTAAATTAAAAAAAATAAAAAATTAAACCTTAAAATGAAATATTAAACCATAAAAATGGAAAACGAAACCCTAAAATATAAAATTAAACCCTAAAATGAAAAGGTAAACCCTAAACTCTAGATTTTTGTCACATATCATCACGTATAAATACCATATATCATCACGTATAACAATCATATATCATCATGTAATACAGGAGCACCTAGCAAGGTGCACCCAGGTGCACCTAATAAATTGCCCTCAAAGGGAGCCCAACCCCCTCAAATTTATTAGAGAATTACATGTATATTGATAAATTAAAATACATGGAAGTTTTAAAATATTTACTATTTACTAAAAATAAATTAAAGTAATTTATTTTATCAAGATTGGTACTAATTCAAAGTTTACTTTAAAGTTAATGTATAAAATATTTTGGTTTAGTTAATAAAATGACCTTTTTTATATTTTAACAATTATATCTCGATCTTTTCACATAAGCAATTTGTACTCTAACTTTTGATTTTATCTTAAATGGCTTTTCTCAACAAAAATATTAGAGTTTTCTCTGTTAATTTACTAATATATTTAATTAAATATGTTGAGGAATTAATTCTTGGTAATAATTCCTATTTTGTTATTTGCCTTTCTTGAGCACAAAATAAGTTAGGAAACTAGATTTAGGAATATATTGTGTTTCCTAATTTATGTTTAAGACTTTATTAGTTTCCTAAATTGTGTTTAGGATGTGTTTTAGGTATTTACCAAGTTTAGGAATTAATGTTTGTCTATTTAAGACAAAGATTCCTAAAGCTTGGATCTACGGTTTTTGAGCAAGGATTTTGAGAGAACAAAAGACGCAAGACAAAGACGCACGACGAGCAAGAAAGAAGAACACGAAGAACTACTTGGAGCCATTGATCGAGATTAACAAGCTCTTCGAAATTGCGTGACCAACAGAGAAGAACTTGCCATTCCGGCAACAAGTATTTAGTATCAAGTTTATTTATATTTAGTTTTCATATATTACTTCATATTTGTGTATTGAACGTGAACAAGAAAGTAATATAGTGTTCGGGTTTGTACACCCAAGTTCACAAGTATTTACTTGTGAACTGAATTTGTTCAATCGTGTTCTTATTGTTTTATTCCGCTGCATATTTTATATATTTTACTCTGGTCGATGTTGCTAACCAGTGTTGTTAAACATTAACTAACAACATCGTGATTTTGAGAATTATTCTTAAAACCATATACCTTCTAATTCAACAATTGGCATCTAGAGCGGGTTACTTAACCTCTTAAGTATTGATCCTTATTTTTAGGTGCTATGGACGCTCAAGGCAACCCGAGGCCTCCAATCCTTAATGGTGAGAATTATTCTCTCTGGAAACAGAGGATGAGATGGCATTTGAAAAGCATCAACGAGCGTGTTTGGAAAACTGTCCTCATTGGATGGGAAAAGCCACGTGTCATGGATGGCGAGGGCGATACCATCCCCAAAAAGGAGGAAGACTGGACTGCTGATGAAGCAACTGCTGTAAATTGGAACTCCAAATGCATCAATACCCTGTGTGGCTATGTGGATGCAAGCTATTACCGTATCATCAAGAATTGCGATTCAGCAAAGGATGCATGGGACGAACTCCAAAGGGTGTGTGAAGGAACTGCAAGCGTGAAAAAATCCAGATTAAGAATGCTCATGTCCACTTTCGAGGCTATGAGAATGGATGAGAAAGAGTCAATCATGGACTACACCATAAGATTGTCGGAAATAACGGAAGAGTGCAGAGAGCTTGGTGAGGCCATAACTAATTCCCGTCTTGTAGGAAAATTGCTGAGATCCATTTCGAAGAAATATATCATGAAGGTGGTGGCCATAGAAGAATCCAAAGATGTTGATAACATCGATTTCAACACCTTAGTTGGAAACCTCAAGAAATATGAGATGGAACACGTTAGCTCTAGCTCGAAAGAGAAGAATGTTGCTTTTTCTTCCGATTCAATTGCAGTCGATGATGAAGATGACGAAGAGTTTGATTTTAATGGGATTATTAAAAAGATGGAGTCGACTACTCTCGGAGAAGATGAACTGGCCTTTGTGACTCAACGCTTCAACAATTTCTTGAAGAAAAAGGACAATCTTGGAAGCTCAAATTCAAAGAACAGGCCACAGACATCTACTCCAAAGTTTACTGGACGTGCTCTTCCCCAATCTCAATCCACAACTTCAATTCCCAATGTGTCCAGTTCAACAAAACCACTCAACGAGATTTAATGTCACGAATGCAAAGGTTGGGGACATTACAAGAATGAGTGTCCCAACACTCTTAGAAAGAAAAGCATGGTCGCTACTGACTTTACCGAGGATTTTAATGATTCTGACTCGATTGATCCTGTTCCAGCTTTATTCTCCCATGTTGTGTGGGACGACGATGTCCATGTTGGTTTGCTTGCAGACAACATCGTGTGCCTGAATGCCGAGACCACTAATTATTATGAGGAATACGAGCAGCTGAGTGTTGACCACCAGAAATTATTTGTCAGTTGGAGTAAACAGGTACTCAAGGCCAAAGAGCTCGAAAAAGAAGTAGAGAAGCTAACCAAAGAAAAGGAAGATCAGCTTGACATTATTATCCGATTGAAAACGTCTCTCACCAAGAAGGACGCTGAACTGGAAAAGATGAAGAACGAACTGACCACTGTTCGAGGAACCATTTCAAATCTGAATAAAGGTAAGGCGATGTTGGATGAAATCTTGGAGATTAGCTTCCCAGAGTCCTCAAAGCATGGAATAGGTTTTAAGCCGAGTCAGCCAATGAATATTCCAAGTCAAGAACAGAAATCTTCCAAACATCACAAAAAGAGAAGAAGACAGTACGTGTGCCATTATTATGGAGAACCAGGGCACATCAGGCCCTTTTGCTGGAAGATCATTGGAGAGAAAAGACACTTTAAGAGAACTAGTGTGGCTGATAAATCCCATGTTGGTAACCGCGCTACCAACATCCCAACATCAGGTTCAAACAAGTGTGGGTCAAGAAAAACATCATCAAGTGTAATATGATCCATACCTCCCTGAAGTCTCATGTCCTTGGAGCCTGGTATTTTGATAGTGGATGCTCGAAGCATATGACAGGCTCAGAAGAATTGCTTTCCAACATTGTCAGATTTAGAGGTGGAAAAGTGAAGTATGGAGGAGGCGCAAATGGCCAAATCATTGGCCAAGGGACTCTCCATGTTCCTGGCATTTTAACACTGTAAAATGTGCTGCTAGTAGAAGGACTTACTGCAAATTTGATCATCATAAGTCAATTGTGCGACGGAGGTTTTAGCGTCAAATTCAACCGTGGAAAGTGTGAAGTCTATGAGGAGAATGGACAGTGCATTCTCACGGGTAAAAGAACCTCAAATAATTGTTACCAAATTCAAAGTGATGCTTTTTGCAAATTATCCCAATTGAGTGATGCGGAGCTGTGGCATCAAAAGCTTGGACATGTCAACTACAAGATGATGGACAGTTTAGCCAAGGAAGAAGCTGTGAGTGGACTGCCTAAGCTCAACACCAAGATCATTCTGGTGTGCGAGGCATGCCAGAAAGGAAAACGGGTCAGAGTGCCACATCCAGTCCAACAAAGTCTCACTACATCATCTTGCTTTGAATTTCTTCACATGGATCTCATGGGACCACTTGAGGTTGCGAGTCTTGGTGGTAAGAGGTATGTATTCGTTATTGTTGATGATTTTTCTAGGTTTACTTGGGTAGAATTTCTAAAAGAAAAATCTGAGACTTTTGAGGCTTTCAAAAAACTTGCAAAGAAGCTGTGTGTAAGGTTTAATGTGAAAATTGGTAGGATTAGAACTGATCACGGAAAGGAATTTCAAAACGCATCTTTTTCAAAGTACTGCACTTCTGAGGGTATTAGTCATGAATTTTCTTCTCCAATTACCCCTCAACAAAATGCCATTTCTGTACGTAAGAATAGAACCCTAGAGGAGATGACTAGAACTATGCTCATTTCTAATGGGATAGCAAAACATTTTTGGGATGAAGCAATGAACACTGCATGTCATATCACAAATAGGGCTTATTTTAGACCAGGTTCATGTGCAACTCCCTACGAATTATTGATTGGGAAGAAACCGAACTTGAGTTATTTTCATGTTTTTGGATGTATTTGTTATGTGCTTAACGATAGAAATCATCTAGCTAAACTTGACTCAAAAATTGATAAGTGCATTTTCATGGGTTATTCCCAAAATAGTCATGCATATAGGTTGTGTAACCTTAGAACTCGAAGCATGTTTGAGTCAGTAAATGTCAAGTTTGATGATCTAACGAGTGGAGTCAAGCCTGCCGAGAATAATGATCTGGTTTATGATCAAAATCCTCAAGAAATTGTCACTCCTTCTTCAGTTGATAGTGCAGGTATTGAGAACAAAGATGCAGGTGCTGAACTCAGAGATTTGAGTGATGTTGTTAACAATGTTGATACTGGGATACCAACATCAGTACCAACATCGAGCCAAGTCGCAGATTCTGATTCTAATTCAGAAGGAGAAGATCCAGCTGATCCCATTGATCTTCATCAGAGGGATATTCCATCCAGAATCCAAAAAAACCATCCCATGGGCCAAATTATTGGTGATTTATACTAACGGAGTACAAGACGGAGACAGATTAATTTCAAGGAGATGGTCAGGTATGTTTGTCTGTCTACTAATTATTCTAAGATTCGTGAGTCTTTGTATCTTTCTAAAATAGAGCCCAAGAGAGTGGAGGATGCACTCAAGGATGAGTTCTGGATTCGAGCAATGCAAGAGGAGCTGGACTAGTTCGCCAAAAACGATGTTTGGGATTTGGTGCCACGACCAGAAAATTCCCTTGTGACGGGAACCAAGTGGATATTCAAGAACAAGACTGATGAGGCTAGCAACATTATGAGGAACAAAGCTCGACTTTTTGCACAAGGGTATACGCAAATTAAAGGAATTGATTTTGATGAAACTTTTGCCCCTGTTGCCCGCATTGAGTCGGTAAGGCTTTTACTTTCTGTTGCTTGTTACATGAAGATCCCATTGCATCAAATGGACATTAAGAGTGCTTTTTTGAATGGAGTCTTGAGTGAAGAAGTGTGTGTTGAGCAGCCTAAAGGATTTGTAGATCCTCAAAAACCAAATTCTGTTTTAAAATTGAAACAGGCTCTTTATGGTTTAAAACAAGCTCCAAGAGCTTGGTATGAAAGGCTAACTCAACATTTGCTTTATTTGAACTTTAGACGAGGGGAAGTTGATAAAACTTTATTCATTCTTAAATCCAATAAGCACATCATAATCGTCCAAATTTATGTGAATGATATTATTTTTGGATCCACTAACGAGGAGATGGTCAAGGAGTTTGTTACTCGGATGTCCGATACATTCGAGATGAGCATGGAAGGTAGCCTCTCATACTTTCTTGGTTTACAAATAAAACAGTTTGATGACGTTATTTTTCTTTCCAAGACTAAATATGCAAAGAACTTAGTTAAAAAGTTTTGGTTAGAGAGTGAAACTGTCAAGAAAACGCCGCTGGGCAAAACTGTGAAGCTGTCTAGGGACGATGTTGGTAAGGGTGTTGATAACACCGTGTATAGAAGTATGATAGGGAGTTTATTGTATTTGACAGCAATTAGACCAGATATTATGTATAGTGTGTGCTTATGTGCTAGATATCAGTCTAATCCAAAAGAGTCACACTTGAAAGCTGTTAAAATAATTATTAGGCACATTGCTGGTACAAATGAACTAGGTGTGTGGTACACAAAAGACACAGGTACTGAACTTATAGGGTACACTGGTTCGGATTGGGCTTGAGATGTGGTAGATATGAAGATTACTACTGGGGGATGTTTTTTTCTAGGTAATAACCTAATTTCTTGGTACAGCAAAAAGCAAAATTGTATTTCTCTTTCTACAGCTGAAGCCGAGTACATTGCAACTGGGAGTGCGTGCACACAATTACTGTGGATGAACCAAATGATTGAGGACTACGGTCTGCACAGTAGTATCTTGACGGTGTTGTGTGACAATTCCAGTGCCATTGACATCTCCAAAAATCCAGTCCAGCATTCTCGAATAAACACATTGACATAAGGTACAACTTTATTTGAGACTTAGTTGAGAGGAAGATTGTTAGCCTTGAACATATTGGAACTGATAATCAGCTAGCTGACATTTTCACGAAGGCATTAGATTTCGAGACCTTCTCTCGTTTGAGAAGAGATCTCGYTATGTGCATTGTCTAACCAATGTTGCTTTGTGATGTTGTGACACCCCTTATCAACATCAGTCACAACATCTGTATACTTTTGCATGCATTTTTATCTTTCTTTTCATACATAATCGTAATGCATTGAGTTTGATTGAAAGTGCAATAAGGTCCTGTGTTGCAATAAAAGTAATGGCAAAAAGAACCAACCTCTTCAATTGGGTGATTGTGGGACTTGCCCGCAGAAACTGGCTTTCTCCCAGGTCCAAAAACAAGAGGTGTTTAACAGCAATTGCTGAAGATTAAAAGATTTAAATCCCTTCAAGGATGAAGAAAATCTGGACTCAAAATGCTTAAATCTTTAAAGATCACCTTCTTGAGAGATCTTGACGTAGTCATTAACTTGGGTTAAGGGGTAAGTTTCCATTGACTTCACCTAAGGCAATGTTGGTTCGTAATGTTGTTAGCAATAAAAAGCAACATTGGATCAAGTCACTGAAATCTGAATATGTTTTTGTATAATATTTTAGGTCATGATTTTTAGGCATCCCGTAGGACATTCATACTCTGTGAAGATGCCTTCTTGCTGTGCGTTTTGTTTCTTGTGTTTTTGTCTTGCTTGAAATCTCTTAATTTTGTTTTGAATTGATCTAACTAAGTGTTTCAGTGGGGTTAAAATCGGACGGCTGGACAGGTAATAACGAGGTGAATTTGGTGAGTGAAAATTAACATTGCCCAAGATAAGTACAAATGTGCTGATGGTTCATAAAAATTACGCTTGGTATTTCAGCCGATTTTGTAGAATTAAGTTGTGCAATTTTAATTTTGTTTTAATCTAAAAGGGATAAATCATGGGATGAGATAATGGGATGGTAATGTGATCACGTAGCCTTATCTTAGGAGAGTGGCGCGTTTTACATGGAAATAAAAGTCGTGTTTTGACACCAAAAATCCGCCAGTTGTAGAAATTTAGGAATTTTTCCTTTTATTTTTACTTTCTCTCTCCTTGTGCAACGGTCACTTTTTGAGCATAAAACCCTGAATTTTTTTTTTACCGTTTGATCACAATTCCAAAAGCCCTCTGTAAATTAATCTCTCAAAACCTTCTTATCCCTCTTTAGTTTCTCGATTTTTCTCTATCTCCTCGTGTGCCGTTCAGAAATTGCAGGATGACAAGCTCACCGCCGCCGTCCTCGTCTGTTCCTGAATTGCCAGAAGACGTTCGTCGCTCCGGCGAACAGGTTCCGGCACCCTATCCACGTGTTGGTGGTCTTGATATTCGTGAGGAAATCGGTGGTGGTAGTTCTTCAAACCCACCACTATCAACATCGCCACCACCATCGCGGGCGCTCGATTCCCGCACTGTCATTCCAGTTCCGTCACCGGTTGACGCCACGTCTGAGGCGCAAGTGTTCCCGGGACAGCCCGGGAACAAAATTGACATTGATAACCCCCCAAATTTGGCGTTTGTGGCTAAAACTTTTGGACGCGTGGGGAATTCTACTCTGAAGAGGTCTAGGTGCTTGCGCAACATTCCGCCCGGCGTTGTGCCGCCCGCTGTCCCGAAAAGCAAGGCAGGGCCGCGCCGCACCGTGCCTATCGAACATATGAACATGAAGGAGGATGTCACCGTGATGTCCAACCCTGATGATGAAGACTTTGTTCCTGCTACTCCGGTCGAGGGGTCTGTGCCGCCGCCGTCTTCTGCCCCAAGTTTGCCGGCGAAGAAGTTTACTCGCCGAAAACAGCTTGTGCGCAAGGCCGACAGGAGATCAAGTCAGCCAACGATAAAGGTCTCTCCTAAGTCCTCTGCGACTGAGTACTCCTACCCTCCCTACACCGTGTTGGATTTTATCACCGGGGAGGTGACCAGCTTAGCCAAATCGCCTGCCGATGATCCCCCCTCATCTCCAGTTCATGATGCTCAACCTGAGTTTAATACAGGTTTGTTTGAGCATTCCCCTGATTCCTCCCCAGATATAGCACTGAGAGATATCCTTACTGCTTGCTAGAAGGATAGGAAGAAAAAGAAGGCTGCTGCAAAGGACAATGTTGCTAGTCCTGTTGGTACCTCTTTACCAACATCGCGTAGTTCCCCGTCTGTTTTGTCCTCCCGCACTGCCTCCGTTCCCATTCCATCTCATACTCCCACGCAGTCCTCTTCAGCTGCCTGTGATCACTCTCAGTCCTCCACGGGTACTGATGCTCCGACACCTGAGCTTGAAGATATGGTGCCGTTTTCCGAGATATATTTAACTGCTGAGGCTGCCGAGTTGTTTGCTTCTTATCAATCTCGCCACATGATTGCTGAGCGTAGGGTTCCAGTTGAACTGTTTGAGCGCCACAACTTGATTGCCTACCTCCGGTTTAAAGGTATGTATTCCACAGTTTCTACTGCCGTGCCATTTGTCAGAAATATTGTTCTTGAGTTCTATGCAAATTTGCTGTCGTCTATTGTTGATATGAGCTCTGTGAACTATGGAAAAGTGTTTGTGCGTGGTAGAGTGTTTGCTTTCACCCCTAATCTAATTGATGAATTCTTTGGAACTGCACCGCAACGGGGTGATTCTACTGTGGATGATATGGATGAGGTTGTTTCTTTTATTTCTGGTGGTATGGTGCATTCTTGGTTTGAGCAGTTGCCGAGTACGAGGCTTTCCTCTCTTTATTCTATTTTGCACAAGGTGGCTATTTGCAACTGGGTTCCTTCCAAGAACACTACGTGTGTTACTCGGCCTCAGGCCCAGTTTTTGTACAGGCTTGGGAAGGGTATTAAGTTCAGTTTTGAGCAACATATTTTTGATATTTTTACTAAGTTTGCCACATCTCGGTCTGCCGCCTCGTTGTGTTTTCCCTCTTTGATTTTCAGCCTCTTGGAGAAGCAAGAATTGGAGTTCTTCTGGATGATATCCTCACTGGTGAAGCGGATTGGTTTGCTTTCAGGGGCCAGCATACTACAGGTGCTAGGGTTATTGATTTGCCTTGGCAGGCTCCTTTCCAGGCTGATGTTGCTAGTAATGTTGGGAGGGTTGATGCCAACATGGTCCAAATTTCTGCGCAGCTCCTTTGTGTGCATGTGGCTTCCGTTGACTTGCAGATTACTCAGTTACAGGCGCTTCGTGCCTCGCTTTTGGAGGCCCTTTCCCTTTCTGGTCAAAAGGGGGGAGAAGGAGAGGATAACGCGAACATAGGGGGAGAAGATGTTGCTGCTGACACCGCAAATGCTGACGCTGCTGCTGATAAAGATGGTGCTGAAGATACTGTTGCTGCCGAAGCCTTGGCGAGCCTTGCTCAAGAGAAGCGGAGGAAGCGAATTCGCGATCGCGATAAGGCCTTGAGGAGAATGATGCGAATGCAGAAGAGGAAGAAAAAAGAGAGTGGTGAAGGAACTTCGACATCCCCTCGTCGTTCGAAGAGGGTTCGAGGTCATTAAGTTCCTTGGTATTTTGTTTTGATAAGTTTTTGAACAATGTTGGTTTGTAATGTTGGTTTGAATTTTAACAACATTGGGTATTTTTGTTTAGGGGGAGTTTTCTAACGTAGGGGGAGTTAGTATTTCATTTTCATTTGTGTTTGCGTCGTAGTGTTTTGTCCACAAAGCCAAAAGAGGGAGATTGTTGAGGAATTAACTTGGCAATAATTCCTATTTTGTTATTTGCCTTTCTTGGGCACAAAATAAGTTAGGAAACTAGATTTAGGAATATATTGTGTTTCCTAGTTTATATTTAAGACTTTATTAGTTTCCTAAATTATGTTTAGGATGTGTTTTAGGTATTTACCAAGTTTAGCAATTAATGTTTGTCTATTTAAGATAAGGATTTCTAAAGCTTGGATCTACGGTTTTTGAGCACGGATTTTGAGAGAACAAAAGACGCAAGACAAAGACGCACGACGAGCAAGAAAGAAGAACACGAAGAACTACTTGGAGCCATTGATCGAGATTAACAAGCTCTTCGAAATTGCGTGAGCAACGGAGAAGAACTTGCCATTCCGGCAATAAGTATTTAGTATCAAGTTTATTGATATTTAGTTTTCATATATTACTTCGTATTTGTGTATTGAACGTGAACAAGAAAGTAATATAGTTTTCGGGTTTGTACACCCAAGTTCACAAGTATTTACTTGTGAACTGAATTTGTTCAATCGTGTTCTTATTGTTTTATTCCGCTTCATATTTTATATATTTTACTCTGGTCGATGTTTCTAACCAGTGTTGTTAAACATTGACTAACAACATCGTGATTTTGAGAATTATTCTTAAAATCATATACCTTCTAATTCAACAAAATACTTTAAATATCAAATTCAAAATTCAAAATATCTTTCAGTATTTTTCTCTTCACAATCAAATATTCCAAGTTTTAGTGTTTATCGAAAATGGCTTTCGAACACATGAAACACTTATGTGGCGAAGAAAGGTCATTCAAACTCCTTTTTTTCATAAATTTGAAAGTTATAGTATTTAGAAACAAGTTTTTTAAGATGTAGTTAGAATTGTGTGTGTGTGTGTTGGTATTTTTGAATAATTAGCTCTATATTTTTACCATCACTTGGCTACTTGGTGAAATTTGATTTGGTCACTATTTCAATAGTTCTTGAATTGAACAAAATAAAACATAATTTATTCTATAATAATTATATATTAATTTTATGCATTCAATAAAATATCATGTTAAATATTCCGAACAAATTATCAATTGAAATCTCAATAAAGAAAATAATGACTATATAATTTAATAATGATCATATATTTGGCAAAATTACATCTTTTATTAATACTTGTTGGTTGTATAATAATTTAATAGTTATATGTTAACATACATTGTATGCACTTCATTACAACACGGTCAATCCGAGGAGTTGACTCAACGATCTGGTCTCGTTACTTTATTCTTTGAGAGACATGTTTGATACTTAAGATAGTAATTTTCATCCAATTTTATATTTAGCTTTGTCTCTACTTCTATGTGGGATAAAAATACGGATAATTTTTTTTTACTCCTCAATGTATATAATTTTTTTTCACTTTACCCCCCAAAATATTTTTTGTTCCACTTTGTCCTGTGATGTACAATAATTTTTGACGTTACCCCCCAAACTTTTTTTCCGGCGTAATATTCTTTCTAAATTCCATCGACGGGCAGTTGGGGGGCAAAGTGAAAGAATCTTATAGTTTGGGGTAAAAGTACAAAAAATTTTATAGTTTGGGGGGCAAATTAAAATAATATAAATATTAAATTTTTGTTTAAAATTTTTATATTTGAAAAAGATATATAATTTTTATCTTATACTCACACACACACACAAAGTTGTCAATGCAATTCCAATTTAAAAAAAAAACCATTAATATTTATAATTTTTTAAATATAAATATTATCAATACATCTTTTATATTATTAAATATGAAACACATGACTAAGTATTGTGTAACTTATTAGGCTAAGTAACATAATAATATATTATTATGTATTATGATTGAACAAAATAAAATAAAGGTGTATTTCATATATGCATTAAATTATTATGATACGAAAAATAAAATTATCTTTCGATATTATTATTTGTATAAAAAGTGTGATTAGATACTATATTGATCATGACTACATTATTATATAAGATTATAATTATCGAATAATTAATATAATTAAAATCTTGATATTATAAGATTTTAATTATATTAATTATTCGATAATTATATCTTATATAATAATTAATGTACTCATAATTAATATAGTATTTAATCACACTTTTTATACAAATAATAATATCGAACGATAATTTTATTTTTTCGTATCATAATAATTTACATAATACTTAGTCATGTGTTTAATAATTAATAATATAAAAGATGTATTGACAATATTTATATTTAGAAAATTATAAATATTAATTGAAGATTTATAGTTTTTTTTTTTTAAATTTGGAATGTATTGACAACTTTGTGTGTGTGTGTGTGAGTATAAGATAAAAATTATATATCTTTTTCAAATATAAAATTTTAAAACAAAAATTTAATATTTATATTATTTTAATTTGCCCCCCAAACTATAAGACTTTTTGCACTTTACCCCCCAAACTATAAGATTCTTTCACTTTGCACCCCAGCTGCCCGTTGATGAAATCTAGAAGGAATATTCCGCCGGAAAAAGAGTTTGGGGCGCAACGTCGAAAATTATTGTACATCAGAGGACAAAGTGGAACAAAAAATAATTCGGGGGGTAAAGTAAAAAAAACTACATACATTGGGGGGCAAAAAAAAATTATCCCATAAAAGTACTAGGATGCTTAATTTTTGTTTATGTTGGTCAACAATTGACCTAGTGATTTAACAATTGATCTGGACAATTAGATTATCTGTTTATCCTTTTTGAGTTATATTTTTTATGCTTGATATAATTGTTCTCGTTCTCTTTTTTTAATTACTTTGTTTCACTTGGTATTATTGAGTCTGTGTCGGACATGATACCAAAATTAATAACAATATTAACTTCAGTTTTATTGTAATTCTTTTGCTTCTTCTTTTTATTGTTTATTTTTATAATGTATACTTTGTATATGGAATATATTTGAATTATATTTTCAAGGTTTATGAAAATATAATGAATGCTTATCATTTCTAAATATTTTGTTTGTAAATTAATAATCTAATATACTTATTTTTCAATTTACAGAAAAATGTCTCTCTCTCTCTCCCTCTCTCTCTCTCTCTTTATATATATATATATATATATATATATATATATATATATATCCACCTATTTGTTAATTCTGCTACACCCTAACCTAGGTGTCACTCAATCATAGGTTCGGATAACATGTGTCATCTTATAGTAGGTTCGATTTATGAGTTGTCAGCTTCTAATGGTTCGTATTTTTTATTACCATATATGGATTTTTTTTGCTTGGTATAAATTAGAACTTTTTTCCTTCTACTCATATTATTCCTTCCATTTCTTTTTCATCTCCAAAATATTTCTTCACCTCCAAAACAATCGAAATCAACTTCTTAATAATTTGTAATCTTTTTAATTTATTTCAGATCTTTGTAATTTTTATCCGTGTCATTCCTTGATTCTAATTCGTGATGAAATCTTTTTTGATTTAAATTTCTCGTTTTAAATTGATTCCAATATATTTCAGATCTCATTCTACATTTTCTCATCTACAGATATTTATAGAATTAATTCTCCATTTATATGTTGTTTCTTGAAATCCTATCTTTGAAAATATTTGTAATAATTCTCCGTTTATGGCCGACTTCTGAGTTCTAACTGAGTTCTGAGATCTAAAATATGAGAGGTATGTTCAATATTAAAAATCTGATTTCGATATTTTTATTCATATATTTTCTGTAGATGTGAGATATCGAAAAGATTTGTAAAAATTTTGCGGATTATATTGTCAATTTTTCAATATTAAAAATCTGATTTCGATTTTTTTATTCATATTTTTTCTTGAGATGTGAGACATCGAAAAGATTTGTAATAATTTTGCAGATTGTATTATCAGTTTTCAAACGAAATTAATATTTTTTATTTGTTCATAAAAATTTGCGTGTTCTTTTTTTGGCAGATTATGTTTACTGAAAAAAATCGATTTTGATACGTTTTTTGTTATTTTTAATTCATAGTTACTGGATTTAACTGTATTGAATCACATAACACATATAATTCTTCCTAATTATTTCGATTTTTTTGGCAGATTATGTTTATCTATATATTTTCTGTTCAAAAAATTAAATTTTCTGGATATGTGAGACATCGAAAAGATTATAATAATTTTGCAGATTGTATTATATGTTTTCGTTTTGGAATTAATTTTTTTTGTTGATTAAATTATTTGTGTATATATATATATATATATATATATATATATATATATATATATATATATATATATATATTGCAGATTATGTTAACTGAAGAAATCGAGTTTGATACATTTTTTGTTAGTTTTAGTTCACAGTTACTGGATTTAACTGTATTGAATCACATAACATTTATAACTCTTCAGAATCATAAAAATTTCTAATTACATGATTGCCTTGAGTCGTTATAATCATTTTACATATCTTAGATTGTCACAATCATCTCCTAATTCTAATGTTTTAATATCTTTTTTAAATAACATCAAAAAGTTAATTATAAATGATTGATTAGTAAAACTTATCTCAAATGAATGATTTGCAATATAACATAAATAACTAATTATATTATGGATCATTGGTGCAATTAATTTCAACGGATTGATTTGCAAAATACCCTAAACATTTATTTGGACTTAAATGATTGATTGATACTGATTGCAAATTACCATAAACTGATACTTTGTTTACCTTATATATATAATTATATATATATATATATATATTAGTTATTCATTGTATGTAAAAGTTAGAATTATATAGAGGGATCAAGATATTTTCATAACACAGAATGTAATAGTCAACAGTAGTATATCTATACAACATTCCAATTTTAAAATAATTCAGAATCTATTCCGAATATGAATAATCATTTAAACCGTATCATTTGGTGTTTCCTCTATTAATTAATTGCGAAAATTAATAATTGTTGAGAATTMAATTATTAATCAATATAATAWTTATTCTATTTATCTATTGAGCACCCGATAAAGAATCCATTGAGCATTGAATTATTAATCAATATAATAATTATTCTATTTATCTATATTACAACAATTATAAGCCGAGTATTTATTGGTTACTTTTATATATAAAAAGGAAGTAAAACCATAAATAAACCGACATATTTATTATGATATGATTATCATATTCATTTATGGAAAGTGTATATTATGGAAAGTGTATATTGATTTATAGCGACTTCCATATTTATTAGATTACTGTATAATCAGTTATAATTATCTATTTATATATGAAATTAGATATCAATTAATCCCATAATTAATACTACTAATTGATGACTTAATATGACGTTTTGTATGTAACACAAATGTTCATCATAATTATAATTTTGGAAACAACATTAATTAGATTACTTAATATAAGGAGTAATTTAGGGAATAAGATATTATTTTGCATTAAAAAATGTAAAACGTCATTTATATTGAAGAGATAAAGAATTTTTTAAAGTCATTTATTAAAGATAGGAGGGAGTATTTAATATCAATTATGATGGTTATTTTTGTATTCAGAGAAATTGATGTCCCCAAACTCTCTTAAATATTAGACCGATAATAAACAGATTAATTTATCGAATTTAAACCTAATAGGGTTAAACTCTATTTACACGCTTTCCTGCCGGCAGGAAAGAGTAGAAAATAATTTTTATTTTTATTAACGACAATCTATTGATATATAAAAAAATCAATTGGATCCCATCAAACAGATCTTTTACGAATAATACATAAATTTTTAAGGAAATAAAAATCTTAGATTAGTTATAATAATCATTGTTAAAATTAATGATTATACAAATAAATAAATCCGAAGTAATAGGGTGGATTACGTATGTTACTCAAATGATATATTTTTGTACAAAACAGATCTAAATTTCTACAAATACGAAAAATAAAATAAAATCTTTGAATGTGTTTTATTTGTAAAATATCTTGCAAAACTAATACATCGTACTAATTGTTTTTTTTTTCTTATATAATGGATATATAATTGTTTTCTTATCATTGGGTTTGTAATTATTAATTGAGCACAATCATAGACTGATTGATTTGGGTAAAACAATAAGTCAAACTATATCTATGAGAATTATACGAATGAACATATATATATATCTATGTGTGTGTGTGTGTGTGTGTGTGTGTGTGTGTGTGTGTGTGTATCTTTCATAATATCTCTTCGATGAAAACTGATTTATTGTTTTCCTTTTATTGCATGTAATTGTTATATTGTAAAACCAATTCTATTTTCCTTTCATTACATTTAATTATTTAAATATTATTATATGGTAACTATACAATCAAAGGARGTGAAKAAAARAGTTGATTATAATTTATTTAATAAAATGTCATATCTAACACCAAATCATTATTATACTTGTATAAATAAATAAATATATATATTTATATATATGTATATATATATATATGTTATTTATTTCATTATTAATTTTGATTATTTATATATGCATTGTTCTGATTTGCCCGCGTAATACGCGGGTTATTACACTAGTATGTATGTATGTATGTATGTATGTATGTATGTATATTAGAGAGTGATGCTACATGTAACATTTGAGAGACATTTTTGATACTTGAGATAGTAATTCTCATCCATTTTTATATTCAACTTTGTCTCTACTTCTGTGTGGGACAAAAATTGACCTAGTGATTTGACAATTGATCCGGACAATTAGATCATTCATTTATCCTTTTTGAGTTACGTTTTTTATGCTTGGTAAATTGTTCTCGTTCCCTTTTTTCAATACTTTGTTTTCACTTAGTATTATTGAGTCTGTGTCGGACATGATACCAAAGTAATAACAATATTAACTTTGTATTTTTATTTTATTTCTTCTTCCTTCTCTTTTTATTGTTAATTTTTATAATTTATACTTTGTATGTGAAATATATTTGAATAATATTTGTCAAGATTTATGAAAGTATGATGAATGCTTATCATTTCAAAATATTTTGTTTGTAAATAAATTATTGAATATACTTATCTTTCAGTTTACAGAAAAAGGTCTATATCGTATATATTTTTAGAGAGTAATATTACATGTAACAATTCGCTTTGGAGAAATAGAATTTTGCATGAGGTAACTGATATTTAATTACAGTTTTAATCTCACTATAATATATAAGCTAAATAATACTAAGAATATCTTTCTTTAATATATTTTTTACAAACTAACATGATATATATATATATATATATATATATATGTGTGTGTGTGTGTGTGTGTGTGTGTGTGTGTGTGTGTGTGTGTGTGTGTGTAGGATCAGGTTCAAATGAGAACCATATCCCCATATGTGAACCTATGGTCAATTATGGGCCTTCAATCTAATTAAATGGATGGATCAGATTTTTTGTGTATTTCCTTATTTAATGAAAAGCATTAGGATTGTAAAATAAAGTACTACTGGTGTATATAACTGAAATATTAATAAAGCACTGTGATTGTATAATAAAAGCACTAGTTCGCAGGTTCGCATATAAGGACATGGTTCTCATTTGAACCCACCCCTATATATATATGGTTCAAATGAAAACTCGTCATTATATGTGAACCTAGGGACTCATCTACACCATAGATTCATTTAATCCAAGGGTTATATTTAATTCAGAATTTGTGTTTAAAAATAGAAAATATGAAATCCAAACGCTGGTTTATTAATTGAGAGGGGCAAATTAGACTAATTGTCAATTGTATATTATCTTTCATTTTATTTTAAAAGGAAAAAAAGATTGTATTTTATCTTTCCTTTTCTTTTAAAAGGAAACAAAGATTTTCCATAAAAATTATTAATTTACTTAAAAATGAGATTAAAAATAAACTAATGATGTTCTTAAGTAAATTACTCATGTATTAATAATATTATAATATAATAAGATTGATTTTCTTAATATATTAAGACTGCTTTTTTTCTATAATTGTAGTGATTTTTTACTACACTAACAGTGTTTTTTCTGTTGAACCAGTAATACAATAAGAGCGCTTTTCTTATGTAGTTGCAGTGTTTTTTTACTACACTAACAATATTTCTACTATTGAATCACTGATATACTAATTTGATTTAGTTTTTGACCTAATAAAAAAGTATTCTTATCCAAGGAAAACACACATCCAATGCAATAAAAAAGTACTAATTTGATTTAGCTTTTGGTTTGAAATAAAAGTATTATTAGCCAAGAAAAAGCATCGTCCCTAAAGTATAAAAAGCACCACCAATGTAATTAAAAAAAAACAATAATTTGAAAAAGAAAGCACCAATAATTTTCTTAGAAGCACTCGTCACTATCACCAACACAATTACATTTGAACGAAAGCACCAACAAATACTTGGAAGTACTGTGTAATGTTCAAAAAAGTACTGTGTAAAGTTTTCTCAAAGCAGCGGAGAAATTGGATGTGGGCAGCACCAATTTCATTGACGAAAATTCAAAACTCGGCTTTGAATTGAAACCCTCGGCATGAGACCTTCAACGTCGCCACGCCCTTGGGTTTTAGACCGCAAAAATAAAAAGAAAACTTCAACAACCACCACTGCGATAGGAGCCCCATTGATGGAGACATCCCCGATGGTGAGATTGGATGCTATCATCGATCCAGATTGCAAATCTTGAATATTGTGTACCCTCGCAATACCGTATACCCAGAAAACGTATATGAATTGGACGTTGCTTTCAACAAAACAACATATATGAATTGACAACCTTCGGAAAAAATGGAGAATTTTGCA
>BMAC01000335.1:434720-452502 GCA_014905375.1 Phtheirospermum japonicum | reverse complement strand
TAATATGTATAGTAAACATTGACATGAATTAAATATTTAATTAGTTATTTGAATAGATATTTTTGAATTGGAAAATTTTATTATTGAATAATAAAACAAATTTTATTTTCTTATGATATATTTTTTTTATAATCATATTAAATGAATAACATAGCTAACAATTAATCTAAGCTTAAAAGATTAATTTAATTTATGATTACTCATTTGACTTGAACTTGTGTGTGTGTGTGTAGTTATATCAATTCCAATAAAATTATATATATTAGGAATTATACTAAGTTTAATTTAATTAAATTTCTATATATTGAGTTTATGATGGTACTTTGTGAACGTTTTTGCCATGAGAAATAAATTACTAATATTTTTATATATTTAGTAAAATATTGTTCATAATTACATTTTGAAAAGTTGATATATTATAAATTTATTATATAGCATAATAGCCCTCATATATATTTGAGTTTAATATAATTCCAATATAATCTTTCAATATTCAAAGTTATTTCAATGATACATTAACATTAATACTGAATAATATAATAGTAATATGTTATATAATTAATGAAGATATGAACAAGATTTCTATGGAAAACTACGAGTAGTATTTTAAATTATTATGTTACATTTAAAGTTATATATTTTTATATATTTAATGACAATATAAATTAGTAATACAATTGAGTATAATATTAATATAGTAAAGGTTATGTTACATTTCAAAACTATTTCTATGATACTTTAACAATAATAAGACATATAAACTACTAATATTTAAAAAAAAATATAAATTAGATTATTATATTACTTTCTTGACAATTAATATTTAAGTTGAGTATTATATGTAAAATGTATTAATAGTAGAGTTTACTTCAAATAATATAATTTCAATAATTTAAGTTTTAAGTTGAGTTTAATTCCTTTTTTCCACCAAAATCAATAAGTAAATAGTTCATTGATTAAATAGCAATCAAAGTATGATTTTTCTATGTATAATAATCTATTGTACCATGCGTAGCCTTTTTGTGTCATAAATTATTATAAATAATTATTAAATAAATTTAGTAATGGAAAACAACTCAAGAAAATAAAATATGTTTCAAAAAAAATCACAAATAAATCTAAACACATTTTTAAATAGAATAAAAATATAATTAGAATCTAAATAATTATTTAATACATATGTGAACTAAGAAACCAAAAAAAAAACTTATAAATTTTTTGAATGATGAAATAATAAATTAAAAATAAAATATTATGAAGTTATTTAAATAAAAACTATGCTTCATCCGTCCCAAAAAGATAAGCTTAAGGTAATTTCACACAATTTAAGAAAATATTGGTTAATATAGTCAAAGTGTTGTCTTTACATATATGCCCCTAAAGTTAATCAATTATCTATTCATTGTCTACTCAGTTTTCATAAAAGTTATCTAGGTAAATGGGGTAGTGTGATAATTATAGGGTATGTATGAAAATCAAAAATTAAATTTAGTATCAAGTCTATCATTTTGGGATACTATTCAATACATTTTAAAATGAAAAAAAATCCAAGAAATAGAAGAATTCATAAAATAATATAAAGGTTTTGAAATTTGAATAAAATTAAAAAAATATGGATTTTTAATTAACACAATGTTCTAATTCAGTAAGATCTTATGTATTTATATTTATTATTAAAAATAAAATATATAATGGGTTTTTCTCATTATACAAAAAAGTATCTCTCTTTATTTTAATCGTACTAAATTGAATCTTATATATAATACTAAGTCATGTCCAGTCAACTGATTTAAACATATATTTGAATTCTTAATTTCTAATAAAATATGACATCTTTTGGGTTCTTATAAGTATGTAAATAAAATTATTAATGAATTTAATTTATATATTAATTAATGATATATTATGAAATAGTGATTAAAAACCGGTACAATGCGATTAAGATAGAGAATATGAAATCTTTTAAAATTTTCTAAATATGTAAACAATAAATATTAACAAATTAAACTTGAAAATCTAATAATGAATCTTTATAAATAACTATCTAAAACCAATACAAGGCACATTTTGAGAATATGACAACTTTTAAATTTTAATAAATATGTAAATAAAATTATTAATGAATATAATATAAATATTATAATATAAAATTATTTAATAAAAAAAATTATAATTAATAAGTATTGACTAGAAATCGGTACAAGACACGAGTTGACAACTTGCATATATAATTCTAAATTCGAACGTATTTTTATATTTATGTAACTATTTTTTTATTATATACACACATACACGGATACATGTATATAATAGTAGAATCTTGTTAAATAATATTAAATAGTTAATAATTTTATATTTAATGTTGAATACATAACTATAAGAATAATACTACTTAATTTTTTATCAAACAATTAAAAACGGTACATAAATATAAAAACTCTGAATGATAAATTAATTATATATATATATATATAGGATTGGGTTCAAATGAGAACCTCGTCATTATATGTGAACCTAGGGACTAATCCTGGCCTTAGATCTAATATTGCACAGTGCAATTATATGTTCAGGTTCATTGTGCTTTTTACACAGTACTGTAGTGCTAAAATCAGTTCAGTTTTTTTAATTTAATTATATATATATATATATATATATATATATATATATATATATTACGTTTTAAAACATGCAATGTGTATCTTAAATTGTAGATCTTGAGAATGTGATTAATTTGATATATATTTCATTCAAAACGAATAAAATTTGAAAAAGTTATGGTTTGTTGAAGATTTGAGTTTCATTTCAAATTTTTGAATTTGCAGTTTATAGACGAAATTCGCAATGCTTTTTGTATATAATCGTAGTGTTTTTTTTTTTCTTAATCTACTGTGGTTTCTAAAGATAAATGTAGTGCTTTTTGTAAACGTTGATATATGTCCAAAATACCTTTTTTTAATTAATTAATGTATTTTTTTATATTATTACCATGCTGACATGTCATGAATCTCAACCATCAAGATTATCCAATCTAATGGTCAAGATGAGTCCCTAGATTCACATATAATGACGAGTTCTCATTTGAACCCAACCCTATATATATATATATATATATATATATATATATATATATAGAGAGAGAGAGAGAGAGTAGTGATTACTTATGTACATGTGTGTGTGTAACACTACACTGAACGTAATTGCTTTTATCTACTATACTTTGAGTTTACTATGATGTTTGTAATGAGAAATATGCAAATACTTATATAATTAATAAAAAAAATTTTAATGAGTATGTTTTTAGCACTTGATATATTATAAGGTTATCATATAGTAGAATAATTTTCCTATATAATTAAATTTAATATAATTGCAATAATAATTATATTACATTTAAGATTATTTCAATGATACATTAATAAATTTATTGTCTAATAATAGTACTTCACCATTCATCCATATTTTTATTTTTATTTTTTGTGACCATATCCTACGTTTGCTCAGATTTTACAATGGAAGAGCAATTTGCAATTATATTTGTACAAACTGATGAACAAAAATAAATTAATAGAATATTAATTCATCAAAATTTTAATATCTTGTTAAATTATAACATAAGGCAATTCATGTGATTTCTTTAAGAATTTGAAAATAATCAATTAATTAGAGAGTATTTAAATAAGTTTTTAAAACTATAATTATATTAAGTTTAAAAATAGTTATAAAGCTTTTAAAAATAATTCAAATTTTTTCCACCTAAGGCGCTTAAGCTGCCCAGCCCAGTGTGACATTTGGATGATACCTATTTTTCCTATTTATTTTGGAAAAAAATATCTTAACATAGATTGTTAATAATGAATGTAAAATATGGATATTTTATATATTTTTAATAAAATTTAAATTAAGAAAGATATTTTTAACACTTTGTATTAAAATAGATTAATATTTTATGGGGAAAATTGCCAAATACTCGTCCAAATGGAGGTCCATTTGTCAATTTTTACTAAATCCAATTTTAACTCTAGTAGTCCCTCGTTTTTGTCAAATAGTCCAGAATTAGGATATGAATATACTACAATACCCTTACTGATTTGTACCTATTTGTGTATGATTCTCGTATATTTTATGTCTTGTCTTGTGTTCTTTAGTTGGGTTTTAGTCGTATTTTATCCTATTTTTCCTTATTTTGCGTTTTCGTAGCTTTTGTCGTCTTTTTAGTACTTTTTGTATTTCGGTCTTACTTTTGTAGATTTTATGTTATTTTAATTTTCTTTGTTTTAGGGTAGTCGATTAAGCCTAAGAGTGTTCCTGAGGTTTACAATTTGCTCGATTTAATAAAAACACGACTCGGGCCCGCGAAGTACAGCCACCGATCGACGTGCCATCGACGCGCCATCAAAGGGGCCATTTCAAGCATCGGTGTCCAGGCCATTCCATTTTTGGTCAAGGACTATTTCTCCCACCAGGGGCGGAGCCAGGAGTGCTCCCTAACCCAGGGCACAACCCAAACTTTTTTGGACCCCTTTGAAACCAAAAAAAAAAACTATTATATTAGAAATAGTAAAAGAAATATATTTGGGTTAGGTTAGTAAATTTGGGCTAGGAGATCGGGCTGGCTACGCCCTTGTTGCCCACACTTTCACCCCTATAAATATACTACTTAGAAACCAAAGCTCTTAAACCCCTTAGGGTTTGAATGCCCAATATTGTTCTTATTTTCTCTTCATTTCTCTTCACTTTCTACATTCAATTTTCAATCTTTTAGTTTTTAGTAGAATAAATCATTCTTGAGCATTGCTTGGATGTTGGACGTAGCTTAGTCTCAATTCGTGTATTTTCTCGTTCAAAGGATGAAACTCTCAGTTGTTTATTAGTAAGATTTCATTTCCTTTCTTTTTATTATCCTAATTTCTTGTTTGCTTTGATTATGATTTTTCTTGTTGGGTCTGTGATGTTCTTGATTCATAATTATTTTTATTTCATTTCTCGTGGTTTTATGTTATATAATTGTTATATATTCATATGATAATAATTATTGTTATTCAAAGCTCATTCTCCATTGTTGTCTTCTTTCAAGCTTTTTATCCTTAATCAAGTTCATGCTTGTTTTAAGTTTATGTTATTAAATTCTTGATGATTGTTGGTTAGATTCATGGGTCTAGTGCTTAGATGATTTTAAAACCATCAATTAGCATTGTTGGGTGTTTAACTTACAATTTGGAATTGACAACCCCAACTCGTAGATTAAGTGTTCGATTAAATGTCAATTGATCGTGGAGATGATTCTAGAGCCCTAGACCCCCGTTGTATTAATGTTTTCAAAGTTGTTGATTTTATTTCTCGTCATTTAAGTCACCGTCTTGGATATTAAAACTTTACACACCAAACTTTGATCACGTATTTAGCGTAGCTTTTTCGTTGTTTTCTCATTCGTGAATCAAACACGAGAATTACTTCCGATTAGTCTTTCTCGAGAGATTCGACTTGAGTAAAGCTTTCCACTTACAATTGCTTCGTTCTCTTGCGGACAAACTTTTTTAAATAAAAAAGTAAGTGCAAAAAGTTCGATTCAGAATTTAGGCCCGTTACTGGGGAAGGCTAAAGGTTGAGTGCAAAAAGTAACTTTGTTTTTTTATTTATTTCATTTGTTTATAGTGTTTGTTTATGATTTTTATTTTTATTTTGTTTTTGATATCTTCCTTCAGTACGTTCAATCTCGTGTGTTGAGTGTTGTGTATGCAAGGTACCTCAACGACCTCAACCTGATTCCTTGAGACTCGAGATTAAACAAGCCATTTCAAACAGAAAGAGAGAGAGAGAGAGAGAGAATATCTGACTACCGAGCGTCTCAATAGTATCACAATCCGTACACTTCTTGTGCCCCTCGACCGGACATTCCATTAAGCCCCGCGATGCGGGAGTACAATCTTGATGATTTCTACTCTGAACAACACCCATTTTTCCATGGTCTCCCAAGCGAGGATCCACTTAAGTTGATCCACGAGTACGATGCCATCACTCGAACTTTCCCTCTTCAAGGCCTTACGAAGGATAAAGTGATGATGCGACTTTTTGTCTACACGTTAAAGGATCTAGCAAGAACATGGTCAACAAATTTAGAGCTTGACTTGGCAAACTTTGGGAAGAAGTTCACGATCGGTTCATTGGGGTGTTCTACTCCCCTCAATTTGAACCTTTGAATCATCAATAGAGCGATCAATGGGTATCGTCTACAAACTCTTATAACCCAAGCCACAATGATCCTTATGCTTCGCTCGATCACTGTGATCCTTGTTTTTATCCTTATGCCCAACTTCCAATTTCCATAATCCCAACTATAATGACTCATACACTCCCCCCGCCTCCCATTTTTGTTACACAGGATATGACTCGTATTCTCCACCTGACTCTAATTCTTTCTATCCAAGATACGACTCTTATGGTCCTTCCTAAACAATTCCCTACTACCCGAGCTATGAAGAGTATACCCCACCTCCTCCTCTCGACCACAACTGATAAATCTACTATCATCCCTATGACCCACTCGACAATGATCCATACTCGTTTAGGTGAGCACATCCACATCCAACTCTTGAAGTTTTGTTAAGTTTTGAAGAGACTCTTTTGGACATAAATGTTATATTAGAGACGTCCTTGCCTTCTACAGATTGGGAAGAGAACTTTGAACAGATGGATGCTATTATTGCGGAGATGATGAATTGAAATAGTGTTGATATCCGTGATGAAGTGAAACGGCTTACTTTCGATGAGGTGCCAATTTTTGATGTGGTGGATCACACCTTGGATGTTGGTAATTCGAGCATGAATTCTCATTTTGGAGAGGTGTATAAGGAGGTTGAGATTTAGGATTTGATTGAATGCATCGCCCCTCTCGCGCTTTTTGATGAAGTTTTGGACAAGAGTGTAGGGATGTTGCCGTTGGAGGTCCCAGAGGATGTTGGAGATTCAAGCTTACTTGTTCTTTGTGAGGATGGTTGAGTTATGATGCCGGTTTTGGAGGAGGTTGAGTTTATTGAGCCTCATTTTGTTCTGCCCGATACATTGTTGAAACATAACTTTGAGGAAGAGGAAGAGATGGTCGAGAATGAAAGATCTTGGACAGGTTGATGGTCGTTCCGTTTGTTCGACGAATTTTCTAGTTATTCCGATGACCGAGCATTGCTCCACATTCCGATTGACTTTCAATCTCTACTTGGTGATCGACTACTCACGTTTTTGCCCACCCAAGAAAGTTAGAACATTCCTTTCTCTAATACTTGTACTTATTTTCTTTGCCCGCTATCATATCCTACTTATTCTTTTGAAAAATACAAAGGCGTGGCAAAACTATCACCTCTTTTTGGATACCGAATGATGTCACTTGTATGGGTCATCGATCTTTAGACGTTAAACAAGCGCTTCTTGGGAGGCAACCCTAGTTCTTGATTTTCTTTTCGCTTATTTATGATATTTTGGGAGGATTGGCTAAAGTTTGAGGCCCGTTTATGCATACGAGGAGTTATTCGAACTTTTGTGTACCTACTTTATAAAGATTTGTCAAAAATTTAAAAGCTCGCCCGCAAGAGAATGGGATCACGTGTAGGTTGGTAAGTTGAACCGAATCGTCTCTCAAGGAAAACTAGGCTCGGAAGTTCTTTTTGTGTTTGTTGTTCACGAATATGAAATAAAAATAAAATTCTAATCTAAACACACAAAAACAATAAATTGATTTAAACGAATAAAAATTAAAAATTAAGAGTTTTGAAAAGATTTTGAAAACAAGGGTTCTAGAGCTTCGAATCGTTTACACGATCTCTTGGGAAAAACCCAACTGATGGTTCACGACGATTCTAGGTTCTAGACCCGTTAGATCTAGCCAATCAATCTCATCAATATCATCATAATAATCTCATCACAATCATCAATCCAAAATCACCAAGATCATACAATTCATCATACATGGGGGTATTTGTTTGTTGGAGTTGAATTATTCTAAATTAACTAGCAAGCATAAGAATTTAATTAATCTAATTAAACGAAATCATAAGGACTAATTAAACTATATTAAAACAAAAATATTTAAAGACTTACTAATTAAACTATGACGAACAGCAGCATTTCGGTGTCGAGATCTTGAATCTAAGCTATCTAATCTATCTAAGAACTAATCTAAACTAATCTTAAGCTAGAGATTTAAAACTAAGAAATTTAAAGAGAAACTAAGAAAATAAAATGGCACTCTTGGGTTATCATCCCCCAAAAGGCCTTAGAAACCCTAGGATTAATGTGTATTTTCAAATGTGAGGGGTGGGAGGTATTTATAGGTGTAGGTGGCTTAGAAAAGGGGTCAAAATTAGGGTTTCCGCCCGGCACTTTCCATACCTGTTGAGCCCAGAAACGACCCTTCTAGAAGGCCCAGAATCAGGAGGTGCTGCCAGCCCAGCTTTCTATACCGGTTGGGCTCAGAGACATCCCTTCTAGAAGGCCCAAAACTATCATTTCTTCACCAATTCATTTGTTTTGTGTCTCGTTTCTTCGTGCAACTCCTATGGATCATCCTTCAATATTTAATTCACCAATTTAGCACCTAATTACTGGTACCCAGTCTCAGCTTAAATACTTCAAATCAAGGCTCGTTTTCGCCGAAACTCCACTTGTAGGCCCATCCTTGACTACGTAAAAATATAAATACCTCAAAATACCTAAAATAAATATAAAATTAATTAAAATATGATAAAATAAGTTGGAGATAAGAAATTACGAAAATATGCTCAATCTGTCCAACTTTCACCGAAAACAATAATAAAAACGAACTAAAATACTAACTAAAATCAAGACAAATTCATGTTAATCAACTACCCCACGCTTAATTGGTTTGTTCGTCCTCGAACAAACGATAAATTCAAAGTATAACTAGAATGAAAAGTAAGTTCAAGCAATGAGTCGTGCTATGCTACATACATAATTTTAAAAATATAGGTACGAGTCACGCAACGTCAAACACTTCACCCTTATTACATCATCGCTTCAAAAATAAATTCATGCATCCTCTCAAAGGGAAATATATAGGGGTGATCACTCAAAGCACTCAAGCAGTTGCTGCATGGGACGTGTTACACTCAAATCATACAAATAGATGTGCAATAAATAAGAATCGAAAATCAATCTCTTTTCAATCGCAAATTAAGTGTGCTGTCAAACTAGGAATCAGAAAAGGTCTTTTCGGGTTGTAATGTAAGGCTCTTTGGACGGGTATGGAATATATAAGTCGTGTGGCTAAATAACTCACCCAACCTAATCTAATCACGAAGCAATTCTTCACCTCGTTCAAAAAAAAAAAAAAACCTCACTAAACACTCATAACGTAGCCTTTAAATATAGGCTATTTCTCAACTCGATACTCTAAAACCGACTTGAAGCTCAAACCACTTAAACACAATTGAAGCTTATTATATGCTTCTACACAACTCGTGCCTTTAAAACATTAGGCTTCATAATAAAAATAAACAATAAACACAAGCCTTAATTAGCGCGTAGGCAATGACTAAACACGAAACAACAAGACTCACCATCCTTTTTTTCTTCTTCTTTTTATTTTTTTTTTCATTTCCCTCTATTATAATTTTTATAGGGTATATATTTTTTTTCTTTTTTTATTTTATCTTTCTTTTCGGATGGTGGTCGTTAAAAATTCATAAATCCTTAATAAAATTTATAAAACACTAATAACCATTAAAAATTAACTAACTCCTACCCCACGCTTTTAATGGGTTGTAGGGGTCGACTCAAAAACACTAATGGCTATAGACATGGATAATTTGGCTATGATTGGCTCATTCGCAATTTATAGTGGCTAAAATATATGGGTATGGCAAGAAATAGGGTTTTATATGTGCCTTAACCTCATTTTCAAAGTCAACTACACACAGCGGTTTCAAAGAGATCTCAAATCTAAACTCATTCAAGTACATGCAACGATGATAATCACTCAGGCTACTCACTGGCTTTTTGCATGAAAAAGTTTTGAATTGACATTGTTTTTAAGGTTTTGCGAAATCAATTACGTCCAAGTACCATTTTACAATATATAAATAAATTCTTTGAAAAATTATGCACTTATACACGCTCAAAAGACAAAAACCTCAAATCAAACTTAATAAACTTCGACAGGCAAGCCAGACAAACACAATTCAGTGCACAAATAGTGATCAATCACGTAAAAATTTTCAATTGCACAAATTTCAAATATAAATCATACTCAACCATCCCCCCTCTAAAAACTTGGCAATCCCCTGATTGCCATAAACGAGTATAAGAGAATAAAAGTAAGGGAGAAAGGGAATAAGAAAACGTCCCTGAAAATTAAATAGTCGAGCGATTCCAAAAAATGCTTGTACAATTATTCCTCATCTTGACTCTCGTGAATGAAAATGCCTTGAATAGCAACCTAAAAAGACAAAACAAACGAACAAAAACAAACTAACTAGTAAAACTGAAAGAAGAAGTAAATTAAACGAATACTTGAGTTGCCTCCCAAGAAGCACTTGGTTAACGTCGAAAGCTCGACGCCTTCTACGAATGATTCTATCCCGGATCCAAAAATAAATGACGATCGTGCCACGCCTTAGTGTTCTCCAAGAGTAAGATTAGGCTATTAAAATTACCAAGGCTGACATGGGCAACAATTCGTAGAACAAAAACTTCTACTTGCTTCGGAGGTCTAAAAAGTGAATGGTTGACCACCATGAACATAATAAACGTAAATTGGGGCACATGGTGATCCTCTACTTTTTTAAAGACTAGGAAATCCGTCGATTAAACGGAAAATCCTCCAAACACTCCGAACCTCTTCACTTCTTGAACATCCCCCTCAATATTTTGAAAATAATTAAAATCTATAAAATGGCAAAGGGGAGGGGGAATCTCTTCAACTACCTCAACCACCATTTTATTCTTATTCTCCATCAATGCGTCGGGTGGCTCGATAAGAGGTTCGATCATCGCATCCTTCTCTATAAATTTGTCCACCACCTTTTCTACATCGGTCATCGCATTATCTCCATTCCTATTGAGCTCGATTGGGCATGAATCTCCATCGTCGATTAGGTTCTCCAATGGAAACACCTCCTCCTCGTTTGACAACCCCTCCAAAGAAGCCATTATTTGGGCAAACGACCTCTCCATATTTGCCATACTTTGTTTCATAGACTCACAACTTCGATGCATAGACTCAAAAGGGTCATCTTCGAGTTCGTCTTGAAAACTCATGGTCAGCTTCTTGATCTTGCTGCCCCGCCAAAATTTGATCGTCTAATTTTTATTCTGCATGGCTCATACAATCTTAGACGGCGACAACCTCCTCCTTTGGCTCATCATCAAATGTTACCAAACATTCATGCGTCATATATCCTTGGCATCCACAATGATCACATATTACATTAGGTACGTAGAACATCCTCATGAATTTATCGCCTACCTCATACCATATACGCAAAGAATTAGGTTCGAGCCTTTCGAACCATTTCATTGCTTCTTCCTTCAGCGCAAAAGTGAAAAGTCGCATTTTCACTTGATCCCTTGTAAGCCCGTGAAGAGGAGAACTATCGGTGATGAACTCAAATTTTTGAATGAATTTTAGCGCATCTTCGTTCCGACGCCCATGAAAAATAGGGAGATTCAATTGGTCGTAATTGTCCGGAAAGTAATTCATCATTGCGTCGCTCAATGGAATAGCCGTTCGAGGTGCATGGCGCCAATCTAGCGGTGGATCATCGTACGGATAAAACATTTTTTTTTAAGAAAAATTAATATTTTTAATTTTTTTTAAATTCTTTTTTTAATTTTTGAATATTTTTTATTTTTTTTTATTTTTTTTGAATTTCGAAAAATAAATATTTTTAAATTAAAAATAATATTTTCAAATTTTTTTAATTTTTACGAGAAATAATTCTTTTAATTTTTTTAATAAATATATATATATATATATATATATATATATATATATTCTTTTTTACGAGAAATGGTTTGATAAATCTTGGGTTTTGGTTGCAAACAAACCTTGCAAACACAACACTCAACACACAAGATTAAACGCAACGGTGAAAAAAACAAATAAAACAAAAAAATCACAAATAAAAATTAAAGATAAACGAAACAAAAATAAAAACACAAATAAGGATAACGATCGCTTGGGAAGTCCCAATTAATGGTTCACAACGAATCTAGGCTCTAGACCCATAAGATCTAACTAACAATAATCATCAATCTCAACATCACAATCCCAACACAATCACAAGAACGATTCGTCATGGAAGTAATAATTATTAATTAAACTAATAAAAAGCATGCAACTAAATTAAAGAGATTAGAAAATAAATACTTACTAATTAACGAAGAAAATCCGCAGCGTTTTGGTGAAGAATCTTGAATCTAAACTATCTAATAGCTAATCTAAAGTCTAAGAATATAAAACTAAGAATTATAAAGAGAAACTAAGAAAATAAAATGGCACTCTTGGGTTATCATCCCCCAAAAGGCCTTAGAAACCCTAGGATTAATGTGTATTTTCAAATGTGAGGGGGTGGGGGGTATTTATAGGTGTAGGTAACTTAGAAAAGGGGTCAAAATTAGGGTTTCCGCCCCTTCAAGGACGTTCAGCACTTTCCATACCTGTTGAGCCCAGAAACGACCCTTCTAGAAGGCCCAGAATCAGGAGGTGCTGCCAGCCCAGCTTTCTATACCGGTTGGGCCCAGAGACATCCCTTCTAGAAGGCCCAAAACTGTCATTTCTTCACCAATTCACTTGTTTTGTGTGTCGTTTCTTCGTGCAACTCCTATGGATCATCCTTCAATAGCACCTAATTACTGGTACCCAGTCTCAACTTAAATACTTCAAATCAAGGCTCGTTTTCGCCGAAACTCCACTTGTAGGCCCATCCTTGACTACGTAAAAATATAAATACCTCAAAATACCTAAAATAAATATAAAATTAATTAAAATATGATAGAATAAGTTGGAGATAAGAAATTATGAAAATATGCTCAATCTATCCAACTTTCACCGAAAACAATAATAAAAACGAACTAAAATACTAACTAAAATCAAGACAAATTCATGTTAATCAAGGAGGCGTACTTTAAAGGGTATAAGGTTTTACTCGAGGAACAACGTTCAAAGGTGTCAAAACGAGCCCCTACATAATTCTCATCGATCAATGCATGCACCAACGCTCAGTCAACAATGTATTTTCGCCCGGATCGGTGTCCTGTCGACAATGCGTCGATCGATTCAAAACTCTCAGTTGTCCCCGTCGACAACCCATCGATCGACGCCCATGTCGACGAGAACTCTCTGTCCAACGCATTGATGGAACGTCGATCGATGCTCATGTGAAAGAGAAATCTCTATCCAACTCGTCGATAAACCGTCAATCGACGCTTCTATCGACGCCGACCCAGACCTGGCCTGCTCACTTCGGCCCAGTTTAAAAAAAAATAGTACAAAAAATCAAAAAAATTTACATGTTAAAATTTTTCCAAATATCTTCTTACTTCCTTTTATCATGTTTTTAAATAAGATTTGTAAACAAAAGATATTTTAAATAATAATAATAAATGAATAAAAATTAATAAAAGAAATTCAAATCTATTTTTTCCTCTTTACATTTTTTGATTTTATTTTAGTTTGCGCATTTTGGTATTTTGTGTTTAATAAAAATCCAAAAATCCAAAAATAGTTTTTTTTATACATTTTGATGTTTTTATTTTTATGTTCGAGTCTTTTGTGTTTGTTTTTCCCCACTTACCCCTTTTTGTTGGTTTCTCTCAACTCCACTGCCCGTTGGATGTCACTTCATGTTCGACTCATCATCACAAGCGTGACTATAGGGACATATCTCTCTCTCTCTCTCTCTCTCTCTCTCTCTCTCTCTTCTCTTTTACCATACTTTATCTTACTTTATGTGCAATGTGGGCATTGCATTGTTTAAGTGTGTGTGGGGGTGGGGTGGGGTGGAGTTGTCCTTGTTTAGTAATTCCTTCTGTATGCTTGCTTGTGTATATGACTTGAGTCGTGTGGATTGATATTGGTTGGATCTTTGATAAAGTGACGTGGTTAGATGCTTTGGTTGGTTGTTTAGACTTTCGTTCGACATTAGTGTAATTATGGGGCATGAATTGAGGAAATCAATGAAGTGTTTTGACCTTGTTCTATTCGTGCAATTTGTTCAGAAAGTCGAATACTCTATACTAGCCCCATTTTCAAATGCCCTCTATAGGAATATTTGTAAGTTTTTCATTTTATTTTTGGAGACGTTAAAAACTCCATGTGCTTATCGAAAAGTATTGTAAGTTGCATTTAGCAACAAGAGATTGGAGTCAATGAACTCTGAGTTTTGAGTTGTAAATATCGTGTTCGTCTAGTACCTCACCTTTATGGGTACTTATCAAAAAAAAAGAGAAAAGAAAAAAAAGAAAAAAAGAAGAAAAAGAAGGTACAAGAAGAGAAATCCTTGTACAAGTGATGTGTATATAATAAGTCGTGCAACCCTTTTACGGATTTTTATTTTTTACTTTTTAGATTTTATTGTTAAAGAGGTGCATAGATGATTGAGTTAGTAGGGTGCCGACTTAGTGGTTTGAGTGTGAATAGATCTTGGCCGAGGCATGGATGGGGGCGTGCATGAAGGGAAACACATTACTTTTAAGCATTTGGAAGTGATTCTAAACCTCTTATCTCAACGTATCATGTCGTCCTTTTAGTTGAATTCCCAATTGACTTAATGTGTAACTCCTCGAATCATTTGAATGCATTAGTTTTTAGTTCATTGGGTTGTTAGATTTTTCTTGTTTATGTCTAGACTCGACTTTGCTTGAGGACAAGAAAAAAGCTAAGTGTGGGGGAGTTTATTTGTACAGATTTATGTGTGATTTTTATTTTTTATTTTTTGTGTGTTTTGTCTTGTGCTATTTAGTCGGGTTTTGTCCCTTTTTCCGTATTTTGTATTTTCGTAGCTTTTGTCGTCTTTTTAGTACTTTTCATATTTCTCTCTTACTTTTTGTAGATTTTTATGTTATTTTGATTTTTCTTATTTTAGGGTATTCGATCAAGCCTATGAGTGTTCCCGAGGATCACAATTAGCTCGATTTGATGAAAATACGACTCGGACCCGCAAAGCACAACTACCATCGACGCCCAACCGACGCATCGGCGATGCCAGTCGATGCACCATTGACGAGACCATTTCCAGCATTGGTGTTCATGCCATTGATTCGTACATTTTTGTTACGAATCTGTATATAATTGAGTCTTATTTTAGTCTTTTTATTCTCTTTTTCGGGTTAAGAATGAGTTGAGTTCCATCGTTTTTCATTTTTCATCTCTTTACTTAATTTTCCGACTTATTGATCAATAATTGGTCCATTCGAGAATAATTCTGTGGTTTTCTCATACAACTAGAGCATCCGGTGGATTCAAAGCACGAAGATTGAAGAAGAAACGCTCACGAGTAGCCCAAAAGGACATCCACCGATCGGACAGCTCATGTCTCCGATCGGTGCAACTGTCGACGTGCACACCGACCGGGAGAGCCGGCGCACCGAGCGGACTTGGGGACAGTAGCTTTCGCCCGATCGGACAAGGCCTCTGACCGATCAGACAAGAACGTTACGAACGTAGATTTCTGGAAATTTTTAGTTACGAAACGGCTGAAAACGTTTTTAAAACTGCAGAAGCGGCTAGGGTTGAAGAGATTTCGGCTGGGGGAGGCTGAAGAATGGTTAGGGAACCACAAAAACATCCGAAGGTTGAGAGATTTGACACATCTCTCATACCTCTAGCATAAATCGTACAACACCGTTTCGACCCGTGATTTACAGCACCCGACGTTCGACGCGAAGATTCTGGGTTCGTGACAAGCCCAAGGATTCTACGCATTTCATTCGGAGTGCTTTCGTCCATCATCCCTCTTTGAACGTAGTTCGACGACTCGTAATTTCTGAACTCATATTCTTATTCATTCTTAGAGTAGTTTGGTTTGATATTGAACATGAACAATTGATGGTTTGGTTAGTTAATGTTTTGATAAATAGATGTTAAGGCTTTGGTGATTTGAAACAATAACTTAGTGTTTTTGGAGTTGACGCTATTATGTGTGGATTATTGATGATTGAATGGATGATTGTTTTTGGGTAATCTATTGATAGTTTGTGAACATTAGTTTCTTGCATTGTGTTTTGAATATCTTTATTCAGTAGTTTTATTGGATTGGTGAATCTTTTGCTGTTTTAATCCCTTGTCGAGAGGTTGACACCCTCAAGACAAGAAGCGTTCGCATTTGTTTTTAAATATTAGAATTGAAATCTTTTCAAAAACCCCTTTGTGTTCGCGTGTTTTTAGATAGAATTGTGATATTAGTATAATAAACATCGTTAATTCCAATTCCCATTACTCGAGAGATCGACCTGAGTTAACTTGCCAAGTCTACAAGTGACCCCGTTCTCTTGCGGGTGAACTTAAAACCTTTTCAAACGTAGACGCGTATTGCTTAACCGGTAATTAAATTTGAAAGGAACACAAAAGTTCGGCTCAAAACTTGGCGCCGTTCCCGGGGAATGGTAAAGGTGTTAAACATGTTTATTTGTGTTATATTTTATGAGTCGTAAATTGTAAAATGTTTATTGTTTGCCACTCGATGCGGTGATTGTTTGTTGTTGATGCAAGGTCGACGAAGCCTTAGAGGAGAATTGACCCCATTCATCAATAGCATCGAACGCGTGTCGAGACCAAGACAATTATTTCCTTCGACCGAAGGGAATCTTTTGGAAGAAAGTTCAACCAGCATGGCAGAGAATCTACCTCTCGGAGGATGAGGAGGAGTGAATGGTGGACGAGGGAGGGGACGAAACACCCAAACCCCTCCTCGCGATTATCCATATGGAGTGCCATCCATCGACGATGTGCACGTACAAGAGCAAATGGATAATAACGAAAACGAAGAGCCAATAAGTCCACCTCTACTCCATGACGAGGAACCAAGAGAGCCAAACCAAGCAAACAACGGGGAGCAACAACCAAGGGGCGATCATCAAATCATGATGCAAGAGAACCCTACTTACCAACAACCTCCTCAACGATTTCGGAACCGTGAAGAAGCTCGAGCTTACAACAATCGAGCAAATAGAGAGTTCGAACATAACAATGGTGGTCATGGAGGGTCCGAGCCCCAGAATAACCAACGAAACCATCAAAGGCATGAGAACTTCGAACGAGAATGGAACCAAAATCAAAATAGGAGGGAAGGACGTCCGTTCAATGCTTGGCAAAGGGAGAACTTTCGAAATGATGGATATGATGATCGTGGAAATTACGAGGAGGAGCATGATTATGGGTATTACGAGGAGTATGGGGAGGAAAGAAATTATGGCGCACGAGCTAACTTCGGAGGAAGGAGAGAGCGCCGATATCCAAATGAACGCCGTCAAGGAGATCTCCTTTTTCCAACGATTGGATCTGATTTGTACATATTTGTATGTGATTTTCGTGTGTTTTTGCATCGTATGTTGTGTGCTTTTATGTGTTTTAAGTTTATCTTTTTATCATCGGGAACTATTCCGGTGTTCGATTTTATGTACGTTACTACGAAATTAAAAACTAAACTAAACTATACTAAACACACGATCAAATAAGGTTTGAAGTGTTCTAACATCTACGAGCAATAAAATAAAAAGCTTTTAAAAACAATAAAGAAAAGCGAGGTTCTAGTGTGCCGGAATCATCTCCACGATC
>BMAC01000335.1:417903-430050 GCA_014905375.1 Phtheirospermum japonicum | reverse complement strand
ATCGGGAACTATTCCGGTGTTCGATTTTATGTAACGTTACTACGAAATTATAAACCTAAACTAAACTATAACTAAACACACGATCCAAATAAGGTTTGAAGGTTTCTAACATCTACGAGCAATAAAATAAAAAGCTTTAAAAAAAACAAATAAGAAAAGCGAGGTTCTAGTGTGCCGGAAATCGTCTCCATAGTCTTCCTTGTGATTCGACTCGAGTCAACTTATCGCCTACAATAGCTCCGTTCTCTTGCGGACGAGCTTTTCATTATTTTTAAACGCGAAAAAGTTCGATTCAATATAGTCTTAGGCCTGGCGATAAGAGACTGTGATATCAAAGCGGGAAGCGTTAACCAACTTCCTACTTTTCACGGCATGCCCAACGAAGATCCACTGAATTTTATTCGAGAATTTTACCTCGTGGTGGGGAGAATTCCACATCTTGGATTACATGAGGATCAATTGAGAATGAAATGTTGCCCTGCGACTTTGAAGGACAAAGCGAAGCATTGGCTTTTGTCGTTGCAGCCCAATTCCTTGACTAATTGGGAGATGGTGTATAAGAAGTTTGTGAGTAGGTTCTACTCCGCACAAACAACTGCCAAATTGCGAAGAGAGATCACAAACTTCGAACAAATGGAGGGGGAATCGTTCTACGATGCATGGGAGCGATATAAAGGATTCTTACAAAAATATCCACACCACAACAATAGCGCCGAGATGGTCAATAATTACTTCCATGAAGGTCTATTTCTGGTTTACAAACAATAAGTAGAGGTGAAAGCCGGAGATTTTGGGGAATTGACCGCCACGGAGGCTTGGGACTTATTCGAGCACATGAGCGAAAAGTCGCAACAAACGAGCTTCCGACCGAGGAGGTACAAAGTCCCAACAATCCAAAACGAGGAGCTAACAAAGCAAGTCGCACTATTAACAAGTAAAATAAAAGGAGAGGAGGAACCTTCGACACCTCCGCCTTTGATGTACGAAAAATGTGGAGTAGTGGGACATGAAATGGACACTTGTGGCATTGTGTTCGACGACGAAGAGGAGGGGGAGGTGAATGTGATCCAAAATCATCAACCCAATAGCAAGTACGGGAAGAAATTTACTGGACAATACAACTCAAGTTCGAGTTACGTTCCAAATAACTCAAATTACGTGCCCAACCCCAAGCAATCGGACTCACGACCATTTCTAAACAAGAGCCAAGGAGAACCGAGTGCCCAAGACTCTCATCAAAATAAGGGGCAAGGCAACTATTCTCAATACCCTCCAAAACAGTATCAAGCACCACAGCAACCATATCAACAATCGCCATAGCCGCAATACCAACAAAGTACACAACAACAATACCCACAAGTACCGCAACAGCAGCAAATGCCACTCCCGATCAACCCTGATGACGAATTAAGACTATGGCATCAACAACTAGAGCACGAGACTCTACGTAATCGGGAGGAAACGCTTCGTACAATTGAGGAGGGGAAGCGGACGAGGAAGCAACTGGAGAAGTTGGAAATAATGATAGGGCAACTCTCTGCTTCTATGGCAAAAACGACGAGTGATTCGGGAATGCTACCTAGCCAACCTGAGCAAACAATGGCGGTGCATGTGTTGTAAGGAGGGAAGCAAGTCGATAACGGCGTACGAGAAGTCGAGAGGGAAGACTCCGAAGACGATCAGACAGTGGATAGACGAGATGAACAAGAGCCAAGTTCAAATGGTGAAGGAGGAACAGTGGATAAAATTCACAAATCAAGTAATCCATATCTTCCGGGATCATTGACGGGAAATTTTCAACCGAATCGTGCCGAAGCAAATCAGAAAAATGCAGCCAAGAGCCTGACCGATCGGACTACCAAGACAACCGGTCGGACTGGAGTCCAGAAAGTTTTGTCCGACCACACCAACCCAGAGTCCAATCGGAGTAGAGGACAGGAAGTTTCTACCGTCCGGACAAGTAAGACTGACCGGTCGGACAAGAGAGCTGAAAAGGAACAAAGACCACAATGAGTACTAAAGGACGCCGTACCGTTTCTCAATCCTCTCAAACCAGCAAAAGAGAGCAAAAAGTTCATGGAACTTTACAATATGCTGAAGGACGTGAACGTGAACCTCCCACTTTTCGACGTGGTCAAGGCTATGCCGGCTTACGTCAAATTTTTTAAGGAACTTGCTTCTAAGGAGGGAAAATGGAAGGAAATGAACGAATGATTTTATCCAAGGAAGTGAGCACAATTTCCACCATACGCTACCACCAAAGGCTAAGGATCCAGGGAGTTTTTACATTAAGATAACCCTTGGAGATGGGAAAAAAGCGCGTGGAATGCTTGACTTAGGGGCAGGGATCAACTTGATGCCCTTTGCCCTGTACAAGCAATTCAACCTTGGGAGAATGAAGCCAACGAGCTTACGGCTTCAATTGGCTGGTTGTTCATTACGATATCCGTTAGGAGTGGTAGAGGACGTTCTAGTAGAGGTTGGATCATTGGTAGTCCCAGTGGAATTTGTAATCCTGGATGTTGAGGAAGTGGATGCGGCAAGCAAGGAGCACACTATTCTATTGGGCAGACCTTTCATGGCAACATCGCACACGTTAATCGATGTGGGAAGAGGAAAGATGACACTCTCCGTACTTGGGGAATCAGTGACATTCTCACTCAAAGATATACAAAATATTCCATCACCAATGATTGGTCCCGATTTCTCTTACCTTGATTCGGTGGACCAATGTGTGAGCGAATTGTTTGGTGTTATACCAATTGAGAACTATGACGCCGAGGACGAAGAGCTTGATTTAAACGGGGAGGGGGTGGTCACTCTTTTCAAAATTAATGAAGAACCCATGATCGATTCACCCATTAGACCCACTTTGGAACCCAATATGGAACTTAAACCGCTTCCAAGCCATCTCAAGTACGTGTTTCTCGAGTCTAACGAGAGGAAGCCCGTAATTATCTTTGCGGAATTGGCGAAAAATAAAGAAAGAGAAATCATCGAGGTTCTAAAAAAATACAAGCAAGCGATAGGATGGAGTATCGGTGATATCAAGGGGATAAGTCCAGTCACATGCATGCACCTGATCGGTCTTGAAGAAGGAGCGAAACCGATACGAGAGGGACAACGATGTTTAAACCCTACGCTCAAAGAGGTGGTCAAGAAGGAGATCTTCAAGTTAATCAAAGAAGGGATCATATATGCTGTCTTCGATAGCGAGTGGGTTAGCCCAGTACACGTTGTTCCAAAGAAAGGGGGCATCACGATCGTGGAAAATGAAAAGGGAGAAATCATCCCAACACGCTTAACCACCGGGTGGCGGATGTGCATTGACTACCGCAAGCTCAATGCAGCGACGAGGAAGGACCATTTCTCACTCCCATTCATGTACCAATTACTTGACAAGCTAGCAGGGCATGATACTATTATTTTCTAGACGGACTTTCTGGCTACTACCAAATTGCAATTGCTCCGGAGGATCAGAAAAAGACCACATTCACATGCCCCTTTGGTATGTTTGCTTATCGGAGAATGCCATTTGGATTGTGCAATGCCCCAGCGACCTTTCAGAGATGCATGATCTCCATTTTCACCGAATTCATCGATGATTTTCTCGAATTCTTTATGGATGACTTCTCGGTATTTGGCTCTTCTTTATCTCATTGCCTAAAAAACTTAACAAAAGTACTTGAGCGCTGTGTTGAATCTTACTTAACCTTGAGTTGGGAGAAGTCGAACTTTATGGTGAAAAGCGGGATTGTATTGGGACATGTAGTGTCGATCAAGGGGTTGGAAGTTGATAAAGCGAAAATCAACGTCATTGAAACTCTTCCACCCCCGAAGGATTTTAAAGGAGTTAGGAGATTTTTGGGACATACGGGCTTTTACAGACATTTCATTAAAGATTTTTCAAAAATCTATCGCCCGTTATGTAAGTTGCTTGGGAAGGATGTGCCTTTCGAATTCGATGGTGAGTGTCTTAGTGCCTTTAACATTTTGAAAGAAAAATTGACACAAGCACCAGTGGTAGTTGCGCCGGATTGGTCTCTTCCTTTTGAGATAATGTGTGACGCTTCGAACGAGGCAGTTGGGGCAGTCTTGGGCCAACGAATAGACAAAATGTTGAGGGTCGTTTACTATGCTAGCTATATGTTGAATAGTGCCCAACGCAACTACACTACTACAGAACGAGAGCTATTCGCGGTTGTGTTCTCATTGGATAAGTTTTGTTCTTACATCGTCAGTTCTAAAGTCATCGTGCACACTGATCATGCAACACTTCGTCATTTATTCGCCAAAATGCAAAGCACGCCTCGATTGATTCGATGGATTCTTCTCTTGCAAGAATTCGACGTCGAAATTAAGGACAGAAAAGGGAGCAAAAATGGAGTTGTTGATCACCTATCCCATATGCTAGTGGAAGGAGAGCCAAATAAAGTCGAGTTTGTGGATGATGTGTTCCCTTACGAAAGCGCACATGCTATCGAAGAAATAAACGAACCATGGTGTGCTGATTTTGTGAATTTCCTTGTTTTTAAGATTATCCCTAACCATCTTTCTTCGCAAGAAAGAAAGAGATTTTTGTTTAAATGAAAGAGTTTCTTTTGGGACGATCCTTATCTCTACAAACGTTGCAAGGATGGGATTTTTCGGAGATACATACCGGATGAAGAAAAGATTGGTGTGCTAAGATTTTTCCATGATGAGGGAGGACACTTCGGAAGCCAGAAAACGGCCTTCAAAGTCCTCCAAGTCGGATTCTACTGGCCCGCACTTTTCGCCAATGCATACCAATATTGCAAAACATGCGATAGGTGCCAACGTTCGGGAGCAATAGGGAAAAAGGACGAGATGCCCTTGGTACCCAATCAAGTGGTCGAGATCTTTGATATTTGGAGCATCGATTTCATGGGTCCTTTTCCGAGGAGTGGAGAGTACGAGTACATACTCGTAGGAGTCGATTAAGTGTCAAAATGGGTGGAAGCAATTCCCACAAGGAGAGCTAACTCCGAGATCGTCCTCAAATTCATCCAGGAGAACATCTTTAGCCGATTCGGAATCCCGAGAGCGATCATAAGCGACGGGGGTATCCACTTCTGCAATAGGGCCTTTAATCGACTGTTGAGCAAGTATGGGGTGCATCACAAGGTGGCAACCCCTTATCATCCACAAACCTCGGGGCAAGTAGAGACAAGCAACCGACAAATCAAGGGTATTTTGGAAAAAAATGTAAAACCGAACCGCAAGGACTGGGCATCAAAGCTAATTGATGCACTGTGGGCTTACCGTAAAGCCTACAAAATGGTGTTGGGCATGAGCCCATTTCGGTTGGTTTATGGAAAAGCATGCCACCTTCCCGTCGAATTGGAGCATTGAGCAGAGTGGGCAATTCGGACATTGAACCTTGATTTGGATGAGGCCGGAGGGTATAGGAAGCTTGAGATAATCGAACTGGAAGAAATTCGCAACGAATCTTATGAGACAGCATGGGCGAGTAAGCGGAAAATGAAGGAAGCACATGACAAAAAACTCATCCCCAAAAGCTTGGAAGTCGGTAAGTTAGCTTTGCTTTTTAACTCTCGCTTCAAACTATTCCCAGGGAAATTGAGATCAAAATGGAGCGGTCCATTCTTGATTACCGACATAAACAAATATGGAGCCGTGACTTTGCTTGATGAAAAAAGAAACTCCATCTTCCAAGTTAATGGCCATCGTGTGAAAACGTATCATGGGGGACCTATCTCGCAGAAAGATCACGAAGTGGTGATACTCAATGATCCCCCTCAAGAAAGTTGAAGCACGAATGAGGTATCGTCAAGCATAAGACGTTAAACGTTGCACTTCTTGGGAGGTAACCCAAGCTCTTCTTGTATATTTTTCTACTTTAGTGTATATATTTATATTTATTCGTTGGGTAGAGTATTTGGCAGGTGCCACTGCAGGTTGAACGAGCGAATTACGAATTTCCAGAACTGACCGGTCGGTGACCTATTGACAACCGGTCGGACAACTCCAAGTAGGGGTGTCCGATCGGACAAGAATTGACACCGATCGGACGGTCCGTACGGGAGACTATTTCAGGAAAGTTATAACCATGCAAGGGAGGCCAAGTGGGTAAGATATTCTGACAATATCTTTTAAGGTAAGAAGGATCTTTAATTTGGGGGGTTATTTTATTATGATTGAGTATATATTTTCTTTCCCCTCCTCTTGATTTGATTCGATTCTGAGAATCCTCTAACCTACCTCCTCAAATCCTATATAAACCCGCACCCCTGGACTCTTAATTCCACACCAAATTTCCCTTCTACTCTTTGATATCTGCAAGTATCAACCGAGACAACATGAATCACCACAACAACAACGCTTATGGGTGGGTGTCTAGGAAAAAGCACGAAGACATGATCGAAAAGCTTGAAGAAGAAGCGGAGGAATACCGCCAACAAATCCATAAGTTGCAGACCGACCTCCATGAGTGCCTTGTCGAAGAACTTGATTATACCAAGAACATTGAGCGTCTCCACGGCATCCTGGACGAGGCGGACGCCGAGATAATGCGTCTCAAATGGAGAATCATTGAACTTAAAGAAGATGTTAAGGATTTTTACGACCTGGCCTATGCACATATTCCTTCGCCTAAGTAGTCTGATAGGCTATTGACTGCGAGGGTTGAGTCTTATGAATGAATGGTTTTTTTGGGGGGGAATTAAAGTTATTGTCTTTAATAAACGAGCATTTTTACTCCAATTATTAAATAAATAAGTATTTTATGAATTGAATTGCTCTTGTTTGATTCTCGATTTTGAATTCTTGCAGGGAATCGCAATACATATATGTTGTAATAACAATAATAATAATTATAAAAAACGGAGAACAGTGCAGACCGGCCGGTCAAACACCTCAACCGATCGCACAAAACTCATTGGACCGCAGTCCGACCGGTCAAGGGTCCAGACCGATCGCACTGAGCCCACTGGACTCCAGTCCGATTGGACCACAGCACATACCGATCGGACGACGGCCTAATTTATAAAAAGTCTGTTATTTCAGACGAAGTTTTATAACCCAACTCAAATCTTCTTCCTCCTTGCAGAGCGAAATTCAATAATTCATCACTTTCAAGTTCAAAACTCGACAATCAAGATACGCAACAAGTTTGATCGGTGACACGAAAACACCCAATTACCACCGCCCGGGTAATTTGGGGAATCCAAGCACAAACTCCTTCATATCTCACCAAGTTTTGCCAACAGTCCAAATCACAATGAACTCCAGGTATAATGGCTGGAACTCGACTCTATTGAATTATTTGGGAGATTGAATTGCAGGTGTTGTGGGAATTGGAGTTGGGTTTGTTCAAGTTTAGCTTGAATTTGTTTAGTTCTTAAGACGCACACTACGTGTTCGACGAAAGGTCTGTGAGAAGTTCGGTTGTCTATTGTGAGATTTCGCATCCGCCATGGCATCATCATCTCGATCAAAATGTGGAAATACCTCAAGCCGAGTCCCGAGCAACACCCGGGGTGGGGTAGCCCCCTTCGACCTCAAGGACGAACGAGAGGTTACACTCTATAAGTCCCTCGTTAAACGGGATGTCTATCACCCACGTTTCATCAACCTCGAATTCTGGGAGGAGAAGGCCAATACGGGGGATAAAACGGCGACAAAATTTATCAATGGCATCGACGCCCTCCAATTAATCAAGTGAGCTGGTGTTAATCAACCCGGATATCGCACCCTTATGCTCGAGTTCTTTACGACGTTCCAAACATTGGCCGATGGGAGTTTCGAGTGTCATTTCCAGAACCAAACATTCCACACTTCAGCGGATGATCTCGAAGAAATCTTTGGGGTAGATAGCAAGAAAAACCCAAGACCGGGATTCGAAATCGACGAATATAACAAAAATGATTGGTGGAACAAACTCTCAGGAGCACCACCAGAACCCGGATGCCGTTTCAACTCGACCTCTTTGCGATCCAATGCCGTCTATCTTACATACAAGTTTTTCATGCAAGTCTTCTTAGGGAAGGAGGACACCACAAGAATTTTTTCCTCCGAGTTGAGAGCGTTGTGGATTGCGTACCATCTCGGCAATGCAAGAATTTATCCACTCTTGATAGCCGCGATCGAGAACGTCCAGCAAGTAAGGGAGAAGAAAACGGCGAAGCTCACTCTAGGAGCCTTTATCATGGAGCTCACACGGAACCACGATTGCGAACCATACGATGACGACATTGTGTACCCGAGTGTGGCGATGTTGGTCGAGAGCTGAATGAACAATGGGTGGAACATCGCTATTCCGACATTCATGTCGGAAAGGGAGAGGTTGAGAGCCGAGGCGGTCGAGAATTCTGAAAATGATGATGGCGACGATGACGATGATGAAACTGAGGATGAGGAGGAGAATGAGGAGGACAACGGGGATGAGACCATGAACGAGGGCAATGAAGGAAATGGGAACACCAGTTTCTGGACTTACGATCATGGTGACTATGGGGATGGCGTTTATTTTTCAAACGAGCAGTGGCGGCAGCAGCAGGATTTTCAGGCACACATGATGGATCAAATGGGGCAGTTGCGCATCCATCAAGAGGAGCACGCGAGGAACGCTCGCCAAGATGCCTGGGCCGTGCGTGAGGAAGCTCGGGGGGAGGCTAGTTATTTTTGGACCACATTGACGACAATGAGAACAAACTGGGCAGAAATAAATCAGAATCTTGCCCGGTTGACCGGAAGTGTCGAGGCGAATCATGGATACCTCATTCAAATCGACGAGCGCCTCTCCCGTCTCGAGCAACTGATTTGTACATATTTGTATGTGATTTTTGTGTATTTTTGCATCTTGTGTTGTGTGCTCTTACGTGTTTTAGGTTTATCTTTTTATCATTTTTTTCCTTTTGATGTTTTTCATCTCGTTTGGTGTTTAATGTGTTTTTACTTTATTTTATATGAAATAATCTAATTTTGTTTTATTTTGGTGTTATAACTAGAGAAGACGAAGATTGGATAAGCAATGTGTTGTGCTGACACTGGGTACCAGTCTGACACTGGGTTACCCAGTGTCCGAGTCATGCTGACACTTATAGCTCGAGAAGACGAAGATTGGATAAGCAATGTGTTGTGCTGACACTGGGTACCAGTCTGACACTGGGTTACCCAGTGTCCGAGTCATGCTGACACTAGCTGCCACAGCCTGGCTCACGTCGACTGACGCACCGTCAATGCAAATGATTTGTTGCATCGATCCTAGCTCTATCGATCGACGCACTGCCTGGTCGATGCGTGCAGCCTGGCTCACGTCGATCGACGCACCATCGATGCTCCGGCAGTTTGAGCGGTTATTTTCGAAATTCTATAAAAAGCCAGTGGTTTCTTCGTTTTGAGAGTGATGGGACGAGGGGGAAAGGTAAGAATAATACAGAAGACCCTCGGTTCATGACACCATTTCAATTCACGCAAAATTAGAGTTAGATAGTTCGTAGTTTCGTCGTTTCTATGTCGTCCGTCGTTCAAAGCCATTTCTCGCCACTGAAGATCGTTCGATGGATGATGCTTCCTTAGATAATAAGTTTTTCTGCACTTTATTTAATAATTTTTATAGTGTAGCTTTGGTTTTTCTTTGAATGTTAATGTTGAACTTTGATAGCATAATTTAGTGTAATCTTTTTACGGTTCTTCTTGTTCTGAATTTATGCTTATGTTCATGCTTTGGTGCAAATGCTTGATGAGATTATATGCTGATTATATTTATGCTAGTTGGCTAAATTTATCGGTTTGGTGTGCTTAGGGTCGTTTAGAACAATCGGGATTGACAACCTCGATCGTGGAGACGATTCCGGCGCACTAGACCCTCTTTTTCTTTATCGTTTTAAAAGCTTTCAATTTTATTGCTCGTAGATGTTAGAAAACCTCAAACTCAATTTGATCGAGTGTTTAGTTTAGTTTAGTTTTTATTTTCGTTTCTACGTACGTAAAATCAAACACCGAAATAGTTTTCGATTAGTCTTCCTTGTGATTCGACTCGAGTCAGCTTATCGCCTACAATAGCTCCATTCTCTTGCGAACGAGCCTTTTATTTTAAAGCGAAAAAGTTCGATTCAAAAATTGGCGCCGTTGCCGGGGAAGGCTAAAGGCTACGATTTTTGGTGTTTGCTTTTATTTACTTTTGTTTGTATTATTGTTTGTTTGTTTGTATTTGTGTTCGATTGTGATTTTTCATTTTTTTGTTTCTTTTTGTTCTTTCTTGTACGCGTAATCTCGTTTGTTGAGTATTGTGCTTGTAGCCATATCCTTGACGATTCGAGATTTTCATTTGAAGATGGCGGATTATCGAGTGAGATCGTCATATGATGATTTATGCACTCCACCTTTCGATGAAAAGATGTTTTGCCCAATGTCTGACTGGCGTGGGTTTCGACCGGCAATTCCTTTGAGCTTTGCAATGCGGAGTACGATCTTGATGAGTTTTACCTCGAGCAACTTCCAATTTTTCATGGATTTCCGAGCGAAGACCCGCTCCATTTCACCCGAGAGTATGAAACTATAACCATCACATTTCCTCTTTTTGGACTTACATGGGATCAAGTGATGATGCGGCTTTTCATGTTCACATTAAAGGATCGGGCAAGTGAATTGTTGGCTAATTTAGAGCCTGATTCTTTGAAAATGTGGTACGAAGTAGTGGATCAGTTCATGGGGTAGTTCTACTCGTCTGAATGGGTCCCACCTTCGGTTTCTTATAATTCAAGTTTTAATGATCCATACGCTTCACTTAATCACTTTGATCAACTACAAAGTTCCTATTGCCCAACATTTAATGAAAATTCTTATAACTCGGGTTTAGAAACTTTTTCCACGGGATATGATTCGTATGCTCTACCCAATTCTGATTCTTCGAGCTACGAACTGTTTCCTCTTCTTAAATAAAACTCTTATGTTTCGAGTTTCGAGCAGTTTTTTCTAAAAACCACATATCACGATTTGAGATACAATGACCCGTGTGCTCCTTGCGAATCATATTCTTATACCCCGAGCTACAATTGTTATCCTTTGTCTCATTCGTGTACTACTGATTATGAAACTCGAGTTGAGGTAAATCGACCTCATTTTGATGAGGTGACATTATTTTATGTGGAAGATCCTACCGTGAATGTTTGTTCGGAAGAGGTTTGTAAGACGGCTGAGATTGAGGAGTTAGTTGAGATCCGCCCCTTGCGATTTTTGACACTACGGATAAAAGTGTGGGGGTGTTGCCGTTAGAGTGCCCGGAATATATTGGAGATTCAAGTCTCCCTACTCTTGGTGAAGAAGGTGGAGTTATGGTGCTGATTTTGGAGGGGAGTGAGACTATAGAGTCACATTTTGAACCACCCGAAGCTTTATTGAAATTTTATTTTGAGGAGGTAGACGAGATAGTCGAGAAAGTGACCGATCACACCATGCTGCAATTGTCATTTGATATATTCGAGGTGATCGATTACTCATGGTTCCGACCTCCGAAGCTAGTTGGAGTGTTCGGCATCTCGGGACATGTTCTTTGTGCCCGCCTTGGTGATTATCATCGCCAATTCTTGCTCTTAGAGAATACCAAGGTGTGGCACGACCGTCATTTATTCTTAGACCCGGGATGACATCGACCGTGGACGTCGTCAAGCTAGAGACGTTAAATTAAGCGCTTCTTGGGAGGCAACCCAAGTCTTTTAACTTTATTTGCTTTTGTGTGTTTTTGTTTCTTTTCATTTCAGGTTCCCCTCGACATTAAAGCCCGTTGGATGGTCTTGGATGCTCGACTCATTATCACAAGCACGATTTTAGGGACGTATCTCTCTTTCTCTTCCTTTTACCATACCTTGCTTATTATGTCATTTTATACAATGTGGACACTGTATGGTTTAAGTGTGGGAGGGTTTGTCCTTGGTTTGGTTAGTAAATTTTTGTATGCTTGCTTGTGGCTGATTTGAGTTGTGTGTATTGATATTGACTGGAACCTTGACGAAGTGACGTGGTTAGATGCTTTGGTTAGGATATTTAGACTTCCGTTCGAACAATAGTGTAATTGTGGGGAATGAAGTGTAAATAATCTATGAAGTGTCTTGCCCTTTGTTCTATTCATGTTTCGTTCTTAAGAGTCGAATACTCTCTACTAGC
>BMAC01000335.1:398824-417878 GCA_014905375.1 Phtheirospermum japonicum | reverse complement strand
TTTTATTTCTTAGATTGTATTGTTAAAGAGGTGTATTGATGATTGGGCTAGTCGGGTGACGATTTGGCGGTTTGAGCAGGGATAGACTTTGGCCGAGGCATGGATGGGTGACATACATGGAGGTCAACTCGTTACTTTTAGGTGTTCGGAAGCTAGTCTAAATCTCTTATCTCAATGTTATCGTGTCGTCCTTTTAGTTGAGTTTTTAGTCGATCTAATGCATTAACTTCTTGAATCAGATGGATGCTTTAGTAATTAAGTCATCGGGTAATTAGCTTTTCCTTGTCTACGTCTAGATTAGATTTTGCTTGAGGACAAGCAAAAAGCTAAGTGTGGGGGAATTGATTTGTACATATTTGTATGTGATTTTCGTGTATTTTTGCATCGTGTGTTGTGTGATTTTACGTGTTTTAGGTTTATCTTTTTATCATTTTTTTCCTTTTGATGTTTTTCATCTCGTTTGGTGTTTAATGTGTTTTTACTTTATGTTATATGAAATAATCTAATTTTGTTTTATTTTAATGTTATAGCTAGAGAAGATGAAGATTGGATAAGCAATGTGTTGTGCTGACACTGGGTTACCCAGTGTCCGAGTCACGCTGACACTAGCTGCCGCAGCCTGGCTCGCTTCGACTGACGCACCATCGACGCAAATGTTCTGTTGCGTTGATCCTAGCTCTGTCGATCGGCGCACTGCCTGGTCGATGCGTGCAGCCTGGCTCACGTCGACCGATGCACCGTCGATGCAAATGTTCTATTGCGTCAATCCTAGCTCCATCGATCGATGCACTGCCTGGTCGACGCGTGGAGCCTGGCTCGCGTAGATCGATGCACCGTCGACGCACCATCGACGCTCTGGTAGTTTGAGCGGTTATTTTCGAAATTCTTTAAAAAGCCAGTGGTTTCTTCGTTTTGAGGGTGCTGGGACGAGGGGAAAGGTCAGAATAATACAGAAGACCCTCGGTTCATGCCACCATTTCAATTCACGCAAAATTAGAGTTAGATAGTTCGTAGTTTCGTCATTTCTATACCGTCCGTCGTTCAAAGTCGTTTCTCGCCGCTGAAGATCGTTCGATGGCTGATGCTTCCTTAGATAATAAGTTTTTCTGCACTTTATTTAATAGTTTTTATAGTGTAGCTTTGGTTTTCCTTTGAATGTTAATGTTGAACTTTGATAGCATAATTTAGTGTATTCTTTTTACGGTTCTTCTCGTTCTTAATTTATGCTTATGTTCATGCTTTGGTGCAAATGCTTGATGAGATTATATTGCTGATTATGTTTATGCTAGTTGGCTAGATTTATCGGTTTGGTGTGCTTAGGGTCGTTTAGAAACATCGGGATTGACAACCCCGATTGTGGAGACGATTCCGTCACACTAGACCCTCGTTTTCTTTATCGTTTTAAAAGCTTTCAATTTTATTGCTCGTAGATGTTAGAAAACCTCAAACTCAATTTGATCGAGTGTTTAGTTTAGTTTAGTTTTTATTTTCGTTTCTACGTACGTAAAATCGAACACCGAAATAGTTTCTGATTAGTCTTCCTTGTGATTCGACTCGAGTCAGCTTATCGCCTACAATAGCTTCTTTCTCTTGCGGACGAGCTTTTTATTTTAAAGCGAAAAATTTCGATTCAGCAACGCTACCCACCTCCACCTCCGAATGACATGGACCAGTAGGCGGGCCCATGCCCCAGCTGTATCACCACTCTATCCTACTTTTAACGCTTTCTAGGATATTTGATATTAATTCGGGGTATTGTAACATTATTTCCTTTTATGTTTGCATGGTATTGACTATTTTTACTCGGTTATTTCATTGCATGCGATGGTTTTGTGCATTTTCGTAATTCCCCATATTCATGTTCATATTTTAGCAACCAGGAGTTTGCTTGATCTTTCAAAAAGGGGGGGAGACTGGCAGTCCGATCGGAGAATCAGGGTTAACCGATCGGTCAAAACCTTCTAGACTTCAGTCCAATCGGAGTCTATTCTTGACCGATCGGACATTGCACCACTGTCCATTTCCGGAATTTTAGAGTCCATGCATGCTTAAGTTGAACCATTTTTGAGTAACATAGTCACAAATTCGTAACATAACAATGGTCAACCATTTACGTCAACTTTTGTTGAATATTTGCCCTTGCTTAATTGTGTTTGTATTGGCATTCCTGTCGGAATCATGTGTTATGTGGTATAAGGTGAATCGAACTTTTTCACGTTTAAAATAACGAAAAGCTCGTCTGCAAGAGAACGGAGATATTGTAGGCGATAAGCTGACTAGAGTCAAATCACGAGGAAGACTAATCGGAAACTATCTCGGTGTTCGATTTTACGTACGTAGAAAAAAATAAAAACTAGACTAACTAAATTAAACACGCGATCGAATAAGGTTCGGAAATTCTAACATCTACGAGCAATAAAATTAAGAGCTTTAAAACGATTAATAAAATGAAGGTCAAGTGCACCGGAATCGTCTCCACGATCGGGGTTGTCAATCCCGATGGTTCTAAACGACCCTAAGCACGCTTGACCAATAAACTCAACCAAAGCTCATGTTACTCTAAACATCATGCAATTAAAAATGAGAACTTAAGCATTTAAAACCTGCAAATCACCAAGCATCTCCAACAAAGAAATAAAAGCTTACGAAATTAATGAGAAAAGTCGCGAAGTTCAAACGAGAAATTAAACTACGAATTACAAACTAATCTATCTAACATCTAAAGTCTGAAATCTAAGAAACTAAAATAAAAATACAGAAAGTAAAACAAAGATGAAGAACAAACGAGGAATTGACGACTCGAACTTGCAATCTTCGACTCTTCAACCCGAATTATGCGCGTAGTTGAAATGGTGGCATGAATCGAGGGTTCTCTACAATATCTGGACCTTTCTCCCTCGTCTCAGCCCTCTAAAAATGAAGAAACCACCGGCCTTCTATAGAATTTTGAAAATAACTGCTCAAACTGTCGGAGTGTCGATGGTGCATCGACGGTGCGTCAGTCAACGCGAGCCAGGTTGCACGTGTCGACCAGGCAGTGCGTCGATAGACGGATCTAGGATCGACGCAACAGAACATTTGCGTCGACGGTGCGTCAGTCTACGCGAGCCAGGCTGCGGGCGTCGGCAGGCAGTGCGTCGATCGACGTGAGCTAGGATCGACGCAACAGAACATTTACGTCGATGGTGCGTTGATGGTGCGTCTGTCGACGCGAGCCAGGTTGCGGCAGCTAGTGTCAGCATGACTCGGACACTGGGTAACCTAGTGTCAGACTGGTACCCAGTGTCAGCACAACACATTGCTTATCCAATCTTCGTCTTCTCGAGCTATAACACTAAAATAAAACAAAATTAGATTATTTTATATAAAATAAAGTAAAAATACATTAAACACCAAACGAGACGAAAAACATCAAAAGGAAGAAAAACGATAAAAAGATAAACCTAAAACACGTAAAATCACACAACACACGATGCAAAAATACACGAAAATCACATACAAATTTGTACAAATCATAAGGTTTAGAGTCTTTTGAGTTTGTTTTAAGTGCAAAATTTTCAAAAACTACTTATATGTATTCAAAACAGCACTTTGTCGTTACCAATTTTGCAAAACTCTTAAAACTCGATCACCTCGTTTTTAAAAGTTTGAATTAAACCTTGTAAGAAGCCTTGTGTGATTATCAACATTGCATGTTGTGATTCGATAAGTGTTTTGAGAGGTCTCTTAATCGCATGAGTACATTGGATTTTGAAAATGACGATAGGCTCATATAAAACCCAATTCCAGCCTTACTCATAAATAAAAACCACTTAAATTCCCAATAAGCCCCCTCGAGCCTTTTATTCCATTTCCTTGATCGCCACGAGCTTTATTGTAGCTCTTGTTTCGAGAAAATTTGTAATATGAGAGTTTTATCCGATCATTGGTTACGACGATCGAAGGGTAAGAATTAGTGGGTTGTATATAAAAAAAAATTAAAAAAATATAAAATAAATAATAAAATAAAAAAAATTAAAATATAAAGCCTATTTATAAAAGGGCTAATATTAGGGTTTTGGGGGTTAGAAATAGCCTTAGAAATGAAAGGCTAAGAAAATAATGTATATGGTTGTTTGGGAAGAATGAGGAGCGAATTATGCTCTATGCTTTAAGTTAAGAATGAGTGAGTTATTGATTACGTTTGTTCGCAAGTTAGCCACACATCTTTATATATGACACAACTTACCAAAGAGACTACACTACAACCCTTAAAAGTCCTAATCCGATTCTTGATTGAATGTGCTCACTTATGCGATGAATGGGTCTTTAATTTTCACGAGTCGTTGAATGCATGATTATGTTGATCCGAGCGTATACACTTACCTTTTGGAAAACACAAGCGAATGAGTGCACCATTATATATTTCCCTTTTGAGAGGACGCATTCTTTAGATTTCAAGGTGAAACAGTAATACGAGTTAGCTTCATGGTTTTCGACAAAAGTGTTTATAATTGCAAAACTAAACTATATGCACAACATGACTCTAAGCTCTTACTATCGTCACTTCTCTTGATTTTGATTCCTTCGTTTGTTCGAGGACGAACAAACCAATTAAGCATGGGGTGGTGATTCGTACGTTTTTGTTACGAATCTGTACATAATTGAGTCTTTTTTTAGTCTTTTTATTTTGAGTTGCATCATTTTTCATTTTTCGTCTCTTTACTTAATTTTCTGACTTATTGATCAATAATTGGTCCATTCGAGAATAATTCTGTGATTTTCTCATACAGCTAAGCGTCCGGTGGATTCAAAGCATGAAGATTGAAGAAGAAACGCTCACGAGTAGCCCAAAAGGACATCCACCGATCGGACAGCTCATATCTTCGATCGGTGCAACTGTCGACGTGCACACCGACCGGGAGAGCCGGCGCACCGAGCGGACCCGGGGACAGTAGCTTTCGTCCGATCGAACAAGGCCTCTGACCGATCAGACAAGAACGTTACGAAAGCAGATTTCTGGAAATTTTCAGTTACGAAACGGCTGAAAATGTTTTTAAAACTGCAGAAGCGGCTAGGGTTGAAGAGATTTTGGTTGGGGGAGGCTGAAGAATAGGTTAGAGAACCACAAATGCATACAAAGGTTGAGAGATTTGACACATCTCTCATACCTCTAGTATAAATCGTACGACACCATTTCGACCCGTGATTTACAGCACCCGACGTTCGACACGAAGATTCTGGGTTTGTGAAAAGCCCGAGGATTCTACGCATTTCATTCGGAGTGCTTTCGTCCATCATCCCTCGTTGAACGTAGTTCGACAACTCGTAATTTCTGAACTCATATTCTTATTCATTCTTAGAGTAGTTTGGTTTGCTATTGAACATGAACAATTGATGGTTTGGTTAGTTAATGTTTTGATAAATAGATGTTAAGGCTTTGGTGATTTGAAACAATAACTTAGTGTTTTTGGAGTTGACGCTATTATGTTTGGATTATTGATGATTGAATGGATGATTTTTTTTTGGGTAATCTATTGATAGTTTTGTGAACATTAGTTTCTTGCATTGTGTTTTGAATATCTTTATTCAGTAGTTTTATTGGATTGGTTAATCTTTTGCTATTTTAATCCCTTGTCGAGAGGTTGAAACCCTCAAGACAAGAAGCGTTCGCATTTGTTTTTAAATATTGGAATTGAAATCTTTTCAAAAACTCATTTGTGTTCGCGTGTTTTTAGATAGAATTGTGATATTAGTATAATAAACATCGTTAATTCCAATTCCCATTCCTCGAGAGATCGACCCGAGTTAACTTGCCAAGTCTACAAGTGACCCCGTTCTCTTGCGGGCTAACTTAAAACCTTTTCAATTGTAGACGCGTATTGCTTAACCGGTAATTAATTTTGAAAGGAACACAAAAGTTCGGTTCAGCCATTTTGGGCAAAAGGACTATTTTGCCCACACATTCGCCCCTATAAATATAACCTTCCTTCTTAGAAATCAAAACTCTTGAACCTCTTAGGGTTTGAATGCCCAGTATTGTTCTTATTTTCTCTTCATTTCTCTTCACTTTCTTCATTCAGTTTTCAGCTTTTTAGTTTTTAGTAGAATAAGAAACTCTTGAGCATTGCTTGGATGTTGGACGTAGCTTAATCTCAATTCGTGTATTTCCTCGTTCGAAGGATGAAACTCTCCATTATTTAATAGTAAGATTCCATTTCCTTTTTATTATCCTAATTTCTTATTTGCTTTGATTATGAGTTTTCTTGTTGGGTTTGTGATGTTCTTGATTAGTAGTTTTTTTTCTTTCATTTCTCATGGTTTTATGTATTCCTCGAGAGATTCAACTCGAGTCAAACTTTCCACTTGCAATTGCTCCGTTCTCTTGCGGACAAACTTTTTCAAAATTAAAAGTAAGTGCAAAAAGTTCGATTCACTTACTATGAAAAATAATAAATATAATCAAATATAAATAAGTAATAACAATATAATAGTAATATAATATTAATAATTATTATTATTATAATAGTAATAATAATAATATATTGGGCAGCAGGTTGGCTGCCACCTGCCCCTACTGCTGCCGCCACCACCTAGCGAATGAAAAAAATTCCGGTCAATGAAAAATATTTTACGACGAGTTTTTTTTCCATAAAATCTTTTGGGCCAAAAAGCTTTTTGCTATATGCCCGAATTTCTCACTATATTTTTGAGTATTTATTACTAAATATCCAAAAAGTATTTCGGTCACCAGAAAATTTCTTTTGCTATATGTCTATAATTTATTACTTAGTGTCCAAAAATATTTCCGATCACCGAAAAAAAATTCTTACTCTATGTCAGAATTTCTTACTTAATGTCCAAAAATTTGTCTGCTTGATTACAAGATTTTTTTTACTTGATGTGTAAACGTTATTATGCATTTCTTAATTATTAAACACAATTTTATTTATTATTTTTTTCAGAAAAAGGAAAAGAAGAAAAATCTTACTTGTTAGCAAATTATTGTTATGTGTTTCTTACTTAATACAGCAGTAGATGAATTATTAATTTACATTGAAATTTCTAAATTTATGTCCAAAAAGGTGTGAAAACTTATTACTTTATATACTATAAATCAAGAAAAAATATTACTTTACGTTCAAAAAAAGTAAGAAATATTCTTACTTTATAGTAAAATTTCTTACTTTATGTCCTAAAAAGGAAGATAATTTCTTATTTTATATTTTAAGAAATAAGAAAAAATCTTGAGAAAACTTCATATTTTATGTTCGAAAGATAGGAATATATTACTTTATGTCTGGAAAAGTAAAATTTCTTACTTAATATCCGATAATTTTCTTACTTTATAGTGAGTTTTTTTACTTTATATTTTTCAGGAGAAAAATATAGGTAAAAAAAATTCTCGCCGGAAATCTTTTCCAGGTAAGCAAGGGCGGGATGGGGTAGTGGTGGTTTTTGATATTATTATTATATTATTTATATTATTATTATTTTAATAAAGGGGTAACCTTGTAATTATATATTTAGGGTTGTATTATTTGACCATTTATATAATTACTTGAAATATTTGACAAAAACAGTTTTTCTTATGGTGCATTTAGTAACCGTCCCTATTTTATAATAGTTATGGTATATAATTACTTGAAGTATTTGACAAAAATAGTTTTTCTTATGGTGCATTTAGTAACCGTCCCTATTTTATAATAGTTATGGTAGACTATTGGTAAGAGTTAGCTATCAATTTTAAAGTAAAATAGATATTAAATGATCTTAATATGTTATTTTATTTAAGGAAAAGAATTTACCCCCAAACTATCACATTTTTCACAACTTACCATATGAACTATTTTTTGTGACAATCTGCAATACGAACTATGCATTTTTTGCAATTTTACCCTTCTAAACCAGAATATGAGTGGTTTTGTATACACCACCTGGTTTATTAAGGGTATTTTTGTCATTATTGACTTTTCTCAATTTATTGGCAATATATAAATCCATAACAAGAAAAAAAAAAAAAAAAAAGGAGAAAGAATGAAGCTAGCGTTTTGTTCTTCGACCATATTTGCAGTGCTATGATGCTTGTCCACTTATTCATGCTCAAGTGTTTAGTAATGGAGTTTATTCATAGGCAATGCTTAACTCTTCCAAACGTTCTTGGGAAGGCATCAAATGTTTGAAATCGAGATCTTCAGGAATTAGAGGCCCAACTCCATTGGCGCCACTATAATCCATCGTCGTCAGCTATAATCTGACGCTATCACCATCTCAGTAAAATTTAAAATCAATAATTACTGCCAAATCCTACCAGCCCACACCCAAAAATCCAGAAAAAACAATTTTAGCCAAAAAAAGAAAAAAAAAAAAGAAAAATAAAAAATAAAGAGAACAAAACAAGATGGAGCCACGGCAGTAGCATCGCCGCGCCACTTTCCTTAGCTCCACCATCTCCATTCAATAGACGAGTCCAATTGAACTCCATAGCCAGAACCTAGAAGAACCCTAAATCTCTCGAGTAAGGGTATTGTGAATTTGAACGAATTGAGGCGTTGATATAATTGTTGAGAGAATGGGGATACTCGAATTTGGAATGGCATGAATTTTCGAACATGGTCTGGGTATTCCGGCAGTGGAGATCGATTATGGCGGAAGGAGTTGGTGGGGATGAAGCTTAAATCCATTCTCATGGATCTGAACGTGTGGATGAAGCTTAAATCCATTAATAATAATAATAAATATATAATAATTAATAAAAAATTCATAATATAATTATCCTTTCAATTTAATAATAAACAGTCCCTTTTAAGATATTATACATTATGATATTTTTAATAAATCTAACTAATGAAAAATAAGTTTATTGTGATAATTTTCGTTTTTTCAGAAATTACTTAAATACATTTTTATTTTATAAATAGAAGTATAATAATTTAATTAAGATTAAAGGTTATGACAAAAATGCCCTCAAAACAGATAGACAAAACCACTTTCTGGTGGTAAATTTCAAAAAATGCATAGTTCGTATGGCAAATTGTCACAAAAAATAGTTCATATGGTAAGTTGTGAAAAAAGTGATAATTTGGGGGGTAAAATATTTATATGAATATGAGTTCAAAAATCCAGATTATGCATTTTCTCATCAACATTAATAAAAACGTCTTTAAAAAATAAAAATAAAGACTAAAAAACTTAAAAATATAAATAAATATGTCTTTACAAAAAAAAAAAAAAACAAAAGAAAAGGAATACACAGAAAAGAAGATAGGCTCTTGAGCTCTCTCTTCCTCAAAAATAGGGATAAAAGAAAGACAAAGAAAATGGATGAGGGTTCATTTATGAGAAAATATATTTTTTGAGTATCTTTAGATATTTTTTATTATTACCTTTAATTTTATCTTCCATAAATAAAAAGATCTATTAGATTTCTATCCATAACCATTAATTAAGGGCAAATAAGTAAATGTAAAATTAGAAAAGTAATGAATTTACCTGAAAATTCTTCATTAATCATGTAAAATTATATTTTTACCATATTACTTCGGAGTAAATTGCTCTGTGTACACTTATGGTATTTTAAATTACTTTACATGAGCCAATAATTGATCTGATGATCTGCCAGTTGACCCATACATTTGACCTATCGATTTATTCTTTTTCTTATCCGTGTCTCGAACAGTTATCCTCACCCCTATTTATATTTATATATTTCCCACCGTTTAACTTGCATGATCCAATGTTATCAAGATAACAATATTAATTTTATTTTTTATATTTCTATGATGTTTGACAATATAATACGAATTAATAATATATTCGGATTATATGATGTTTGGCAGAGATGGGGGATGATGAGCGGTTGAACGTTAGAGGATAATAATATGAGAAGTTAACAAAGTGGGATTGAGCCATTGTTGTACCCGCACTTATAACTAAGTTTTGAGTTTTGGCTTATGATTTGGTCTCTGAATTTCTTGGCTCTATCTGTGTTTGTGATTTTCTATATTTCACTTGATTTGTTGTATGCATGTTTCACCTTTTTTTTTTTTAACAAAACTTGCAATGGTTATAATTTTTTCTTAAATTTATAATCTGAAGATTGAAACTCATTTGATGTTGAAATTTTTTTTAAAAAAAACTATCTCTAGATATATTGGACCAGAGGCGAATACAGAAAATCTTTTTTAGTGGGGCACCAACATAATAATATTTTTATTTATTAAAATTATACTCAAAAAATTATCATATTAAATAAATCTAATAAAGGTTTAAGAAAAACATAATACCATTGTTCTCGTCGAGTTATCATATTTTAAAATCGACTTACAATTACATCATATTAATAATCAAAAATAACTTTTTCTCTAGATATGTAAGTAAAATGATTATGCACTATATTTGATCTCTCATGCTATTATATAATTTTATACCATTGGTATAATAAATCTAAAATTTATAAAATTTAATGATAAATAAGATCAACAACATCTAAACTCAAATCTCCGTTAAATATCACCAAACAAAACACATCACTTATTCTAAAAAATTAAATATTATGGCTTAAAAAATAAACAACAAAATTAGCTGATGTAAAAATTAATAAAAAAATTTTAAAATTTAAACTATAAGGAACAATATTATTTTTTATAAATAATAACTATATATATATATATATATATAAGTAAAAGATAAAAAAATTTGGGGGGGCCTGTGCTACCCAGGCCCCCAAGTAGATCCGCTTCTGTATTGGACGTGTGATCATGCAGTGAATTTTCCTATATATGTAACAGTTATGTAACATTTTTATGGGAATTTTTAAAATTAAGAATTCCAAATACAGGATTCATATGATTATTTGTTGTGATAAAATTATCACAACCAATAATACTATGATCACCGCATACATTAATAAGATTATCATATTCACTAATAAGTTTATTACACAGTATATTGATATTGATTGTGGTGATTTTATTATTTTCTCATGTACAAGCTCCAAAATTTGAATCAAATTGGGGAGATGTGGATAAGATTATGGGATGATGATAATCATATTACTAGATGTTTGAGGTGTTTATCTAAACTCATTATCTGGTTACAAAATTTGAATAAATAATGTTTATGCGTAAATAATTATAATAATAATAGGCCTTTTTTTTGTTGTTGTTCATTTGAACCTTAAACAAGTTTTTCTTCTTCATTTTATTGACTTTTGTTCTAAATTATGTTCAACGTGGAAAAAAGAAAACAATTATATTTACTTATCTTATCTTTCTATTTATGACATTTTTCATACCTTTTTCATGACATATTTTGTTAGACTCGAGTGCATTTTCAGCAGGATTTGTTGAGTGGTGATACAGTTGAGAAATTGATTACTAGTTAATAGTTGCAGTAGTAATCTACGGTTTGGGATATGTTAATATAAATACAGATTATGATAATTTTATTACTCGTTATATTAATCTTATTAATGGTTGTGGTAATCTTATCCCCGATTATTTAATTTTTGAATAACTATTACAAATGTATATACAACGATAATGTGTTACGACAAAATAAATTAGTTGAGTTGACAACCATTAAAAAATGTATGTATTATAAAAAAAGAAAAAAAAAACTTACTTGAGGATACCGGTTGTGGTAATCTTGTAACCGTATGCGGTAATCTCGGTATTATCAGTTGTGGTAATTTTATTACTTATTGCAGTACTCCTATCCCAATTGTGTAATTTTATTACTATATGTACTAATTCAATTACTAAGTGTGATAATTCTTATTATTACTGTGATAATTTCTAAAGGATTACTGCATGTCATAATCCCATTACTATATGTGGTATTCTTAGTATTATTGCTTGTGATAATTTTACACTATTGATTGTGGTAATCTTATCGCAATTGGTCATACTCTCATTGTATATTATGCAGTAATCTTAGTATTATTGGAAATTTATTACTAGTTGTGGTAATCTTATCATTGGGAATTGAACTTGTCGTGGATTTAGAGTTTTCGATCGCTCATTCGAAATGGTGGCGGCCGGTGGTGAGGTTAGTACCGGTCAACTCGAAATGATAACATGAACTCAATGGGATAAGTTTTAGGTTAAATGGACGTCGGAGCTGGCAGGAATAAACGCCAGAAGTTTTTGATTTTCTGTGTGGGAAAAGTATAAAAATCAAGACTTTGTGGGGCAAGTCAACGAGGCAACAGACTTTGATGACCTAAGATTTTATAGGTCGGCTCGAGATGATAACAAAAACCAATGATAAATAGTTAAGGTTAAACAGACGTTAGAGTTCGTCGGAATCGACGCCGAAAGTTGTTGATTTTTTATGTGTAAAGAATATATAAAAAATCAAAATTTTGACAGACAATTCAATGAGGCAAACAAACTCCAATTAACCTAAAATTTCTTAGGTCAGCTAAAAATAGAAATAAAATCATTGGTGAAAATTTTAGGTTGAATAGATGTCGAAGCTTGTCGGAATCGACACCAAAAGTTGCTGATTTTTCTATGAAAACTGAAATTTTAATAGGCGATTCAACATGGAAAAAAAATTCGATTGACCTATAATTTTACAGGTCAACTTGAAATGATAATATAAACCAATATTAAAAAAATCAGGTCAAAGGGAGATCGGAGATGGCCGGAATCGACGGAAAGTTGCTGAATTCTTGTGTTAAATACTTTGAAAATCAAAATCTTGACAAGCAATACTACGGAACAAATAGACTACAATTAACCTGATATTTTGCAGGTTGGCACGGAAAATGTGGTGGAGATGATGGTGGTGGTGGTGTGGTGCGTGGAAGTCGGGAAATATGACCGACGTAGACAGATTAGTGTGTATTAGGAAAGGGATTAGGGATAAGAAATATTGAGTAGAGTATTATTGTCACTGTATATATAAAAGTAAGTTATTGAGCAAAAGAAAAGATGTATGATCTAATGGATACAGATTCCTAATAATTTGTATTTATTGGTCATTCGCCTAAAGATTTTAATGTTACAATTATATGTCATCTAAATAAATCTACTTTCTAGATATATGAATAATGATGCCTTAAAAATCATAATTAAAATTAAAAACATACTGACTACCCACACTAAACCATTTTACACCATACCTTGGTTTTTAAATCTTGTTAAGTAAACCAAGTTCCATCATAAAAACTTTCATGTGCGATTTACTACGTTACTCCAAACAAAACTACATGAAAATATTTATTCTATTTCCTCATCTCTCAACAGGCTATTGCCATCGGATCCACATATAAGCGCAGATTTTGACTTGTCTTGCTTGAGATGTGTTGACGGCACACTCATCGACGAAGTCTTTCTTCATTCTCAATTGTTGGATTCGAACCTTCAACCCAAATATAATGGGTTTGTTTCTTTGGTTTAGTGTAGGATTAGGAGTCATATCACTACTCTCAAGAATAACTCTCGATGGTTGGTTGGCACAAAACGATATATCTCTTTTTTATGAGATAATGGTTAGGTTCTTGCAGATCGGGCCGGACTTTTGTTGAGATTGGGCAGTCAATTTTTGACCACTTGATCAATGGGGTTTGGCACTCCATGACTCATTTCATTCTTTGGTGGGAGGATATATGTTGGATATCTTAGCCACTCCTGGGGTGGATAATGAGAGAGATGAGTGGATCTGGTCTCACTCGGTTAACGGGAATGGCTCCTCTTATATTTCTTATTGACATCTTCGCCATCACTTCTCTAAAGTTCTTTGGGGTCGATGGGTTCAGCATGCTGATATCCTCCCTTATCGTTCATTTTTGGTTTGGAGGCTTGTTCATGATAAACTGTCGATTTGGGGCAATTTGTTGCTTCATGTAATCTCTGGGTCGTGTTTTTGTTCTACTTATAGGCGGATGAAGAGAAAAGATTTAGGTGGTGTAGTATAGATAAGGTTTGTGTGGCAAATATCGGAATTTGATGCGATTGTAGGGATCTATGGGTTTCTAGATTGAGAAATTGAAGGAAAACAAAAGTAAACGAAAAACTATGAAAAACTAAATGAGAAACTATGATGAACTACGACTAGCTATGAAAATTAAAGTAAGTATTTCGCATGCCTCATGCATGTGCCATACTGAGATTGCAATCAATAATCAAAATAAGCAATAAAAAGCAAAGAAACAACAAAGTACAAGCATGAAAACCTAAGGTACAACTATGCATGCATGATCATGAAAATCTAAATAATGCAAATCAACGAAAATCAAAAGCACCAATAGAAAGAGCAATAAAATTTGACGTGAAAGTTAAAAACTTTTCGAAAAATAACTAGAAACGAAGAGTAGATCTAGGATTCAACATAAAACCATGCATGAAAATAAAAACCAAAATAAAGTATATGAAATACATGAAATAAAAACGACCAAGGACCCTATCTATGATCAAGGTGTGTCATTCACCTAAATTCCATAAACCAAATCACAAATCTAACAACAAATCTAAGAGTTAAAGTAAAATGCATAAATTGAAGAACAAGGAAGAAAATAAAGAAAACTTACTTGAATTAAGAAAGAGAATCCAAAAACTTGAATGAAACAATGAAAATAAAATCCAAGTGATTACTTGAATTCTTATTGAACTTACAAACCCAAGGAAAAGCTTGAAATTAAATCTAAAATCTAGAGAGAAATTTAAATCCCAAACCCACGCAAGAGTTGGGAGGAGAGTGACTCTTTCTACAATTAATCTAACAAATATTTATACTAGGTTTAACTAAGGGTAAATGGATCAAAAATAGTCTTAAAGGCTTGATTTCCCAGGTTTGACCAGGGTTTGACCCAGTATTACACCTTGGCTTGATGTCTGGCGTTCAGGTAAGTGTGCGCCAGCGTGCGCAATGCCTTGGCGCGGAGTGTGATGTGCCTGGTGTGCTAGTTGGCTTGCGTTGGCGTGGCGTGAGGTGTGGCGCTGGGGTGGCGAGGCTCTTAGCACAGATTTTGTAAGATCCTGGCACGTCTTGGCTTAAGGGCGGACTTGGGCCTCAATGCCTTCACCTATGCAATAGGAATTTTGAACATAAAAAACTCAAAAGTCACACAAACCTCACCAACGACGCACCCATAAGATTCAAAACAATAAAACTAGAAAATAAACTAATAAGCTAACGAAACTCGACTCAAAACTACTATAAACAACCTTAAATACTAATTAAAAATACAAGAAAAATACCACAATTACATGCAAAACAGCGGCTGAGTCACCAAACCACTATTTCATCAAGTGCCCGATTGTTCAGGGAACTTGGCAAGCTCTCGCGGGTTTATTTATTGTCCATTTAGATTCTTCCTTTGGTGTTTAAGTGTGTTGCTTCAGTGTTTGGATGTGAAACTGAGTTCTCAGCTTTTGATGGTTTGGCGGCTAGCAATCATTACTTTGTTTATGGGTTATTCGAGATTGTTGTAACGGGAGGTCTTTTATGATCTTTGGGTTCATGAGATTTCATCCGAACACGGGCTTGGGCAATCACTCGGGAGGCCCGTCACTTCTCCTTAGGTTACTCCTCTTCAATCGAACTTGAGACCTACACTCTTTTTGGCTTTTAGCTCAAGACCCCGAGGGAGGGCTACTTGATTCGTTGGAATCCCCCTACCCCTGGTTGGTTCAAGGTTAATAATGATAGAAGTTGTTTTAGTGCTCCAAGAGCAACCGCATACGGTGGGTTTTTCGTAATTGTCGGGGGTTTGTGCAAGGGTGCTTCAGGCAGAGGCTTGGTTCCTCTTTCACTTTCCAAGCCCAGCTAGAGGCCACGATTCATGCTTGCGAGATTGTCTCGGATCAGGATCGGGAATTCCTTTGGCTCATATCGGAATCTACCTATATGGTTTCGATATTTGATACTCAGTCTTTGATGGTTCCTTGGTGTTTCAGGAACTAGGTGAGATCTCTTCTTCCTCGATTGTCGACTATTCAGTTTTAGGTGACGCTTATTTTTAGGGAAGATAATGGGGTTGTGGACGCTCTCTCGAAACAGGCGCACACTGAGGTGGACTGTTTGTAGAGTTGCATGGCAGGATTTCTACATAATGCAATTTCTCTAAATTTAGTCTAGTTATATCTGTCAAATATGTTGGGTTCGCTTTAATCATACGGGGCCTACGCAGCGGGTTTTAAAATTTTTAATTAAATAAAACAAATATATATATATATACTAAACCCCATATATTTCGTTAGCGATTTTAATGATCGTCGTTTTTCATTATTATGTATCGAATACAAATATTTTGATTCTTATAAAAATAAATTAATACCTCGCTTTCGATATCTTCAAGCGACGATTGAGATGGAATCAATTCCCGACTATGTGGCTAACACCAAAAACTCCTCGCCGTAGAGATCCTAGCGTATCCCCTCTACTCGAGACCACCTTTTATTTATGACACCGGAAAATTCTTCGCTAGTAAAATCGTTCCGTTTTAAGATTGATAGGAATAACAATTAATCCAACAATCAACAATTGATTGAAGATTAATTATTGTAGATGAAAAATTATTAATTAATTTTCATCTATAATTGAAGACTAAAATAAAATATAAAAGATTGAGATCCTTTTTCTTCTTTCTCTGTTTTCGAAAAACTTGAAAGAAAAGAGTGGGGACGGCTTTGTTTTTCTGGATGTTAGAAACGGCTGCACTCACTTTTTCAAAAGTATAAGACTTTTGTTTTTTTGTTTTGAATGAGAAGATTGAATGCGGCTGACACTTCTTTTCTTTCTTATATATATATATATATATATATATATATATATATATATATATATATATATTAGATTAGTTAGGTTAAGATTAGGTCTAATCTTAATTAACTAATTAAATAATTAAGAAAAGAATTCTTCCACAAGTCATCCGTCTCCTTTTTAAACAAAGAGTATAACTTGATCCCAATTACCTTTTATATAAATAATTATATTATATACAAATATATAATATAAATTAATTTTATTTTTAAAGTATTCTATTATTCTAGTGGGCTTCTACAATTAGGGCCTACTAGAAAATTACATGGACTTGGATTTAAAATCCAACTAATTAATTAATTCAATTAATTAATTAATCCCATAAATTTAAATTAATCAATCCAATTGACTAATTTAATATATTCCTTTAATTGAGATTTCTAATCTAATTAGATTTAATTACATAATCATATTATATAATTAAATATTTAATCCAATAATTGAATTAAATTAAAATCTAATTTAATTAATCTAAATTATTTAATTATTCCAACCATTGGAGTTATCAGTCTTGAAATGTCAACAACCAAAATTATGTGTGACCCTTTTAGGTTCACGACTAACACTAGCAGTAGGCTTATAACTTTTATAAGTTTATAAATAATAATTTATTATATTAATTAATCTAATTAATTACTTCTCTTGAAATTAACTATTTAATTTCAAGAACCTACAAATCATGGCAACATCTAGCAAGTAGCATGACTACCCAGCGTTAGGTGAAATAGCGAGTAAACTTATTTCAATTGCAAGTCCATACATGTACGATCCTTTCGACAACTAGTTTCCCAATTAAATCTTGGGCATGGATTTATAAGTCAAAACCCAATTGATCTAATAACTGTGATTTCATTTCAAGTTTAAGTAATTCATTTATGAATCAATATTCATCGTGCCCTGGCCAAGGTCTTTGAGTCACAAACTATGAAAATTCACAAGATACTCTCTTGTGCATAGAGAAGTGTCGAATTCTATGTTGGCTACAGACAAACCTCCATGCACATCGTTACAATACCCAAAATACCCCTTTTACAATTGTCAGGCAATCAAAAGATAAATCTAAGTATTGCACGATGTGCACAAGGCTACCATCGTACCTCAAGTCAAGGACTAATCATGTACTATTGCAATATGGAAATTCTTATTCGACAGACAAATCTTCCAGTTAAGAATTTCCATCGGGTCATATTCAATGAACTTGTTCTCCAATAAGCACCCACATATATGCACTCACGTCACAACGCTGATGTTAATGGAATGCAACATCCTTGTCTTACAAGCATGCATCATATGCGCAAGTCTTACTGGGCTATTCAATGTCCTATCTCGAAAAGCCCATTGACTTGGAACAAGTTTAAGACCGAGACCTTAGAGACATGTTTCATGATTGCCATCATATGCGCAACCATATCCCATAATTTAAATTGGTCTAAGAACTTTATCATACGCGCAATTATAATAAAAGCGAAAACATGGGATAAAGAAAGTTGCCTTTATTAATATAATTCCAATAAAATCATTATACAAGTAGAATGAAATCCAATCTAATTGGAACGTCCGGCACTCTACTCTAATAATCTCCCACTTTCCCTAGTGCCAATTGCCCATGTATTTTAGGCCCATCTTCTCAAGATGCTCGTCAAATACCTTTTGCGCTAAGGGCTTAGTCAGAGGGTCTGCTACATTTTCGGCCGAAGCGACTCAATCCACAACAACGTCGCCTCTACCAACGATCTCTCTCACCAGGTGGTATCGTCTCAAGATGTGTTTGGATCTTGGATGAGATCTCAGTTCTTTTGCTTGTGCTATAGCCCCGTTGTTGTCACAATAAATTATTGTTGGATCAACAGCGGACGGAACTACATTCAATCCTTGGATAAAGTTCCGCATCCAAACAGCCTCTTTTGCTGCATCTGATGCAGCAATATATTCAGCCTCTGTAACAGAGTCTGCAGTCGTCTCTTGTTTGGAACTTTTCCAACTGACTGCTCCTCCATTCAAGGTGAATATATATCCAGACATTGACTTTGAGTCATCTACATCGGATTGAAAACTAGAGTCAGTGTATCCCTCTAGTTTCAATTCTCCATTTCCGTATATCAAGAATATATCCTTAGTTCTTCTCAAGTACTTAAGGATCTTCTTAACGGCGTTCCAGTGTTCAAAACCTGGATTAGACTGATATCTTTGTAGACCCATTTGCAGCCAATGGGAACAATTCCCTGTGGTGGGTCCACCAAGGTCCATACCTTGTTGGAGTACATGGAGTCCATTTCGGACTGCATTGCTTCTTGCCATTTTT
>BMAC01000335.1:373568-391815 GCA_014905375.1 Phtheirospermum japonicum | reverse complement strand
GGTGTGTCGACATCGACGCTTCAGCAAGTAGCGTCGACATCGGTGGCGTCGACATCGACGTTTCAGCAAGTAGCGTCGACTGAAGCGGTTCATGACTCGCTGACATGGCTCGCGCGTCGACGGTGCGTCGACGGTCGCCGTCCAGTCGACGCGACTGAGCGTTGGTCTCCATTTTCTAGATCTTTTGCTACTCGTTTCACGCCGGAAAGCTTGTTTCTTCTATACAATTAGGGCCTACTAGAAAATTACATGGACTTGGATTTAAAATCCAACTAATTAATTAATCCCATAAATTTAAATTAATCAATCCAATTGATTAATTTAATATATTTCTTTAATTGAGATTTCTAATCAAATTAGATTTAATTTCATAATCATATTATATAATTAAATATTTAATCCAACAATTGAATTAAATTAAAATCTCATTTAATTAATCTAAATTAATTAATTATTCCAACCATTGGAGTTATCAATCTTGAAATGTCAACAACCAAAATTATGTGTGAACCTTTTAGGTTCACGACTAACACTAGCAGTAGGCATATAACTTTTATAAGTTTATAAATAATAATTTATTATATTAATTAATCTAATTAATTACTTCTCTTGAAATTAACTCTTTAATTTCAAGAACCTACAAATCATGGCAACATCTAGCAAGTAGCATGACTACCCAGCGTTAGGTGAAATAGCGAGTAAACCTATTTCAATTGCAAGTCCATACATGTACGATCCTTTCGACAACCAGTTTCCCGATTAAATCTTGGGCATGGATTTATAAGTCGAAACTCAATTGATCTAATAACTGTGATTTCATTTCAAGTTTAAGTAATTCATTTATGAATCAATATTCATCGTGCCCTGGCCAAGGTCTTTGAATCACAAACTATGAAAATTCACAGGATACTCTCTTATCCATAAACAAGTGTCGAATTCTATGTTGGCTACAGACAAACCTCCATGCACATCGATACAATATCCAAAATACCCCTTTTACGATTGTCAGGCAATCAAAAGATAAATCTAAGTATTGCACGATGTGCACAAGGCTACCATCATACCTCAAGTCAAGGACTAATCATGTACTATTGCAATATGGAAATTCTTATTCGACAGACAAATCTTCTAGTTAAGAATTTCCATCGGGTCATGTTCAATGAACTTGTTATTCAACAAGCACCCACATATATGCACTCGCGTCACAACGCTGGTGTTAATGGAATGCAACATCCTTGTCTTACAAGCATGCATCATATGCGCAAGTCTTACTGGGCTATTCAATGTCCTATCTCGAAAAGCCCATTGACTTTGAACAAGTTTAAGACCGAAACCTTAGAGACATGTTCCATGATTGCCATCATATGCGCAACCATATCCCATAGTTTAAATTGGTTTAAGGACTTTATCATACGCGCAATTATAATAAAAGCGAAAACATAAGATAAAGAAAGTTGCCTTTATTAATATAATTCCAATAAAATCATTATACAAGTAGAATGAAATCCAATCTAATTGGAACGTCCGGCACTCTACTCTAATAAGATATTAGCTCCTCTTCTGTATATAGGTATTACTATTGATCTGTTTACGTTATTGGTCTTATTTGGCTCGAAGATCGCCCTTGTGATGAGCAAACCATTTTCTCTCATTTATATTTATTGAACTATACAATTCTTCACTTAAATCTAAATGAATACAAAAAATCATACATTTCTTGAGGATTGTAAATATTTTTTTATATATAACAATTAAGTCGACTTCCAAATTCCATTTCTTTTGTTTGTGCAATACTTGGAATTGCGAGCATACTATGTTCGATTTCCTAGGAAATTTAGGTTTCAGTTGAATGTCTTTCATTTTGAGAATCTTCTTTCTGCTAGAAAATGACGATGAAAACGTTTTTAAAAGGGATTAATGAGTCTTGAGACTATAATTTTATATGAGATGAAATTGTTATTATAAATATTGAAATTTATGCTAAAAAAAAAGGATAGTTGAATACCTTTTTTCTTAAAATTCTCCTTACCAATTGCATTTTAGGGTTTGGAAGTCTTATCTAGCCGAACAAAACTTACGAAATTTTAGTATTCGAAATTCCAAACACAAAATACAAATATTTAAGTCCTACTTTGAGGCAAACATTTAATAAAGGGGCAAGACTCTTGTCAGGCCGGACTAACGGATCATCCGTTAGGCCAAAATCTTATACCGCTATATTATAGTACAAAAATCAATACATTGTATTAAAAAGTCAATACATCATAATACTAATATAAAAATTGATACATCATAACACGGGTCAGATATTTATGAAAAATTAATACTTTTGAGTTTCAAAAACCAATACATTATAATATCGGGTCAGATGGCCTAACGGGTCATGACCCGTCAATCTGGCCTAACGTAAGTGTTTGCCTCAATAAAGTGTATTGATAAGATGGGTTTGCTCAATAATAAGAGTATCAATTAATATTTAATTCCTAATTATGAGGCACTTGAGAGAGAGGTTGACGGTGTATTTTTTTCTAGATTAGGCATGGAAAACAAAAGGTGTATTCTTGTTCGAATTTCATTGATTTTGATTTTAAAAAAAAAAAGTGTTCACCATTGCTTGTGGATACAATAAAGAGAGATCTTGTGGGAGATGTACGTCATTTCTAACCTTGGGGATACGTATACAAAACACAAGAACACATTTATTTAAAAAATTATAAGACATGACAATACTCGAACTATTTTTATTCAGTTAATTATATAAAATAATCATAATAACTTTAACAATAAGTGATGAACCTCAGTAAAGCAAAAAGATAATAATTAAAAAATTAGAAAAATGGAAAGCTTGAAATTTCCTTTTTTTTGAAAAATGTGTCATGTTCGTGTCCTCGTAAGTTCTCCCTGTGTTGTATCACGGCCATGTCCACCACATCAAAAAAGGTTTTAAAAAAACACGCATCAGGCGCGTTTCCTTGCCCATGAAGTGTCTGGCGGGCGTACAGGGTTCTAAATGAAATGAAGTATTTGTGCTTCATACGAATTATAACTTGATTGGAGTTTCAAGTTTTCTAATATTTATTTTACTTGAAATTGATTGAACGTGTTTGTTTTGAGTATTTAGTGATTTATAAAGTTCAAATAAAATCTTGTGATTTTTTGTTTTTTAGTTTTACGTACATTACTACAGTAGGGTCAAATTATGTGTGGATAGATAGTAGTTTTGTATTATTTTATAATTTAGTTTTTGAGGAAGAAAATACTATATATATGGATGATGTGAATATTTTGAAAGATATTAGTCATTGCACGATAGGGCTCTAATATGGGTCATACCAACATGCTTCAACAGGGATTGTAATATTGCCCAATTGTTGTCAAAAGAGAAAAATGCATGACAAATTCGACATTGTCTAGTAAAATGCACAAATTAGAAACAATGCAGCAAAAGATACAAATTCACGACACTTGTGCAAATTGTTTCAGAATGCACGATACAAAACGCATGAGGTAGTTGTCAAACACAATATAAATCCAGTATCAAGTCTAATGTCAGACAAAATTGCAATTGTGCATAAATAGATACCTACAAATGATACATTTCCACGTTGGAGTGACAAAATGCATGAGGCAAAATACGCACGGTGAAACATTTCTTCAACATTATACACAGTATAAATCCAATCCCCACTATACAATTGCACAAAATGCAAATAATGCACGATTGGCCGTATAAATTAGAGGTCACTGTTAGCGTCAAATATTGTCTGATAGACATGGCTTTTATATTGGGAATTTGTTTTATATTTTTTGAGAAATTCCGAAACTGGACTGTATAAACCCAAATTAAACACGGCCTTAAGGGTGCATGATGAAGTTCCGCTTTCTGCCTTGGGGATGAGTAAAATGATTCAAATCTAAGTTAGTAAGTTACTATAGACAGTGTGTGGGCGCGATTTTCTTTTTTTTTTTTCCTTTCTTTCTACAGTGTGTGGGTGCAATGTAATGTGACTAAAACAGCAATTTTTTTGTGCATTTATGCAGATATTCCAACAGTGGTTATAATCTCCAAGAACCTAAAGAGGAACGGATTATAACCACAAAATGTACATGATTTATTCTCCGAAATTCAGATAGTCATAATATGTAACAAAATGTGCTGTTGAAATTTACATACACAGCTTTCAGAACTCGGTTTGACAAAACATCAGGAAAGAGACAGTTTGGCAAGCGTTAGCGCCAATACACTTACCCCGTTTGCCATATCCTGAGGAGCCGCATATTCTTCAGGCTTATGGCTATATCCTGCCCAACAAAACAGATTTTTTTTTTCAGTTTTTAATTATTTTCCACCTCAGCAAATATACGCCTGTTTTGTTCCGTCTACCTCGTATCTAGGCTGCATGAATGTGTGTTTATCATTTTTGGATCTATTTGTTTTCATAAAGGGGCTATTTGTAATTTTTAAATTAAATTCGATTTTTATTTTTTGTAATTAAGTAAAACATCAGGGGTAGTTTGTGTTTTAAATAACAAATCTGAATTCAGTCTGGTAGAGATTAAAAAAAAAAAGGAAATAAGAGCGAAACTTGGATTGCAAGTCTAGAGAAACTGATGGAGTACCTTTATAACAAGGAATGAAAATCATGCTCATTGGAGATATTCTGCAAAGTTTTATGAAATGTGAGCTTATAAAAAATAATAAATAATTAAAAAAAATCTAATACATATTTCAACTTAAGCACGTCTTTTTTCATTAGAAATTTACCTGGCCATGAAGAGGGAATCGTGATAGGCTCGGCTGATCATTTTCTTGTAAGACAAGTTTAGTTCTTGGCAAGCCAATTCTGTTGCCTTGATGATCGAGTCTTCAGACAACGCGGGTGGATCTTGATTCACGATTTTAAATTCCGTGAGCTTCACATCGCGAGCTTTAGATATGCTTATTGCAGATTGATGGGTTTTCTTGATTACGAGATTTCTCCTTTTTTCGTCTATGTCACGAGTATCTGCGATTCATATGTAAACAAATTATGAGGGAATATATTTTCAATTAATTGGCTGGTTTTGCCTATTTTTATAATTAAAAATAATATTAATGAACCCAAAAAAAAAAAAAAAAAAAGCTAAAATGATATAAGCAATATATTTGGGTCGCAATAAAAAAAAATCATACCGATCTCAAGATGTGATTTGCTTGGAATGCTGTTTATTGCTCCAGGATGCAGCTCCAGAATACCTTAAATTACAGAAATTATGAGACCCAACCGCAGGAAAATGTACAAGGAACACGTTATTTCGCACTTTGAACAGACGTAAAAATGAACATTTCACCAAAAACAGAAAAGTTGCTGCTTGTGCAAAAAGGTAAGGGATATTTAAAAAAAAAAACAAAAAAAAAACTACCCGTATTTAGTCTAATTACAAAACAAAAACACAATTATATTTTAAAATGACAAATATCCCCTTGAGGTACCTTTCAATACTTTCGTAAGACATAAACAAATGTTCACGGGAGGGTAATTATATATAGATAACTGGATTTTATTTTATTTTTGTAATTAGGGTAAACCTCAAGGGTGGTTTTGTAATTAACCCAAAAAATAAAGAATGTGCTACTTACCGACTGTTCCAACAGTGTCAATCGATCCAGATTCTAAAACATGTTTCTCGACAGCAAGTGCTAATTCTGCAGCAGCCAGTCCTGCATCATTTCTGCTCCAAATGATTCACACGCGAGTGAATAATCATATTATATATAATCCACTCACATAATTCGGAAAGAAATTAAATACAGTATTTTGATCATAAAAGAAAAAATAAATAAAATAAAAGTAAAACAGACCTCTTCGGCATCAGAACAGCTCCAGCATGTCCTCCATTGCCTTCAAAATCCACTTTGATGCTCGCCGGAGCAGCAATTGCAGTAACAACTCCAATTGATATTCCTAAGGAAAAAATGTGAATAGATACAGCCTTTAAACGTATTTTCATAACAAAGACTAATATTAGTTTGTATGTTATATAAGCCCACCCAACCTTCCTCTTCCAAAATGGGGCCTTGCTCGATATGTAATTCGATGAAAGCGGAATAGCTTCCTTTTTTAAGAAACACACTGGACAAGTCCTCGTTGTTTGGGTACCCAGCAAGTTTAGCCGCATCAGAAAACGATACATTCTGACTGTCCACCGTTTTCTTAAGCGCTTCTGCTAGTTCTTCACTTCCAGCTAACAATCGACTGCGATATTGAAATTCAGAAACTTTAAGATAAATGCCACAAAAAAGGAATAACTACAGAATCTACCCCGTTCATAAGCAAAGAATATTTTAAAGACCCCCACTCACATTTATAAATATAGTACTGCTGCCCCTTTAATTATAAGAGAATCAAACCCCAAGGGGATTTTGTAATTTTTAAAATTCTATTGGTTTTCTTTGAAGGTAGTCTTTGTAATTATCCCAAAGAAACAAAAATGATAAAACACAATAGAAGGAATGCAGAGTAGATGGAAATTATATTTATGGTTAACTACAAATGGTACCCTTGAGGTTTGACCTAATTACAAAAAAAAAAGTTTCAAAATTACAAAAACTACCCTAGAGATTTTATTGTCTTACATTTACCCCTTCATAAGCAAAAAAAAAAAAAAATTCAAAACTCCCCTTCACATTTATAAAAATATTACAGTTAGCCCCTTAATCTTAAAACTAATAAGGGGTGTTTGTTGAAATTTTGAAAGTTAGCTGTTTTGTTTTTTGGTAATTATCCTTATATGTATTAACCTTAAAAGTACGTTTATAGCAAAACAAATGCAACCTAAAAGATAAGAGAGTGATTTAATATATTGTGAGGTCCTAACCTTCCCAAGCAGCTAATTCCAAATCGTGTAGGCTCTTCCGATGTAAACATGATGACCTCCAAAGATCTCTTAGGCTTAAATCCCGACCTGCAAAATTTTCAATTTACGTAAAGTCGGAAAGAATTTCAGTATTAAAATCAACTAACTGAAAACTCGATAAATCAAGTGCGGTCGGACTACTATAAATCACAGTGCACCAGCAATCCCAAAGTAGGCAAGTGTTCTATTAATAGAATGCATCTAATTTAGGCATTATACGCCATGCTCTAACATTTAAACAAATTTCAATTCTAATTAGCCTTTCCCATATAAATCATATGATTTTGATACAAAAAATTGCTTTTCTTTTTTTTTTTCGCCTTCAAATTTTAAGGTGAAGGAAATTTAAAAAAAAATAAAAAATCTATAAATTCACAATAAGAGTCGGACAACATTCATACCGTTTCAGAACATTAATGGCTTCAATGGCACCCAAAACACCAACAACCCCATCATATTTCCCAGAATATGGTATCGCATCTATATGTGAACCTGTAGAAACGGGAGCCAGCTCAGGCTCTGAACCAAACCTGTGTAAAAATCTGTTAGTTTCCAAAAAAGGGGGAAAAATGTACATAACGTGCTGAGAGGGTGCTTGGCTAAGCTTATTTGAAAGAGCTTACTATCCCACACATCATATAAGATATTTTTAGAGCTTATAAGATGTTGAATCTTATCTTGAAAATAAGATGTCGAAGTGTTTGGGTTAAAATAAAATAAGATGAAATAGCTTATAAGATGTTAGTAATGACATTATTGTAATAAAATGGTCGAAGTTAAAAAAGAAAATTAAAAATAAGCTCTTCTTTTTAAAATAAGTTGGGGTTCCCCTACTTTTTTAAAAACAGCTTATAAGCTCCTGACATCTTATTCTGGGAGCTTATATATAAGCTCCCAAACATCTTATAAGATGTTTAAGGAGCTTATAAGCTTAGCCAAACAGGCTTTAAGTGAAACTTCAAATCACTACCTATTACAAGCAAAAATACGGGTAAATGGAAATCAACCAACAAAACTAATAAAACAAAGTCATTCAAGGTTGAATTATATATACATAGCAAGCCTTGACGATCACCCTAAAATCCCATATATATTTTACGAAATGAGTTAATAAACAAAAGATCAAAATGAGTTAAATTTGTAACTCACCATCGACCAAAAATGTTCCCAACGGCATCCTCTCTAACAGAAAGACCAGAAAGGCCCATTATATTTTTTATGTACCTGACAAATACACGAACCCAGCCTTAAGGCAATATCAAGAATACTCATTCATACACTTTAGAGCTTTGCTTTAACAGAAGAAAAAATACATTAAAATTGCATTTTACCTCCTTGCCTGTACATCCTTTTCACTGTAAAGGACCCTTGTAACTGACGGTGCAGGTGCATCAGAGAATGTCGAAAGCTCATCAATCTAAAATATATCAGGAGCATTTACAAGCTTCAAAATGCAGTCAACAGCTTATCAACATCAATGTCATAGGTTTCAAAAAAGGCGATAGTTTTTGTCCAATAATTATCTGATTAAGCTTTTGTGAAAAGGCTTAATGCTGTTGAAATACAAAGCCCACCACTTTGCAAAATTGACTTTTCTTGTTCTAGAGATTATTAAAATAACTGTATTTATATTTCAACAACAACTGCCTGGTTCAAAATCCATCAGAACTACACTCCCAGTTTCAAGAACCAACAAAATTGAGATCTCAGAAATAAATGAAAAAAAGATTTAGCCCATAAGATTGGACTGGGTAATAGTTACCTGTTCCTGCAGACTTTGAGTGTCTACTGAGAGTGAAGAAAAAGAACCCTGGATGGATGGCTCGTGGATTTGATACCCTGAAAACGCCTCCATGGTTTTGGTCGTGGGGTCATCATATTCATCAGTCTGAGATGAGATTGCAACAAATAAACTAAGCAAAAAGCCGAGAGAAAGAATCGAGGTGGAGATTCTTGGAGCCATTTTTCTCTTTCTCGGAGAAATTGGGGTTCCAATTATGTGGTGTTTAAGGTAATAATTAATTCTTGACAGTGTTTCGTTGTCACTACTAACAAGCTACAGAATGAAGATAACGTGGTCAAGTAATAAAATCAATCATGATATAACCAAATGGGATATTCTCCCTTCGACATTCTCTGAATCTGAACAACTTTTTCAACACACAAAATACTTTTGTAATATAATATTTTGAAAAATAACATTAATATTTTTTATATATTTAAATATACTCGATATCTTTGGCATTTTATTTTATTACATAAATGGTGCTTCACCTTACCAAGTATACCTACATAAATTTATTATCTTTTAATTATGTATTATATACACTAAAATTTGGAGTTGGATTTATTTTTTCATTTTAAAATTTAGTTTTTCATTTTGAGATTTAATTTTTCATTTTATGGTCTAATTTCTCATTTTAATGCGACAAAAATCTATCATCGTAACAGTTATGTATAATGATATATGTCAGTATGTGATGATATATGACACAAAAATTTAGGGTTTACGTTTATTTTTCCATATTTTAGGATTTAATTTTTTATTTTATGGTTAAGTTTTTTATTTTTATGGTTTAATTTTCCATTTTAGAGTTTATTTTTTTACTTTAGGTTTTTAAATATTAAATTTAGTATTTCAGATATTTGTGATGATATACACCAATTATCTGTGATAATATATACTAGTTTGATATGATGATTTGTATTAGTTATAGAAATTATAAATTAAAATTTCGATATTTTTTAACTTTAGAAAAAAAAAATTATTCTTATTTATATTGAAAAATAATTTACATTTTATCAAATAGTATCACCCTCTCATAGTTAGGGATGACAAAAAAACCTGGTTAAAATATGGACATGCACACCCCCACCCTGACGGGGATGGGGATTACCCGCTTTAAGCGGGAATGGGAATGGGGGCGGGTTTAGAATTGCGGGTTTTTGCTGGGGCGGGTACGAGGATGGGGATAATGTTCCCCCTACCGGATACCCGCGGGTACCCCGTTTGAAACCCGTTTCAACAACTCATATATTATTATTTAAATGTTTTTTTTGTTTTTTTATATTTTGAACCATTTTTAAATGTAATAGACTAAATATTTGTCATGCTATTTGAGTTTTCTTGTAATTTTCTTTTTTTATATTTAAGTAGGCCTAAAATTAAGATTCGTATTTTTTTTTAAATTTTTTAAATAATAAAATGTAGGCGGATACTAAAGGATTTTATCGATGCAGAATATGAATTTGATAGAAAAAATCAATAAGCAATTAGACAAAAAATAGGAATAGACATGATTTACCCAGGTTCACCTCAATTTGAGGCTACGTCCTGCAAAAGGAATTCACTATATTATTATGTCTTGTTTTTCACACACACAGCTCGTTACAATGTTATCACTATAAATAGGCTACCATACGACTACATAATATTGGGCCTAAACCTAGCCCATTCCCAAAATCCCTTTTAACCCACACCAGACGGGCCAACATAGATAAAGCCCAGACCCGTACCCCCGCCCGCTGACCGGGCAGCGGGACCCCCGACTCGGGGGCGCTGCCCCCAAACCGGTTCATACCTCGATTCCCCTAAACTCACGTGGGCATCCCCGATGTGAGAAATAAGGTTCTTCGAAATATTTACCAACTTCAACAGATACAAGCGGGTACGAACCAAATATATGGACGAGAGAGGGTGATTGGGTATTGCAGGCGGGGGCGGAGGCAACTAATATGCCCTCGGGGACGAGAACGGGGATACCCGCTTAGTTTAAAGCGAGGTGAGGATGGGATAACTTTTTCAAGTGGGGGTAGGCGTACCCGCTCCGACCGCCCACATTGTATCCCTACTCACAGGATTAGCAACATCGTCTCACACAGGTTTTGTGTTACTATATTGTCCATCCTTTTATTTTAATTTTTTATTTTGAGAAAAAAACGTGTTTTGATTGAGCCAATCCGTAAAAAAAATAAAATAACAAATTGAAGCAGAAGCCATAGTGTTTTTTTTTTTTTTAATTATTGTTCAAACAGAATCTCGGTATTATGAGTTTAAATTCTACACATCCAACACAAAGTTTGGTTAGATTTGTAACATATATTTGTTCTTTTACCCATCGTAATCAATCTGTTCTTGTAATATCTTTATCAACTCATTTCCATTATTGTGAACAACATAAACCTAGATTTAGATGGATAATATCTTCCCAAAAGACTAAAGATTGCTTAGGCAACGTTCACACAGCCATAGTTGCATTTGTGAGCAACAGAACTCAACTTGCTGCAGCATGTACAGATTTCCAACAATGGATTTCAAGAAGTCTAACGTTGTCGGTCGCCTTATCAAAGCCACGACACGTCTCAATACATAGTATATTATTTTGAACAATCGTATTAACCGAGATAAAATTAGGAGAGCAACCAGTCTCCTACATTTCTAAAGTAGCCTCCAAAGGTTTCCCATTCTTACATAGACCCTTGATAATTACATTATAAACTATAATAGCCGGCACCAAACCTCTAAGGGCCTGTTTGCCCTAATATTTGAAATATTGGATCCAATATTTCAAATGTAGATATTTGTTTATTTTAAAATCCAAAAATTAAATATCCAATCAATAATTTTTTAAAATTAAATAATTAAATATTACTAAATACAATATTATAATACAATATCATTCACTTTTCAAACATGATTTAACGTCTTAGCATCCACTTTTCAGATATGATTTGACATCTATTTTAAAAAAATAAAGGATTCTATAGTAAGAATTCTTACAATTCACAAAATACTAAATATCCAATATTGTCCCTATCAGAAATTTCATTAAACAGCTTAGTAGCTTCGTTGGATGTACCAACCCTAAACATCTCATGTACCAACCCTAAACATCCCATCAATAAGGATACTAAAATGTAAATACCAGGATTCAAATTCCCAACGAATGATGGTCCAAATAAGCTTTAACAAAAATCTCATTAACAACTTAATAGTTTTGTCGGATGTTCCAACCCTAAACATTCCATCAATAAGTATACTAAAATGTTCGATACACGACTGAAGTCCGTTTTTCTTCGCTACAAAAGAATAAAGTTGCAATGCCTCTTCAACGCGCCCGTTTTTACATAAACCACCAATAGTGCACTATAACTAGCATCTATGGACTTTAACCCCTTCTCAAGCATTTCCAAAAATAATATTGTAGCTTTGTCAGTAGCTCGTCTCTTGCAGTACCCATAGAGAGTTACACGCAGCTATATCAGTTTTATGTTGTTTTTATTCAGTAAGTCAACAACAAGACTTACTTTTTGAGCTTTGCAGAGCCCATGCATCAAGATCTTGTTACAAAATAACAATACAAAAAGGAAATTCCTACTGAACTGTACTGCAGTTCTTACAAATGCTAAAATGAAATTAGAAAACAGCTAAAACTAAAAAATAACACCTTCTTGAACCGGATCAGATTGATTAGCAAGTTGATTCGAGAAAGATCTCTTTTCACAAGTTAAATACGCCTAGTATAGTATTGACGGAGCTGGCGTAATGTCCTCAAATATACAATGGCTTAATGTCTTTGAAGTTGTAGCACACCAGACTTCAAAGTTCCAATGAGCTTGAAAAGTGTGAAATCGAGCACAAAGTTTTAAACAAATGCTTGAGGTTTTTAATGCATAAAATATGCAGAATGAAGTTCATTCAGTGTCTCTTCTGCATAGAACTTCTAAATCTATTTATAGACTTCACCTTGCAGGTACTGAGAATCTGAAAGGATGAAGCAGTTGCAATTAGTAGCTCCCCACTATAACCGCTACTTCCATCATCACAGCTTTGAGAATCCTCAAATGCCAATGATGATGTTGAAAAGTCACAACCTTGTTTGGGCTAAAGATAATGGGTCGGACCTATCTTCAATTGATCAAAAGGCTTGAGCATCTTAATGGGTCGAGCTCATTCTCATTTGGATAATCCAAAAATAAAACTAAATTGGTTCATAATCAATCTCATATAAGAGGCTCATGGCCTAGGACCCAAAGAGTCCTAAGTTCAAGTCAATTTTCAAGATCTAAAGCTAAGGACAATGGACATATTACACTATACAACCTAGAGTACCTTGCAACATACACGTCCATCATTTTGAATATAAAGGTTCATAGTTTTGATATACATATTTATGGGTACACACACAAATTTATCGATTTGAACTTAAAAATTCATCCTTAGTGTATGTAGTGATTTGCCCAGGACCCATAGAATCCTCAGTTCAAGTCAATTTTCAAGATCTAAAGCCAAGGCCAAGGGCCATTATACTATACACCCTAGAGTACCTTGGAAACACGTTCATCATTTTGAATATAAAGGTTCATAGTTTCGATATGCATATATCATAACTCTTCTATATATACTGTACACCCTAGAGTACCTTGTAACATACACGTTCATCATTTTGAATATAAAGGTTCATAGTTTTGATACGCATATTTATAGGCACACACACAAATTTATCAATTTGAACTTAAAAAATCCTCTTAATGTATGTAGCTACATACATTTTTAAATATAAATGTTCATAGTTTTGATATACATATTTATGGTACACGCACAAATTTATCAATTTGAACTTAAAAATTCATCCTAGTGTATGTAGCTACATACACTTTTGAATAAAAAGGTTCACAGTTTTGATATGCATATTTATGGGTACACACACAAATTTATCAATTTGACCTAACAAATTCATCCTAGTGTATTCTAGTGTATATAGCTACATACACTAGGGTGTATATATGTAATAATTCGCCTAGGCCTAAGACCACAGTTACAACCAACGTGCATGGGCTTAATCACATGATGTTCAATACAACTTCCTCTTAACTTGTAAAGTGTATAAATTTCTCTTACATTTTCAATGTGGGATTTTATACACTACCCCTTTTCAAATGGCTAACTTACACAGTTTACTTCTCTCTGACCGAAAATCAAATTTGAGAAATAAATATACTATGATTATCTACTCAATCAGTAGAATAATATTATAATATTTAGTTATGCATGAATTAAATATTTAGCCATCAAGATTAGCCTCAACAAAATTTATTTTCCAACAGATCTAACATGTGAAGGCGGAAACTTCATTGAGACATTTTATCAAATAGTCGGAGTGCAACTAGAGCTTCACCCTCATAACACAAACCCTGAACCAAAATACTCAAAGTGGTTGAGTCCATATCAAGACCCCATTTGATAATTTGACCTAACACACACCACCCATATCTCATTTCATCAATTCATGATAATATTCAGTGTATACAGATTGAGAACACGCATCCTACGATACATCAAAAGCACTTCATTACACTATCCGTTCTTTGAGATCAAACTCAATATATGGTTGAAATATCAGTTAGGGGTACGGGTTGCATTTGAATCAAATTGTTGAAGTAAGATTTGGCATCGGAAATGCTGATCTTGGAGGCAGTTTCTGAGGTGTTACTGTTAGTGAATTTGTTATGTGACGTTGGAGCTTGATTTGGGATTGTGAATAAAAAAGATAGCGGTTTTGAATTCTTGATCTTGTTTGAGGCAGTATTATTGGTGGATAATGAGGAATCTGAAATTGGATTTTGGAGGGGGTTTGTGAATAGAAAAGACAGAGGCTTTTTNTTTTTTGCATTTTCTATCTTTCATTTGAATTAGAAATTATGATATTTGAGTTCTTTTGCAAAATCAAAACTATGTAAATTTATCAAAAAGAAGGATAGCACCGTTGATACTAAATTATCTCTTGTTTGTTTCATCTGCTTGGTTAATTGGTGGGTTAGGATAAGTTTTAAGGAGGGTTTGTTGGAAAATTCCAATACCTGATTTTTAATTTTTGATTCAGTACTCATATAATATATTTTGGTCTGCACTCCTTAATAAACAAAAAAACTTAAATAAACTCCTCACTAGCTTCAAAAGACAAAAGTACCCTCATGTTTTAAAAAAACATATTTATTTTAAAATACATTTAGCCATGTTCTTAATATTATAATTAAATTTGCATCTGGGGCTTGAAACTTGCCCTGAACAAAAACCTATTTCCAAAAAAAAAAGAAAAAAGGAATCACATCAGAGCCACCGTTGTCGTTGGTATCCACGGTCACGAACCGCTTGCCGGTGGTGAAGCACATCTATTATATTGTAATTTTGATTTCCTCATCCCCCTCATTCTAAAGTCGGAGTTGTGTTTTTTTTTAAGATGTTCCAATCACTGGGAAATTGAGTTGATATTACTTAAAAATCTCAACTTTCATCGTCCATTATTTCATCGTCCAACCACCAGTCTTCAATCGGCCACCACCATTGAGTTACTCTCATGCTAATCTATGAAATTATAAGTATCAAATTTCAAATCGGAGCCTTAATCATTGCGTATGTTGTGTGTTTTTCGGCCAACGATGGTCGGGAATTGTGGGTTGGTAGTCAGATGGGTCATCGCGGAGACATGATGTCATTGCCCATGTGAGGTGGAGTCGGTAGTGGTATCATGGGTGTGGTGGTGATATGTTATGGAGTATGCTTAAGAGAATTAGATAAACTTTTGGTCTAATTATAAATTTCATAAGTTTTATTTCAGTCAACTTATTATGAAATATCATATGATGAAACCCCCAAATCAACATCATGTCTATTATGAATTGACCCATAAGTTAGCTTATTTGAAATATCATATTAACTCCAGGATATTTTAAATTTTAAAAAATCTCACTTGGTCCCAAAATTATTTATTCAATTTTCAAAATCATATAATCGAGAGCCAAACATTCCTTAATATCTTGTTTCGCTTTTAAATGTGTTCATTTAATCGTATAAACTAAGTACTAATTATATAAAAACTAAGCATTACAAAATCCACATAAACTAAGGTACTAATCAGATAGCAATTAAAATCTAAATGCATACTCAACAAGTAAACAAGTACTAATTGTATACAACAAAGTACTCAAAGCACATTGACTAGGTACCTGATGCATGAAGACTAAGTACCACACGTATATCAACTAAATTCAAATCTGCAAAGATAATGACTCACATCAAATTACATGAAAGAAAAGAAGAGAGAAAAATAGAAAATAATATTAGATTTCGTTTCCTAAACCAGTTGGGATTAAAGAATGTTTCTCACCTTCTAATCAAAAGAACACAACAAATCCACAAATGGAATGAAACCTTTCACTTCATTATCACTGTAATAGAATATCATAACAAACAAAGTGACAATCTCTTTAAACAAAAACTTAAAAATCTATAATAAGGCTTAAGTTTTCTTCATTAGCACCTTCTTAACATTTTAGAGGACATCTTGACCTTGGTACCAAACGCCTATCCATCCACATAAACAACCATAAACTTCGCACTCTAGAATTATAAAAATAACACGCGCATACACACATACAAGAAAAAAGCCAAAACGAAAAAAAAAAACATTCAGGGATATTTTTGGGTGCTTGTGAACTTCGTGAGCCTCCTTGTATTTGTGTTCGAAATGAACATTCTGGTATCTATGACTTTTATTATCAGGCCCTATGCAATCTCCTTACGGCTGTATAATTTCATTTATATCAGAATCTTAAACAAATCCAGACTCAAATTCAGAGTCAAGCATCAACATACACAAAAAAAGGAAAAGAAATATATAACAAAACATCCTCTACCAAGATGCAACATGTGAGAGTCGAGTCGGAGATCAGAACATTGATATCAAATGCCATTTGATAAGAATAATAAATAATTTAGTGATTTTATGAAAAAGTGACAATAATAAGATTACTATCTCAAAGTCGGCTAAGTTGAAATGATTGATACATAATACCAAGTGTAACAAAATCCATGTCATCTTAAGCAAACAAATTTTTCTACAGATCCAATTAATATATTAATTATTTTTTGAAAAGCATACACAAATTGTGCTCTCTTTGAGATAGAGTAATATAGGTTTCATCCAACCACTTTTGTCAACTCGACTCGTAACATCCTCCTCGGATTGACATGTTGAGTAGAAGACAATGACATTAAGTGCCGTCATCAAGTGGTGACTAATTGTTACCGTGTGTAGCTCCCTGATACCCAAATTGAAGCTAGCCTGGTTAAAGAGTGTACTAGAACATTGTCAGTTTGTGGTAAGTTGAAAATTTCAGTTTCGGACTTAGTGAGATGAATCTTGGTGAGTTCTAGGTATGAGGCCATTCTTGGATCCTTGGTCTCATATTCTCCACTAATTTATTTTACCACTAATGGAGAATCACTATGGATCCTCAAATTTTTGTTTCCCATTGAAGTTGTCGTTTCTAGACCGACTAAGAGCACTTCATACTCGGCTTCATCATTCATTAAAGAGAACTTGAAGTGTGTGTGTGTGTGTGTAGGATTAGGTTCAAATGAGAACCATGCCCTTATTTGTAAACCTAAGGTCAATTATGGGCCTTAAATCTAATTAAATGGATGGATCACATTTTTCGTATTTTTCCTTATTTGATTAAAAACATTAGGATTATATAATAAAAGCACTTATGTTGTATAGAACTAATATATTAATAAAGCACTATGATTATATAATAAAAGCACTGCTGGTATATAATAAAAGCATTAGTTTATAAGTTCACAAATAAGGAAGGATTCTAATCTGACCTTATATATATATATATATATATATATATATATATATATATATATATATAGGGTTGGGTTCAAATGAGAACCCGTCATTATATGTGAATCTAGGGACTCATCTTGACCATTAGATTGGATAATCTTGATGGTTGAGATCATGACATGTCAGCATGGTAATAATGTAAAAAAATGCATTAATTAATTAAAAATGGTATTTTAGACATATATCAACGTTTACAAAGAGCACTAAATTGTTCTTTGGAAAGCACAATAGATTAAGAAAAAAAACACTACGATTGTATACAAAAAGCATTGCAAATTTCGTCTATAAACTGCAAATTCAAAAATTTGAAATTAAACTCAAATCTTCAACAAACCATAACTTTTTCAAATTTTATTCGTTTTGAATGAAATACATATCAAATTAACCACATTCTCAAGATCTACAATTTAAGATACATATTGCATGTTTTAAAACGTAAAAAAATATATATATATAATTAAAATTAAAAAAAACTGGACTGATTTTAGCACTACAGTACTGTGTAAAAAGCACAATGAACCTGGACATATAATTGCACTGTGCAATATTAGATCTAAGGTCAGGATTAGTCCCCTAGGTTCGCATATAATGACGGGGTTCTCATTTGAACCCAATCCTATATATATATATATATATATATATGTGTGTGTGTGTTG
>BMAC01000335.1:313841-373543 GCA_014905375.1 Phtheirospermum japonicum | reverse complement strand
ATCCTGTGTGTCTATTTCTCACGCTTCGTTAGGTTTGGAAAAAAATTCTGGTGCTTCGGTGTCATCGAACCTAATATCTACCTAATTTAATATTTTCCTTTATATATTTTTACCTAATTTAATATTTTTCTATTATTATATTTTTCTAATTTAATATTTTTTTTTTATTATATATTACCTAATTCAATATTTTCTTTATCATATTTTGCCTAATTCAATATCTTACTTTTATTCTACTAATATAAAAAATAATAAGTCATATTTAATTAAAAAAATCTATATAAGTTGAATTAATTTTTATTTATAATAAAAGTTGAAATATTTTATTTTTAAAATTTAAATATTCTATTTAAAAAAATACGAGTTATATAAAACTATTACAATAGGTAAATAAATATAAAATATATAAACTTAAATTTGGATATTTAATCCTAATATAATGCATTGAGAATAACATTAAAATTATATAGGAAAAAATATTGTTACACCAAAAAGAAAAAAAAGAAAACAAAAAGCGAAACAACAACAACAAAAAATATAAAATAAATTATTACACATAGGATAATAAATATCAAATATATTCTAAATCTTATTATCTAATTCAAATATAATATGTTATCTAATTAATTATTTTCTTTATCATATTTTGCCTAATTTAATATTTTACTTTTATTCTTAAAAAAAACTAAATAAGTCATATTTAATTAAAAAATTTATATAAGTTGAATTAATTCTTATTTATATATTAAAAGTTAAAATAGTTTTATTTTTAGAATTTTAAATATTATATTTAAGAAAACTACGAGTTATATAAAATTATTACAAATGAAAAAGAAATATAAAATATATAAACTTAAATTTGGATATTTAATCCTAATATAATTCATTGATAATTACATTAACAATCTATATGAAAAACTATTGTTACGCCAAAAAGGAAAAAAAAAAGAAAGAAAAAGGCAAGACAACAACAACAAAAAATAATAGTTATAAATTATTACACATTGAAAAATAAATGTTAAATATATTCTATGATCCCACTATCTAATTCTAGTATAATGCATTGATAAAACTATTGTATATCTATATGAACAAATTAATGTATTACACATGAAAAAAAAAAGAAAATAAGAAAATAATATTACATATACTGTAAGTTAGATATATGATTTTTTTAATAGAATTATCAGTGCCCTATAGATTTTAATTTCTTATATCGCATATTCTCATGTGACACGCGGGTGTTGTATGTTATCAAAATTTTATGGTCAGGTTTAGGGTACTTTGCTACATCTTACAACTAAATTTGTGATTCCGAGGTAAAAATACTTAAAAACTCTTTCTTGTGCAAACCAATCTAACTGTAATTAGAACAAACAATGCGCTGAGTTGTATTGTGAAAAATAAACTTTGTGTAAACAGAAATTATGATTTATGTGTACCTTTTTCAATATTATTCTTTTAGAAATTCTAATGAGTGTTACTATTTTTCAAATCTCGCATAATTATAGGTATTAAACTAGTGTGTGTGTGTGTGTGTGTGTGTGTGTGTGTGTGTGTGTGTGTGTATATATATACACACACACACACACACACACACACACACACACACTAGTGTGAAGCCCGCGATTTTTGCGGGCAAATACAAAAAATATAAAAATAATTAAATTTATCAAAAAAATAATTAAGAATGTGAATTATTATATCAAAAATAAAAAAAAATGTTGTTCACTTTATATTTTGATTTTTTTTTACGCTATATTAGTTGTTTTGTTTATAGTGATATCATTTTTATCGCAAAAAAGAATTTCCAATCCTTTATGCTCTTAAATATCAATATTGTGAAATAAAGATGACTTTTGCATTATACGCGAGTTTTATAATGACACTTTTGAAAGATTTGTGATAGCGATAAAAATAAAATAAAATCATTCAAGTTCTGGTATATAAAGTATGATTGTATTTTAAACTTATGTGGCGGCTCGTTCCAATATAAAAATTGTTCAAGATCTGATATATTTCTATTTATATTACATTATTTTCACAATAAATAATGTTTGAGTACATTTATACATGAAACAACGGGATTAGTTGTTAAATATAGAAAAGTACCCTTAATTTGATCTTCAAACCCGAAAAAAACCGAAATTGTGAAAATATTAAGGACCCCTTGAGGGATATCAAATATATATTTTATAAGATTATCATATTCATTCGATAGATGGAAAATATAATTAAGACCAAAATTCTTGTAAATTCCGAAATTCTTGTTTCCATATGTAAATTCAAAAATTTTGTTAAATTTGTTTTTCATTTTAATTTCCTTTTTATTAAACATGTTCACAAACATTTAAAAAAAAATCAAAATAAATATACAAACAATCAAATTATTGAGAAACAAACAAAAAAATGGCCTAATCATATATTTGCTATCCACACTATGATTTTTATTGGTTTCTCTGTATATGTTCATAGTGAAATACAGATCCAAACAATTAAATAAATCCAAATACATATACAAATAATTACATAATTGAGAAACAAAAAAGAAAAAAGCTGCATAATAATATATTAACTATCTACCGTACGATTTATTGATTCTTAAGAATAAAAAATTAATAATTCTTGTAACAGTAATAGTAACAAAGTCGTTTTAAGAATATAAATTACGATATAAAACTGACCGTGGTTGAACATATTTGGTTTAATAATTAATTATGTTAAATGTGTTTTTCCATTTGTATTTTAATTGTTACAAAACTTGTGAGATTTCTATTCTTAGTAATTATATATTTGGTAGCATAATATTGCCATTAATATGTTTTTTTATTTATACTTCAATTACCAAATATGTAGTAATTAGTATTATGAAGGAAATAGTTTGGTGTATATGTATATGAAAAAATGAAGAAACAAATTTTTTTTTTGCTCTAGTCATAATTATATATATAACTTAATTAAAGCAAACATGATCAATGCAAATAATTTAAAATTTAGATTAACTTATTGAAAAACAGTTTTTGCCTGACATTTTATTCTGTGTGCGTATAATTATTAACTTTTTGAAAAAAAATGATTGACCAATACTTTAGAAAATTCATAAGTTGTAAAACATCTTAAGAATACTTTGGAAAGATTATAAGTTCGACCAAGAACCATATAAATTGAAAATCTGAAAACAATATAAACACAAACTTACAAAATAAGAAGAAAGATGTCATTTATTGTATATTCTATTTTTGGTACGTTTTTGAAGCTTGATATGGACATACTATACATTTTATTTTCTAATTATTTTAGATTTAAATGAACTTGCAAATTGAATTATTATATAGTTAACAAATTTACACACGTGTATACTTTAGTGACCCATATGAAAAGGTAGTAACTAAAAATAACCTCATTTTGGAAGCTGTAATTAATAAGGTAACTTAATTTTATAATAATATCGTGTATTATTCGATTTCTGATAGCATGCAATTATAAAATAGAAAAATAAATTAATGGCAAATAGTTGTTGTGGGCCTGTGCTCGATTTGCAGAATTCGCCTTGTGACCCATGCATGGTGAATTGCTGCCTCCATTGGTGCGCCATTTGCCATGAGAGAGATGACCAAACATCTATCTGAAAGCAACTCATTTGAGTCCACTGTGGTTGATCCACCGACAGTGCAGGAGATGAATGTTGCTGAGCCACACATGTCCGGATCATCTTCTTCGCACAGCCCTAAACATAATAATCTGCAGCTACAGACTGTGGATCTTTAACTTGTTAAGCTACTCAAACTTGTTTTTGTTCCCCCTTTTACCTTAAGAAATATAAATAAAGGTCTGGGATTATAATTTTCACTTTGATCTTCTATCATAGTCCTTTTTTGTTTTAAAATGTCTAAATTTTAAAGACTGTAAACCATTTGTAAAAGAATACCTTGATACTTTTGATGGTACTTATATATGGTGGTTTGTGGCTTGTCATATGAGATTTTGATTACATTATTATCCAAATATTCTCACAGTTAACCGGATTCCAATAACAGCACGGACATTTATGATGGTTCGATCTCAACAACACATCTCTCCCCAAAATGCTTGAGAATAATCTGTAGAGTCGTAGAAGTATAAATAACAAAAAACTATTAGCTTAACAATCTCAACCATGCATTGTTATACTCAAAACTTTATTGTGCAGAAAAATACTTACAACATGTCCAAGTTCAATATTTTTCACTTTCTTTTTAACTGGTTTTCCTGCAGTCTTGCGGGCCTTTTCAGTAGTCGTCGGCTTAGTTTTAGATGCCTAGCCACATTATTTGGGGAGAAAAAAAACAAATCAGAAGACAAAAAAGAATAAGAAAAAAAAAAAGCATCCACGAAAAGGTAGAGTACCACCTCACAAGCATCTTGATATGATTGGAATTTTGTCAATCTGTTTCTCATTAGCTCTTTTAATTGAAGAAGTTAAGATGAAACAGATGAAAAAATAAACATACCATTGCAAGCTCGTCTTCTTCATCTTCCCATGAATCCTTCACTTCATTATCATCCCAATTACTTTAGTTTATTATACCTCTTTAGAAGATTTGGAACAGGCTCATTCTCTGCAACACCACACACACGATATTAATCTACCAACATTCACACCTCCAAACAAATCTATAATTTAAGATAAAGGAGAATGAGCCTGGAATCGTAGATCGACAATAAAAAAAATATTCTCAAAATATTCATAGATCGACACCAATCATAGATCGATAAATATATACACATACACGACAATATTCCTGGAATCGTAAGATCATCATAAATAGACACAAATCATAGATCTACAAATTCGCAAATCACAAAGAAGATTATGTACAGAAAATTAATCTAGAACATATGCTTAACAACTCACTGGAACGTTACCCTCGATTTGTATTTGATAAGAGCACCAAAATTCCCGACTCGCAATTATGACTCTTCTCTAAAATGAAATAAGTAAATAAATAAAAATTAAAAATTGTGCTTTTCTTATCCTGCAATTAGAAAAGGGAAATACTTTCAGCATTTAACATTAGACATTATACACAAAGTAACACAGATACATTTATTGACAGAGTTTGAAGATTTTAAGAAATTTCCTCTTTACCTTTATTGTTAACTCAATTTACTCAAATAAGATATTGCTAATAGAAGGAAACAATCTAATTAAGCAAACTCTAAATAACGGCTAGTACATAGATAGAAGTATAAACTAATTGTGCAATTAATTAGTAAAGGTGATCAAGTCTAGACAAATTCGCTCATAATTAAGTCAAGTAAGTGGCATGCAATTGAAATTGAGTCAGCTACGTACCTCAATCTTCTTCATCCAAGAGCTGGCCTTTTAGACTCGCTCACCTTCCAACCCATTAATCACAGCATCCTCTCGCTTAAACCGATTATCAATCTTGGCGATCTTCGTGTTCTGCCATGCGTTAATCTTCGACTCCACCTCCTCTTTCTTCACGCTTGCAAAAACTACCCCGTGGTTTGCTTAATTAGAAAAAGTTTTTACATTCATGTCGCTCTCTGTTGTCGATCTGCAGTTTCAACGATTGTAGATCTGTACAAACCTTCCCATAACCCGCTCCTTTCAATGATTGTATAGGGTTTCCTTTCAGATTTGTTAATCGGCCAAATAGAGGGATCAACTGCAAGATATGAAACCTAAAATAAATCAAATCATAAAAAAATAAAAAATTTAAAAAATCGAAGAATTGCAGTTCAGTTGTTTTATAAAGATTGATTAGAACCCATTAGTACTACTTGGGTGGAAAAGGGATATTTTACGATCAAAAAAGTGATAAAGATCACTTCTTCTTGGCTCTAAAGAATACATAGAGGCATCACATAGTGTCCAATTGAGAAGTGACACTGGCATGCTTACCAAACATCAAACTCACATGAATGAAGAAATAAATCAAATTCTCAAAAAATAACAGTGATCTACAAAAAAAAAAAAGAAAAAAGAAAAGATTAACAAAAATCATAGTATAGTATCATGTTTAAAATTAATGTAGAATTCTATATAAATAGAAAACTACAAAAGTTAGACATCATCTCCAATATATAGTACCGTATCATAAACTCACATTAATGAAAAATAAATTATAAACTCCAAAGTAAAAAAAAAAGGATTTAAGAAATATTTAACAAATGCTTTGGGAAGAAGATATAAACATATGTAATTCAATAGAACTCGGATGAATCAAAAATCAAATTATTCAAATACTGAAATACAAATTATTTTCAAACAGAAATAAAGCGGCTCACTACAATTTATTCATGGATCGACGCTCTGGCAAACGATGCCCGGGCAGGCCCGCGACAACCAAAATAGTGGATCAGAATGCTCAAGCTTGCAACCGAACTGGATGCGGAAGAATAAAGAACAGTCAAAATTCAATAATTGGAAGCTCGGATAAATCCAAATGTCCAAGACTTCCGTACGGAATCTTAGTTTTGTTAATGAATACAAAAGAGGGATGAACTGCAAAATCTATAGTAAACTAATTTTTTTTATTAAAGGCGCAAAGTCGAAAAAATGATAAAATTTCAGAAACAGATCTGAAATTTCTTTCCAAAAGGAATAACCAAAAAAGATTTGAATAATTACTGAAATCAAATAAAAAGATGTGAAGAAAAATAAAGAATCGGCAGACTAAATTTCGAGATCTATATAATACAGATCTAATTTGAAAAAAAAAAATGGTTGTCGATCTGGAACCTACTGAATTAACAAACCAATATATATATATATATATAATATCCATGTTAAATAAGAATCGGCAGACTAAAATCTGAGATCTATGTGAAGAGAAGAACAAAAAGAAGAAAAAAAGAAGAAAACCTTTGTTATGCGGCGTGAGTAGGTTCTGCAAAAACGGGGAGGACAACATTAATATAAAAAAAAAGTTATATATACCTAGACAAAGTTTTGGCCTCGTCCAAAATAGAACCTTTTCAACCACAGCTCGATAATTCATTTATGGAGCATTCTAATTGGTCCACCTATTTCCTAAAATACTCTCCTTTCGACAAATTAACATTAATAATTAGTACAATTAACATGGGTGGATATATATATATATAATATCGATCCGACTTGTTAACTATTGAATGAGTAATTTCATCGAATTCAATAACCGATAAATGTTTTCGGAACCATGAAAAAGAGACGAAGCAATATTCCTCTTTCGTGCTAATAGTTGATTTTCTTCGGCGGTGCATACTCCATTTAGGACTAACCGACAAGTCAATTCAATAGAGAATCTTTAGTTTGTGTGGTGCATTTTGCCACTGAGTGCGAGTGGTAGCTGATGCAATGGAACACTCATTTTATTATGGTTTAATTATAAATATATATAATCCTTGAAATTCATATTGAAAAACTTAAGTCATCTTACTATAATATGTCCTTGACATCTGTTTCTATTTTACTGATCGTAGGAAAAATTGTTAGTATTTTATTTCCATGTAAGAAAGCCTCCAACTCTTCTCCTGCTATTCAATTTTGATTAAATAAATTGAATTAGTGTGAATTACTTTCTTTCTTTTTATTTTTCATAAAAGAAATTGTTTTTAAATATATTAATCTCTAGGGGTGACCTCAGGGAATCATCTCTTTAATTAAAAGAACGAAGATCTCATTAATTGAACATTGAAGATAAGATGAGCCCACATGCATCACCATATTGTCAACCAAACCGTGTTTGAAAATCAAAGTCAAAGAAAACAACCACACACAAAAACGAGTAATGTAAACACCAATCACTTCACTTAGCCACACGTGTCATTTAAAAACTGTACCAAATTCTATAAATTCATCACAATCTCTCCACTCCACCAAGAAATTAAGTCTTAAGCAAACACCATGAAGATAACAACATTTATTTGCATCCTCTTTCTATCCCAACCTTTGCTCTCCCACTCAGAGAGATGCAACCCACAAGACAAAAAAGTCCTCCTCAAAATCAAACAAGCCTTCAACAACCCTTACCACCTAGCCTCGTGGGACCCCGCCACCGACTGCTGCGGCTGGTACGTGGTGGAGTGCGACCGGATAACCAACCGGATCAACGAAATCCATCTATTCTCCGCCAACGTCTCCGGCCAGATTCCGGCAGCCGTCGCCGACCTTCCATACCTCGAATCCCTAACCTTCCACAAGATCACTAATCTCACCGGCACAATCCCACGTGCCCTGACAAGGCTTAGGAATCTCAAAAGGCTGACTATAAGTTGGACTAATATCTCCGGCCCCATACCTACATTCCTTAGTGAGCTCAAGAGCCTCACATCACTTGACCTATCGTTCAACGACTTCAACGGCGCGATCCCCCCCACGCTCGCCCGCCTCAGAAACCTTAGCGGGCTGAGGTTGGACCGGAACAAGCTCACCGGGCCCATACCCGATTCGTTTGGCGACTTGTCCCCGACTCTGCAATACTTGTACCTCTCACACAACCAACTCTCGGGCTCCATCCCCAGAGCTTGGGGTTATTTGAACTTTACTTTGATGAGCTTGGAACGAAACAAGCTCGAAGGCGACATATCGTTCTTGTTTGGCAAGAACAAGACAGTAGAGGTTGTTGACTTTTCGAGGAACACGTTGATGTTTAATATGTCGAATGTGGAGATTCCGGATAGTTTGACGAACTTGGACTTGAACCACAACAGGATCTATGGGAGTTTGCCGGAGGGGCTGGCGAATTGGGAGAGATTGTTCAATATGAACGTGAGCTATAACAGGCTATGTGGCCGAATTCCGATTGGTGGGAAGTTGCAGGAATTGGATTACACTTCCTACTTCCATAACAGATGTTTGTGTGGTAAACCTTTGCCGGATTGCAAATGATCCCAGTAAACTATAATATGAGCTTGTGCTTGTGGTGTGTTCATTAAGTGCAAGTCTTGAATAAGAGTTTTTCTCTGTCAGTCTTTAAAAAAAAATCCTTTGAGTTTCAAACTTCAAATTAAATGGAACTTTATTGCTTGTAGCTAAGGATGTATTGGCTAATAAAAGATGAGATTTGTAAAAAGTCATATTCGGCATTCTTAAAAAATCTCAAACCGAATTGAAATGACAAGAGAGAGAGAGAGAGAGAAGTTCATTGGTAAGTAAATTCCAATATTTGAAAAGGAGGTATGTTTACTAAATGGGAGTATAATAATATCAGAAACTCAGGAATTTTTTGAGAAGGGATGAGTGATCAATGGGGTGACAAGTGAGACCTATAATATTTGATTAACAGCTAGCTAGACACATACATGCATACTTTTGTTGGTCAATCACACCACAATATGATTATGATGAATGTACAAAACAAAAGGCAATTAACCACCACATCCACATGATTTATTACCATAGGTAATTCCTCCTCACTTGGAGTCTGCTTATTTGACCAGTTATAACATCTCTCAGGTAGAACAAAAAGAGTGCTGGTCACACGTCCAACAAGCAAAAACAGATATGTAACGAAAAGCTTATGCAAAAGGAAAGCAATAACCAATCTCCAAATTCAAAAGTCATAAGTTTGATATTCAGTACTCATGCATACGGAATGTCGGGATTGAATCCTAGCTTTAAAAGCTCAGCCTAGCAGGGACTTGGTAGCGGGTTGATGAATCTGCTGGGTCGTCCGCAGTATTGAACTCCTCCGGCCACTCAGCATTCGTATCACCAGCCAAGTAGTTCATCCCACGCACCACGTCTCTCATATTGGGCCTCGAAGCTGGGCGTAATTTCATGCACTGCCTTGCCAGTTTCATAGCATTTATCAAATCTTCCTCTGGGAACAGGCCATTCATCTCCGGGTCGGCCAGCCCAACAAAGTTCTCCTCTCTCATCACCTGAGGCCGTACAACACAATTATTATACATGATGCAAGATTTAAAAAAAAAAAAAAGAAAAAGAAAAAACAGTAATTGTCTTTAAGGATATTAATTAGTATTTGTAATGTTACCCAATCAGCGACATAACGCGGACGTCTGGCATCCATTGGCACAGTACCGGCGATAATCTCCAGCAACAGCACACCGAAGCTGTAAACATCGGACTTTGGAGAGAGTCTGTCGCTGAGGGCGCCTTCGGGTGCCCAGTAAGGAGGAGTGCCCATGAGATCCGTCACAGTAACAGAGGACGACCGATCATTAGACGGTGCAGATATCGCGATCCCGAAATCAGAGATCTTAGGGTGGTAATCTTCGCCTAATAGCACGTTCCTTGGTTTGAGGTCCCTGTAGATAACCCGAGGATCAGCTTCGTTGTGAAGGTAGCTCAGACCTTTTGCCAAACCAGCTCCAATTCTCATCCTCATGTCCCAAGCCAATGCCTCCACTCCGGCTGGACGAGCTGCATCACACATCATGCACACTTTTAATTAATGATTAAAACTCATTTTAGGATAACATGATAATAATCTCACTTAAAGAATTAAACGAACATATATATGATTACGTACGTACAACTCATGTTGCCAACTTGAAACCAAATCAATATAAACTAATGATTGAAGCAATATGTGTTGAACTAATCATTAATTAATTAATTAATTACCATGAAGATGATCATACAAAGTTCTCAAAGGCATGAATTCGTAGACAATGATGCGCTCGGTGTCCTCGTGAGCACAGCGACCAATCAGTCTGATAATGTTGGGATGGCTCAAATGAGAAAGCACACCAAGTTCACGGTTATAGCTCGCATTCCTCCCCTCAGCAGGTTTCAGCCTCTTAACAGCAACAATCTGCCCACTTTCGCAATATTATCAAACAAAAAACTTGAAAAAGCAATAATTGAGATGGAGTTATTAACTAATTAGGAACAGAATATGACCTGGCCGTTTCTTAATGTCCCCCTGAATACATGCGCAGACCCTCCTTCACCGACTCGTCCATCAATGCAAAAGTTTTTAGTTGCTTTTTTAAGCTTACGGAGACTGATTGTTCGGGGATTGTTTCCTGCAAAATAATTAATTCACAGTTATACAGAAGTAGGTAATTCTAACACATTGTCGTCGGCTTTAAATTATTTCTCATTCATTTGAAACGCAAAGCATGATAAATGACAATTGATATGCAAAGAATTATGATCACAGGAAATTATTAGAACAAACTCATTCCCGGCCCGGCCAGCAATTACTATCTAGCCCTGTATTCAGAAATTACTATTTAAACTTATATCAAAATCAAACTCGAATTTGTAACAATACAGTGAGTACGCAGAAAATGGAATCACGATAATTGATGCAAAAATTATGATCACAGGAAATAATTAGGACAAACACATTCTCAGCCCGACCCGCAATTACTAGCTACCTCTATATCCAGAAATTTAAACTTGTATCAAAATTGAACCGGGATTTTGTAACAGTGCACCTCCACACATGTAGAATAATGCAATCAAACGCCAATAAATTAAACTATAATGTTATATTGCACATGCAGTGAAGTGAAGAAAAGAAACCCAATAAATTAAACAAATGATGCACGTCGATCATGATGAGCCAAACCATTCCAACAAAAACCACCCAAGATTCGCTGATTCAATTCAAACAGGACAACGCCAAGAAAACTAACAGTATTGCACATGAAGCAATGAAATTACAGAAAATCCCAAAACAGGCCCAGATTAAATAATTGCGTACGTCCCCTGTGATATATGAAACCACCGCAATCAAAGCAAAACAAAAATTAAACGCCAGGAAATTACAAGTTAAACCTATATCAAAAACGGGTATCTGTACCAGTAACAGCTGCATGTGCGCAGAAAATGGAATCATCAAAAAATCACTGATCATCAAATTAAACGCCAGGAAATTGAACTATAATATTTTAATGCACAAACTAAAGGTATACGATCATGATGCGCCAACTCATTCAAACAAAATCCTGGAAAATGGAAAATCACCCAAGGTCGCCCATTCAATTCAAACCGAGGCAACGCCAAGAAATTAAAACTAGCATTATTGCACATCAACCCAAGAAATTACAGAAAATCTCAGAAACGACCCAGAGTTAAGTAAACTAATGGTATACAATCATGATGCGCCAAGTCATTCAAACAAAATTCTGGAAAGTGAAAATCAACCAAGGAACACTGATTCAATTCAAACCGGGGCAACGCCAAGAAAACTAAAATATTGCACTTGAACCCAAGAAATTACAGAGAATCTTAAATTAAAAAAAAAAAAACAAAAAAAAAACAGAGATTAAATAAGCTTACGTCCCGCGATACATGAAGCCACACAATCAATGCAAAATAAAAATTGAATCCAGAAATTACTTTCAGAAACCCAAAACGGCATCCATAGCTAGAGTTCAACGGAGATACAGTAAACTTACCAGCAGCTCCGGCTTGAATTCCGGCGGCATTGGGCGGTCCAGCTTGAGTTCCACCAAAGCATGGAGCTTGACCCATTTTCTGATAACCCAACTCTCAGTGCGTACTCTCTACAGAGGAATTTTGCTTCGCCCTGAGTTTTTTCTCTTATATTCTCTCTCTCTCTCTCTCTGGAGACGAGCTACTAACAACTTGAGTTGGTTTGTGGGTTGTTATATAACCGTATTGACGGGGAGGTTGAGCACAAGAGAGAGAGAGTGTGTTAAAAAACGCGCGCTTTTCTTTCATGTGCATATACATACATACATCTATATAACTGTATGTATCACGCACGCACGTTTTCTTTATCAACTTAATTTGTTATTTTAATCGACTATATCTATGTATATTTATTATCATTTTTCATTTACTTATTAAAATTTAAAAAGAAGGTTAAATTAACTGACGTTTTGGTCATGAACCGTACTAGTGCAACGCACCAACTCTAGCTATATTACAAGTAAAGTTATTGTGTTAAAGCCTGGGCACCGTTAAATATTTTTGTTGCGGGTTTCTCATTAAAAACAAAGTTTGAAATTATTTTGAGATGAGCACGCTAGAAAAGAAAAAAAAGAAATACTGGTTTCAATTCGCTAAGATTTCTGTCATGTCCATGGCTAATTATCGTACTTACTATTTGAACTTTACTTGATTTTAAATCACATTAAAAAAACAAAACAAAACCAAAAAAAAAACAAAAACAAAAACAAAAACAAAAAACTACGTATACCTTGTATTATATGATTTGTCTAATCTACTTAATATTTGCGTTATTTTGCAAAATGACAACTTAAATAAAGAAATATATATGTATATGCTTGTATTTTATTTTATCTTATTTATTATTCATTCATAATAAAATGCAGTTAAAATTTATAAATCATGCAAAATTTAGATAACAATGTGCGAAAAAAATGTTATGTATAATGAGATTTGAGCAAGTCTCGTGAGTGACGGCCACAAGGATATTCACGGATATGACGGAGCCCAAATCTGGATCCACCCACCAGATCAAATCTCGTATATAAGGCAAAAATAACGAAGCTCCAATAACATACGCGCTTGGCCAAAAAACTTTATATCATAGCGCCTTCTTCCCCAAACCCAAATTCAACCTGATTAGACAAAACAAAAAAAGTAGATCTACTCTCTCCATTAAATCACATATCTCCATCAATGATATTCTAATTGGCCATGCCAGAAGCGATACCATGGCGGCCTGTCATGCCGACAACTTCCTACCCAATATTGTAATAAATTATGTTGTCCAAATTGGGAAAATAATAAATTGTGTAGGCCGTCGGCATTGTGACCCGTCAGCATATGCTGACGGTTTTTCTGCATGTCTGCAAAATTCGTCAGCATTTCCCCGTTTTTTGTAGTGAGGGGGAGTTTTTAGTGTCAAAATAAGACTGAGAGTTGGCGGTAATTTTGGAGTCGACCAAATTCAGTATTGTCACGAATTTAAGTGTTGTTTTGGCACTCTTCTTCTTTCTTCGGGGAATTCGGGATTGTTTTAGGTTAGTTTTTGGTGAAATAGGGAGGTTGTTGGTAGTTTGATCATGAGGTTCAGTCATTGAGATATGGTGTGTATATAGTGTAATTGTTGTTGCTGGGAACGGATATATACCATGGAGCTTTAGTGTGATTGCAGAATATATTTTTGATAAATCGAGGAATAAACCGTTGTGGTCTTCCTCCATACTTTTATACTTTTGGACATTGACTGAAGATAGAAAGTCATTATTAATTGCAGTATAATATGTGTCAATTTTTAGTATGCAAGCGACACTTTTATATAGAAAAGTAATTATATTAATTGCTGGTCCAAAATAACCAATATGTGAAATGACAGTCTGACTACTATAATTTTTACACTGATTCGTTTTTCAAAAAGTGACAACTTTCAATGCTAAAGTGACAATTTTAAGTGTAAATGTGACACATGATAATTTTTGGTAACAAAGTATTAATTGAAAATTTGACTTACATCTTGATTACAATTTAATTGAAAAAGTGACACACATAAGTGAAATACTAACTTGATTAATATAATTTGTATAGTGACAAGTTTTGCAAATAGTGACACCTTCTTGCCAAATTGTGACACATTTTGGTGCAAATGAGTTGGTTTTTCAGCATAAAAAACAAACAATATAGCACTTACAATAAAAACTCATTATGTTATTTATTTTAAGTAAAGCTATTGATTATAATACAATATGTTTTAAAATTGACAATTTAATTGAAAAGGTGACACATACGAGATAAATGCTTGATTATAATATAATGTGCAAAGGCGACACTTTTTTTGTGTAAGTGATATTATTAATTGAAAACGTGATTCTATTTAATTTTATGTTAAATGCTTGATCACAATAATATGTTTTAAAGTAACACTTATTAGTTACAAAGTGATTTTCTCGTGCAAAAGTGATATTTTTTAGTACCCCCAAACTATTGCCTTTTTTCATAATTTACCATACAAACTATAATTTCTGACAAACTGATATACGAATTATGAGCGATTTTCAGTTTACCCCATAAACCAGAGTTATTGTATTTTTGTGCCCAAAATCGGATGACATGGTAAACCAAATTTTGTGGTTACATCAAGTGATGACATCTATGGGAATACAAGGTATATTGAGTCCCTGAGCAAAAGACGTGAGATACGGTAGTTATGAAAAAAAACATGTACCATGCAAGCTGGATTTTTTCGGCAAGGGAGAAGAAGATAACGACAAATTTGTTTTGATGGCCACCAGCAAATAGATACTAGTTGTGGGCGTAGAGAACCTGGAGACAGACAACACACTACAATAAGGGGAGAAGGGAAACAAAGAACCAGAAGTTATTGATATTAGAATATCAAGAGAGGTGAATGTAGGCTCGGAGAAGTGGAACCAGATGTTAGGAAAACACCTCCTCAACATTAAAAGGGATGCTATAGAAGCTGTTTAAAGCCATCCCACCTGAGACCATGCAACAGATTATGGATGTCATCCTTAATAGTGACGAGGAGGATGATGAACAAGGAGTCGAGGAGAACAAAGAGAAGAGTTTAAAGAATCCTAAAGAGGTCGTGCAGGCTCCTTGTGTGAGGCAGGTTCAAGCCAAGGAAGCACCTAAGAAGGAACCGCTGAGACCAGCTACCCGAGGAAGGAAGGAAGAGGAAAAGTTGTCATAATTATGAAAGGAGGAAGAATGGGATGATGATGATGACAAGAAGGGTATGTGGGACCTGTGCGAGCAATAAATAGCCAAGGAAGATTTCAGAAAAAGGATAAGAGGAAGACGGGATATGAGGAGGACGACACACTTCCCATCGCTAGAGTTATGAGAGACATGCAAGCGACATTACATGATTTACAAAAATAGGTCGCAAGGGGAGATTTATAGGAGGATCGCCCGTTCTCAGAAGAGATACCGAAGGCCACTCTACCCAGAGGATATAAGGGTCTGGATTTTATTTTATGAAGGATTGTCAGACTTGGTGTGACATACACAAAGTTTTGAGAATGAAGCAATGTTACAGCAGTTTACAAATGTGGTCTCATGCTAGCCATTTCTGCCTACCTTGAAGTGATAAGCACATGATTGGTTTCCCTAGATTACTCTAGGGTACATCACTAGTTTCAAAAGGTTGAAATCATCATTCATAGTGCATTTTTCTTGTTTTAGAAAGCACACGAAGACATACATGTCACAATTTGCTATAATTCAAAAAAGAGGGGAGCCATTAAAGGATTGCATTACCAGATTCACTAGAGCTCACTTGGAGGTAGCCACCACGATACAGGAGATGAAAATAAGATCCTTCACCTAAGGGTTACATAGTGGAGGATTAGAGAAGTCACTAGATAAACAAATTTCTCTTACATTCGAGGAACTGCTAGATAGAAGTAGAAAATATATCCAAGTGGAGGAAGATGAAGGATGATTAAGTTTTTCTCATGAGGAATATTATGTAAATAAACCGCCAATTGAAAGGGCTGAGCCCAAAAAAATACTCAAGACGACAGGCCAGATATTTTCCAATTCTTGTCGAAAACAAAAGGACACTTGAAGTGGGATCCGGAACAAGGTTCACAATTGGCAAAGAAACTAACAGATGATTTATGGATAATGATCTCGGGGAGTTAACACCAATAAGAGAAGGGAGGGATACCCAGTCACCCCAAGTCTGAGTTTTTTTGCAGGTTTCATAATAGCAATGGGAACTCCACGGAAAGTTGTTGTCATTTAAAGGAAGAAACTGAAATATTAATAATAAACATTTGTGTGGTAAACCTTTGCTGGATTGCAAATGATCACAGTAAACTATAATATGAGCTTATACTTGTGGTGTGTTCATTAAGTGTCAAGTCTTGAATAAGAGTTTTTCTTTGTTGCTTCAGATTAAATGGAACTTTATTGTTTGTAGCTAAGGATTTATTGGCTAACCAAAGATGCGATTTGTAAGAAGTCATATTCGACATTCTTTAAAAATCTCAAACTATAGGGACCGAATTGAAATGACAAGAGAGAGGAGTTCATTGGTGTTGAGAATTTTATTCTTGTAAATTATTCCTTATTTTTCTTTTGTAGTTATTTGTCTTTCTTGGGCTCAAAATATATTAGGACACTAGATTTGTTTCCTAGATTGTGTTTATAATTTTATTAAGTTTCCTAGATTAAGTTTACTTGTTTACCAAGATTAGGAGTCTTGTCTATTTAAGACAAGAAAAGCCAAGAGAAGGAGGCAGCTTTTTACAACAACTTGAACGCAGCAAGGAGGACGAACAAGCTGAAGAACACAAGAAAGACTTGAGGCCAAGATTCAAAACACGTACATCTTCGAAGTTGCATAACCAACGGAGAAGATCATCACAAGCATCGCCACAAGTATTTTAGTATCAAGTGTTGATACTAGTGTTTTTCATATATTAATTTATAATTTTGTAATTGATCTTGAACAAGTTAAAGTAATATAGTTTCTCGGGTTTGTATACCCAGTTCGTAAGCATGTTTGCTTACGAACTAAATTTAATCTGCCGTGTTCTATTATTCCGTTGCTTATTTTTATATAAACTGTTTGATGTTAGTTCGGGTAAATTAACACCAGACTTAACATCTATTTACTGATACTTATTTGATCAACCATAGACCTACGAATTAACAATTGGCATCTAGAGCAGGTTACTTGACGTACTAAGTATACCGATCCTTATTTTGTAGGGTGCTATGGATGCTCAAGGAAATCCGCGACCTCCGATCCTTAATGGAGAGAACTATTCTATCTGGAAACAAAGTATGATGTAGCACATAAAGAACATTGATGAACGTGCGTGGAGAACCATACTGGTTGGATGGGAAAAACCACGCATTACTGATGCTGATGGTGATTCCAACATCAAGAAAGAAGAAGAGTGGACGGCTGATGAACTAGCTTTGTCAAACTGGAAATCCAAGACTATCAACACTCTCTGTGTCTATGTTGATGCAATCTACTATAAGGTGATTAAAAAGTGCGAGTCGGAAAAAGATGCATGGGATGCGTTGCAGAGGGTGTGTGAAGGAACTCACAGTGTCAAGAAATCGATACTGAGGGTGTTGAATTCTACTTTTGAGTCAATGAGGATGGACGAGAAAGATCCCATCATGGACTATGCTATGAGACTCTCAGATATTTCTAACTAGTGCGGTGAGCTTGGTTAACCATTGACTAAAAATTGCTAAGATCAATCTCAAATAAATTTAGCATAAAAGTGGTAGCTATTGAAGAAGCAAAGGGCACAAATGATTTAGACTTCGATGCTTTAGCAGACTCGTTCAAAATGTTTGAGATGGAAAAGATTTTGATTGGAGAGAGCTACTAGACCAAATTGAAACTACCAAACTTGGAGAAGAAGAAGTTTCTCTCATTTCTCAACGGTTCAACAAGCACTTGAGAAGGAAAAACAATATTGGAGGATCTTAAAATTCAAGACGGAGACACCAACACCAAAACCATCAGGGCGTACACTTTCCAGATTTAAGTCTTCATCTTCTGAGTCTAAGATCTCTAGTTCCCTGAAGCCCTTTAGTGAAGTCCAATGTCATGAGTGTAAAGGCTAGGGACATTATAAAAATGAATGTGCAAATACTCTGAGAAAGAAGAACTTGATTTCAAAAGAGTTCAATGAAGATGACAATGATTTGGATGCATCTAATACTGTTCCAGCCTTGTTTGCTAATGTTGTTTGGGATGACGACATTCATGTTGGTAACACCAAAACCAACACCTGGTGCCTGAATGCTGAAGTTGAGGAAACACTTGACAGATACCAGAAGCTGAGCATTGAATATGAAGAATTATTTGCCAGCTGGGGAAGTCAAATACTCAAAGTCAAGGTTCTTAAAATCAATGTTGACAAACTAACTCATGAAAAGTATGATCAACAGAATACTATTATAAAATGGGAGTCGACACTCATTAGAAAAGATGCTGAGCTAGAACGAGTGAAGTCTGATTTAAAGAAGATCCAAGAAACTCTCACAAACCTCAATAAAGTCAAGGCTAAGCTTGACAAAATTCTGGAATTGAGTATCCCGGATTCTTCGAAACATGGGATTAGATACAAGCCTGATCAACAAATGGCAAAATCAAGTTAGAAGGTGGAGACGACCAAACGCCACAAGAGGAGAAGAAGACAATACGTGTGTCATCACTGTGGTGAACGATGTCACATACGACCATTCTGCTGGAAGATTATTGGAAAACAAAATCAGTTTAAAAGGTCGAAGCTGACTGCAGAGTTCCGTGATGGTTTCTGTGTTCCTAACACCAAAACTGACACCAGAGTCAAACAGGTCTGGGTCAAAAAGAACAAGATGAAATGCAACATGATCTACTCATCTCTGAAATCTCACATTCCTGGAGCCTGATACTTTGATAGTGAATGCTCTAAACATATGACCGTCTCAGAAGATCTTCTCTCAAATATTATCAAATTTCATGGAGGAAAGGTGAAATATGGTGGAGGTGCAAATGGTCAAGTCATTGGCCAAAGAACCCTTCATGTTCCTGGTATTGCAAAACTTGAGAATATGTTGCTCATTGAAGGCTTAACTACAAACTTGATAAGTATTAGCCAAATCTGTGATGGCGGGTTCAGTGTCAAGTTCATCCGTGAAAAGTGCGAAGTTTATGATGAGGACGATGCTTGTATCCTTACTGGTCTGAGGACTTTAGACAATTGCTACCAAATTAATTTTGATGTGTTTTGCAAGCTATCTCAACCGAGTGATGCTGAGATATGGCACCAAAAGCTTGGGCATGTCAATTAAAAGATGTTGGAGAGATTGGCCAAGAAGGAAGCTGTGAATGGACTACCTAATCTTAACACTAAAATCATTCCAGTTTGCGAGGCATGATAGAAAGGGAAGTAGGTCAGGGTGTCACACCAAATGTGCAAAGTCTCACTACATCGAATTGTTTCGAACTTCTTCATATGGATCTTATGTGACCACTTGAAGTAGAAAGCCTTGGTGGTAAGAGGTATATACTTGTGATTGTAGATGACTTTTCTCGTTTAACATGGGTAGAATTTTTAAAAGAAAAGTCAAAGGCTCTCAAAGCTGCTAAAAAACTTGCGAAAAAAATTAAGTGTTCATTTTGGTATGAGTATAGGTAGAATAAGGTCTGATCATGGGAAAGAGTTTGAGAATGTGTCTTTTTCAAATTATTGTTCCAAGGTTGGTTTAACCCATGAGTTTTCTTCACCCATCACACCCCAACAATGGGATAGTCGAACGTAAAAATAGATCTCTTGCAAAAATGACTAAGACTATGCTTATTTCAAATGGGATTGCAAAATGTTTTTTGGGGAAGCAATGAATACAGTATGTCACATAATTAATAGGGTGTATTTTAGACCTGGGTCTTGTGTTACTCCCTATGAATTGTTGATGGGTAAAAAGTCGAATTTGAGTTATTTTTCATATTTTTGGGTGTATTTTCTATCTGCTAAATGATATAATCATCTTGCAAAACTTGACCCAAAGAGTGATAAATGTATTTTCATGGGATATTCTCGAAATAATCATGCTTATAGAGTATTTAATCTTAGGACACGTTGCATGATTGAGTCAGTAAATGTGAAGTTTGATGGCATGATTAGTGGTGTTAAACCTGCTGAGGATAATGACCTGGTTTATGATCAGAATCCTCAAGAAAATGTTACGGCTGGCATAGATGAAACTGCAGGTGATGACGGTACTGATGACTTGGCACTAAAATTAACACCAACTCAGACTGCTCCAGAATCTGATTCAGATTCAGATGAGGAAGATCCAGCTGATCCGATTGACTTACATCAGACGATATACCCTCAAGAACTCAGAAGAACCATCCTGCGGGCCAAATCATTGGAGATCTCGATGAAAAAAGTACAAGAAAGCGACAAATAAACTTCAAAGAGATTGTAATGTTTGTTTGCTTGTCTACTAACTATTCTAAAATTCGAGAATCTTTGTTTCTTTCCAAATCAGAGCCAAAACGTGTAGAGGATGCTCTTAAAGATGAATTCTGGATAAAGGCCATGCAAGAGGAGTTGGATCAGTTTGATAAGAACGATGTTTGGGACTTAGTTTCTCGTCCAGAAAATTCAAGAATAAGACGGATGAGGCTGGCAATATTGTGAGAAACAAGGCACGACTGGTTGCACAAGGATACACTCAACTCGAAGGTATTGATCTTGATGAGACGTTTGCTCCAGTTGCTCGCATTGAATCAGTAAGACTCTTACTTGCTGTAGCATGCCATATAAAAATGTCTCTACATCAAATGGACATAAAAAGTGCTTTTCTTAATGGAGTTTTAAGTGAAGAAGTATTTGTTGAGCAACCTAAAGGGTTTGTTGATCCTCACAAACCAGATTTTGTTTTAAAATTGAAAAAGGCTTTGTATGGTTTAAAGCAAGCTCCCAGAGCTTGGTACGAAAGGTTGACTCAGCACTTGCTATCTTTAAAATTTAGAAGTGGAGAAGTTGATAAAACCTTATTTCTCCTCAAATCAAATAAGCACATTTTGATTGTCCAGATTTATGTGGATGATATAACTTCTGGATCTACTAACGAGCAGATGGTGAGTGAGTTTATTATGAGAATGTACGACACATTCAAGATGAGTATGGAAGGTAACCTCTCTTACTTTCTTGGTTAAAAAATTAAACAAATGGATGACGGTATTTTTCTCTCTCAATCCAAATATGCTAAGAATCTTGTTAAGAAGTTTGGGTTAGAGAATTCTATGATAAGAAAACACCGTTAGACAAAACCATGAAACTATCTAGAGATGATGTTGGTATTAGTTTTGATAACACCTTGTATAGAAGCATGATAGAGAGTCTCTTATAAATGACGGCTAGCAGGCGAGATATAATGTATAGCGTGTCTCTATGTGCTAGGTACCAGTCAAATCCTAAAGAATCACAATTAAAAGCTGTTAAACGAATCATTAGGTATGTGGAAGGCACAAGTGACTTGGGTGTTTAGTATACTAAGGAAACAAGTACTGAACTTGTGGGAAATACGAACTCGGATTGGGCTGGGGATGTTGTGGTAGAAAGAGTACTACAGGGGATTATTTTTTCTTGGGTAATAATCTTATCTCTTGTATAGTAAAAAACAAAATTGTATTTCTCTTTCTACAGCTAAAGCTGAGTATATTGTAGCTAGAAGTTCTTGCACATAGTTGTTATGGATGAACCAAATGATAGAGGACTACGGTCTACATAGTAGAATTTTGACTTTGCTCTGTGATAATTCTAGTGCCATTGATATCTCAAAAAGTCCGGTCCAACACTCCCGAATCAAACACATTGACATAAGGTACCACTTTATTCGTGACTTGGTTGAGAGAAAGATGGTTAGTCTTGAGCATATTAGGACAGGTAATCAGCTTTCTGACATCTTCACAAAGACATTAGATTTATAGACCTTCTCTCGTTTGAGAAGAGATCTCAGAATGTGCATTGTTTAAGTCCGTGTTGGTTTTGATGCCATGACACCTAAACTGTCAGCAGTCGTGACATCTGTAGATCTTTGCATGCATTTTTATTTCCCTTTTCATACATATCCTGAATGCATTGGGTCTAGTTGAAGTGCAAAAAGGTCATGTGTTGTAATAAAAATGGTGATAAAAAGACTAACCTCTTTCTATTGGTGATTGTGAAATATTCCCACAGAAACAGGTTTTCTCCCAGGTCCAAAGAAAAAGGGGTGTTAATTTTCTAGCAATTGCTAAAGATAAGTAAGTTTCTTTCTAAAATACTGAAAAGATGATAAAAATTTGGATAAAAAATCCAATCTTTTAATTTTCACCTCCTTAAGTGATTCTGACGTAGTCATTAACTCGGGTTAAGGGGTTTATATCCATTGACTTCACCTGAAGTAATGTTAGTTATAATGTCATCATATAAAAGGCAACACTGATCATGTCACTTAAACCATTAGTTGTATTCAGTGTTCTAAGAATCGCTAGGCGGCTGCTAGGCGCAAAGCCAGTGCCTAGCGCCTAGGGCGCCTAGGCGGGACCTAAAATTTGAGAATAAATACCCTGATAGACAATATTACGTCCAACCATTTAATAGTTTAACATACTACCTGCTACACAATAAAATCTATGACAATTCAAAATTAAAAGTAATGATCACAAGTTACAATTTACAAGTTTAAAACTATTGTTCAATTTAAAGTTTAAAACAACATAGATACATAAGTTCATTAGTCAAATAACAATACCATAGCATACATTACATAATCAAAACAATCAAAAAATAGGCCTAAATAAAATCGACATAGTCATTAACTCGGGTTAAGGGGTTTATATCCATTGGACTTCACCTGAAGTAATGTTAGTTATAATGTCATCATATAAAAGGCCAACACTGATCATGTCACTTAAACCATTAGTTGTTATTCAGTGTTCTAAGAATCGCTAGGCGGCTGCTAGGCGCAAAGCCAGTGCCTAGCGCCTAGGGCGCCTAGGCGGGACCTAAAATTTGAGAATAAATACCCTGATAGACAATATTACGTCCAACCATTTAATAGTTTAACATACTACCTGCTACACAATAAAATCTATGACAATTCAAAATTAAAAGTAATGATCACAAGTTACAATTTACAAGTTTAAAACTATTGTTCAATTTAAAGTTTAAAACAACATAGATACATAAGTTCATTAGTCAAATAACAATACCATAGCATACATTACAAAATCAAAATAATCAAAATATAGGCCCAAAAACAACGTCGTTTCATGCCATAAGAATTTTAAAAAAAATGGTCTGTCGCCTAGGCGCCGACTTGGGTGCCTAGGCGGCATCTGGGGCGCCCGACGATTTCTTTGGCCGATTTTTGAAAATCGTAGGCGGATTGGTGGCGCCTAGGCGGGCGCCTAGAGCGATTTTTAGAACAGAGGTTGTATTTTTAAATTTTTAGGTCATTATATTTAGGCATCAATTAGGACACTCATACTTTGTGAGGATGCCATTTTGCTCTGTGTTCAGTTGCTTGTGCTTGTGATATTTCCCTTAATTCTATTGATCATGTTATGAATTTTGCTTACCAAGTGTTTCAGTGGCGTTAAACCAGAGGATTGGACCAGTAATAAGGGGTTAAATTGGTGAGTGAAAAATTACTTTACAAAGAATTTGTTCAACTATGGTGATGGTTTATAAAAATCTAGCTCTATCTCGGTTTTATATGTAGTTGAGATTTGTGAATTTTATTTTCCAAATATGAGATAGTGGTTTAGTTGGTTGAAATCGTGTATCCTTTTTAGAGAAGGAGTGGGGAGATTTTTTTTAAGGAAATTTCTGGGGTTTAAAATAGGAAGTTGTGATAGTGAGGGGGTTATTTTCTTACTTTATTATTTACTCTCTTTCCCTTCCCTACAACGGTCATTTTCCCAAATTAAAAGGGCTAGAGATTTTTACTTTCATCTCTCTCTCGATTTTCCTACCAACAGTACACAATCCTCCAACGACACTCAACTCTCTCAAATTCTCTCTCTCGATTTTACTTATTTTTGTGGTTTCTTCCAATTTGCTCTTGCAGAATGTCGAAGTCCACTACTCCTTATCGGAAGCAAATTGTTAGTCTGGCTGACATCAAAAATCCGCCATTTTCTAAAGATTCAAGTTTTTTATGATCCTCCATACATTGTTCTCAATTTTTTCGATGGAGATGAGGGTGGTTCATCCCGCCGGATGGTTGCCGACCCTCCTTTGACTCCATTCAACATGACTCAGCCGGAGATTGAGTATAACTATTCTCCCGACTTTGATGATGTTTATTCTCTTTTTGAGTATTTATCTGCCCTCAAGTCCAAGAAGAAACAGTCCAAAGCTGCCCAGACAGTGGGTGATGGTTCTGGTGATGTGTCACCGAATTTGACATCGCCTGCAGCTGATCAAGTTTCCTCTTCTAACTCTAGTTTTGATGATACTGTCCCCGAGAGTGCACCGATCCCATCAGCTGCGTCAGAACAATTATTTGTAGATTCCGATGACGCCGATCTTCAGGAGGTTGAAATTGAAGACATGGTTCCGATTTCTCCCAAGTTTTTGACCAGAGAGGCTGAGGAGTTGTTTCCAGGATATCACCCCCGAGGAATGATTGACGAACGTCGAGTCCCAGTGGACGTCTTCAAACAGAAGAATCTGATCGCATTTTTTGAAAGCAAAGGTATGTACTCAACTGTTTCCACTGCATGCCCTTTGTTCGTGACGTTGTGTTGGAATTCTATGCGAATTTGCTGCCTTCCATCAATGATCCCAAGTCAGTGAATTTTGGAAAATTTTTTGTGCATGGAAAGGTTTATTCTTTTACTCCTTATTTGATCAATGAGCTATTTGGGACTGAGGTTTATCAGGTGATTCGAAGGTTGATGATATGAACAAGGTGATTGAGTTTTTGTCTGGTGGTATGCTTAAAGAGTGACGTGAGCACTTGTCTAGCACGCGTTTATCCTCCCTGTTTTTTGTTTTGCACAAAGTGGCCATTTGTAACTGGGTTCCCACTAAGAATGCTACGGTTATCACGCGACCTCAAGCATTATTTTTTTTCAAGCTAGGCGAGTCATAAAGTTCAATTTTATCCAGCTCGTGTTTGATACTGTCACCCTGTTTGCTACGACTAGAGCAACCCCCTCCTTCTGTTTCCTTCCCTCATTTTCAGTCTTCTTGAGAATCAAGGCTTTAGGCCTAATGAGGATGATGTTTTCACTGGGAAGCTGGAATGGTTTTCATTGCGTCTGATCGAAGAATTCTGAAAACTCTAAGAAATCATCTCCGCAATAGTACGAAGTCGATTGTAGAGCCATAAGTTTTCCCGAGTCGTGTCTCTCGAGGATAGATATTATCAGCGGTTGGTGTTTTTACTCAAACTCTTGTTAATCAAAATTACACCAATCTAAACTAAGAAAGCATTAAGTCATTGGTTTGGTTTGAGTTTTATGCTAAAGATTGAGTTTAAAAGGAGACTTTAATTAAAAATGATTGGGTTTAGGGTGTTCGGTTCGTCTCCACGATCAATCAGTTTTTGCCGAGCACTTAATCCATGATTCGGGGTTGTCAATCCCGAATGTCGATCAAGTATTGGGGTCGTCAATCCACAATTTTCAACAAGCTCCGACTAATGGTTCTAAATGAACTTAAACTCTAAACCCGTAATTTCTAAACGAGTTGCATCAAATGTAAATTAAAGCTTGTTTGAAAGTAATTAATTGATGACATTAACTAAACCTAATTAACAACATTGCATAAATTTAAAACTTATTATACTAAGAAGGCTTGCAAATTGAAAGGGAAATTGGAGGGAAAAACAAAGTTTGAAAGTTAAAATAAGTCAAAAGCATTAAATGGGTAAAAGTCAATTTGCTCAAAGAAGAAAGTTTCATATATCTTTTAAGAACCAAAAGTTTGTCTAGCTAAAAGAGGTAAAAAGCTTCAAGACTATGCTACAATGGAGTTTTGTAAACAAGAAGAACAACAAGCTAGAAAATGAAAAGGAGGATTTAAAATGCCATGAACAACTTAAGCTAAAAATTAAACAACCAACACCAAAGCAAAATCAACAACACAAACATAACACAACATAAAAGAGAAAGATCAATACCAATTTTTGCATTCCAACAAATGTTTCAAGTCTTCAAACAAACAAGCACCACAAATGAAGGAGGTGTCACCCACTCCAACACTTGCTTAAGAACAACTAACTAACTAAGCTAAACTAGACTAACTACTAAGCTAGCTAAAACTACACTAAACTAAGGATTTAATAGCTAAGGTTTTGAAGTGCAAGAGTAAAGTCTTGGAGGAAATGGAACAAGTCCAAATTCCACCAAGGAGGGGTTGTTTGGATAAGGTTGAGTAACTGGGTCTATATACACAAAAACACAGGGGCAAGATAGTCAAAATGGGTCAAAAACAACAAAGATCCCGCGTCTCAGTCGATCGACCGAGAACCAGTCGATCGACGGAGTTCCAGTCGATCGACTGCTTCCTCAAAATTGGCCAACCTACTGCCGAGCAGTCGATCTTGGTTATGTCAGTCGATCGACTGGACTATCAGTCGATCGACTGGACTATCAGTCGATCGACTGGACTATCAGTCGATCGACTGGACGGCTGCATCCGGCTCGATTTCTCATTTCCGCTCTAAACGTCTGCCGTTTATCGCTCCTCGTTCACATTGTGTTCCCTTGCTTGTCCGTTCCAACCCGAGTCGAGTGGGATGCCTTGAGCTTGCGCGAGACCGCTTTGGTCATCCTACGACCATAAATACAAAAACGAGTAAAATATACGAAAAACTAATAAAAACCGCACAAAAGGTACAAAAACCTAAAACTAACAAAATAGGACAAAACGACTCCTAAAACCCGTAAATGCAAGCAAAACTCACGCGAATGCGACATAAAAAGGTAACAAAAAAGTACAAATCAACCACCTAACACTTAGAATGATTGCTTGTCCTCAAGCAATACTAATCTAGAATTACAAAACTACCCCCGGGTGATCATAATCTAATGCACAAAAACCTAATTTGAAGCGTTGCATGCTAAAATGCTTGTTAGCTCGGATAAAAGGACGACAAAGATGTCTTGACAAAGAAAGTTTAGATCGACTCCCGAAACCTAAAAGTACTAAGTAATCCTCCAAGTCGGTCCCCTCGTCCTTGCCCCGGCTAAGGTCTATCCACGGTCGAACCATTAATCGGCTCCCTACTAGCCCCAATCGTCCACAAGTCTCTTTAACAAACAAAATCTAAAAAAAAGGAAAACAAGGAAACGTGCAAGAGTTGCACGTTTTATTACTTAATAACTACAAAGATTTATAACTTATTCCTGTTTATTCATCATCATTTTTTTTCTTTCTTTTTTTATATATTTTTTGGTACCCAAGGAAATAAGGTACTTAAATACAAGATATATACAAAGAGAAATCAACAGCTCCGACCACTCATTGCTACTAGCAACTTACTATGTTTTCGATCGCGCACATGGAGCAATTGATGACTCCAAAATACAAAACAAAATCCTATAAAGAGTGTTCGACGACGAGGCTTGTTGAGGCACTAGTTCTATATGAGCTCAAGGATATCACAAAGCTAAAGCCGAACAAAGCTCCCAACGAGTCAAATTACCTAAGTACACTAAATCCGATCGAAAATCTAAACTCCCTAACCAAATCATCAAAACCGCGTCACTTCACCGAGGATCCAAGCAAAAGTAACACACACGCTACTCAAATTAACACAAGTAAGCATGCAACAATTTTAAAATCCTAAGATGAACCCTAACCACCAACCCACACTTAAAACCTAGCAATGTTCTCATTGCATATTAAGCTAGAAAAATGCGGTAAAAAGTGTAAGGGAAAAGGAAACGCCCCTATCTCCGAACTTGTGGTGACGTGGTCGTGCATAAGTCCTCTCCGGGAGTTGAGGCAAGCAACCTACAAGAAATAAACCAATGGGGGGTTGCAAAGACAAGTTATATACAAAATGAAAATCTTTTTGGTTTTTGAAATTTCCATTTTTTTTTTGGATTTTTTTTCTTTTTTTTGTTTTTGTTTTTAAAATTGGGTTGCCTCCCAATAAGCGCTACTTTAACGTCTATAGCTTGACAATTTATACAATTGACGTTATCCGGGATCCAAGAAGAGGTGGCGATCGTGCCACACCTTGGTGTTCTCGAGTAGACACACCCGGGTGACAAAAATCACCAAGGCGGGCACGTCGGGCAAGCCGGAAGGTCGAACTATCAAGAGCGTGGGCTTGCTTCGGTGGTCAGAAGAGGGAGTAGTCGACCACCCAAACGTCATCGTCCCAAAATGGGTCGACGTACTCCTTTGTCTCCCCGACCGCAATCTCCTCTCTCTCCCCCACTACCTCTTCCACCACCTCTTGATCAAGTATACAAATGGCATCGGGTGGTGGGAAAAGAGGCTCAAGTATCTTCACATCCTCCAAAACTGGCAAACCTTCCTCATCCTCGCCAAAAGCAAGTAGGCTCGACATTCCAAGTGCCGTTGGAGACCCCAAAAGAGACTCCCCCTCAATTTCCACTACAACGTCTTCAAGAAGCACGAGAGGGGTAACGTTGACTTCCGACCCATTCTCCTCACCCTGTAAATCCACCTCCTTGCACACCTCTTTCAAAAGATCATCAAAGCTTGAATTGCCGTCAATGACCGTGGGATCCACCACATCAAAGATGGGCATGTCGTCAAGACATGGTCTTTTAAGCTCGTCCACATCGTTGGCAATTTGCTCTACTTGAGTCCCTATGCGAGCAAGGCATTCCACGAGCTCGGCTAAGAGAGACTCTAAGTCCGGGAGTTGGGTCATAGACGAATCTTGAAAAAGTGAGGTGTAAGGGTCATCGTTCGGAGTATACGAACTCAAGGTGGGTAGGTAGTAAAAGTGGTAGCTCCAAGATATGAATCATGAATTGGGAGAGCATACGAGTCAAAGCTCGGGTGAGAAGAAGGCGGGGCGAGTTGAGCATATGGATCGTCAAAACCCAGATCATAAGAATCACGAGTCGGTGCATACGGATCCATGCTCGGGTTGTGGGGATACGAAATCGGTGGAGAATAAGAAGGGCTTGGGCCGGAATAATCGAAAGAGGGGGCCCATTCTTCAACGATTGAAGCGTACGGGTCATCGTAAGTAGAGGGGACCCGATAGCTAGGGGGAGTGGTGTACGGATTTGGATACTCGGGAGTTTGGATGTAAGGGTTTGGATAATTGGGAGTTTGGATATAAAGGTCATCGTATGGCAAACTAGCTCGATAGTTTGCCATCCTCGGCCGGATCAATCGAGCGGCGGAGGCATCCTTTGATCGTCGTGAGTGTGGGCGGACGGCATCGGGCTTCCCGGATGAGTTCCATGCAAACACAACACCTAACAAAGTATTACGAGCATCGAAAGTAAAACAACAATTTAAACTAACTACTAACTAAGATAACAAGAGAAATAATTAAAAACACCATTTGCCTTAATCTATCCCCTGCAACGGCGCCAAAATTTGATCGAAGAATTCTTAGCACTCTAAGAAACCGTCTCCACAATAGTACGGAGTCGATTGTAGAGTGGTAAGTTTTCCCAAGTCGTGTCTCTCGAGGATAGATATTATCGGCGGTCGGTGTTTTTACTCAATCTCTTGTTAATTGAAATTACACTAATCTAAACTAATAAAGCATTAAGTCATTGGTTTGGTTTGAGTTTTATGCTAAAGCTTGAGTTTAAAAGGAGACTTTAATTAAAAATGATTGGGTTTAGGGTGTTCGATTCGTCTCCACGATCAATCAGTTTTTTCCGAGCACTTAATCCATGATTCGGGGTTGTCAATCCCGAATGTCGATCAAGTATTGGGGTCGTCAATCCCAATTCTCAACAAGCTCTGACTAATGGTTCTAAACGAACTTAAACCCTAAACCCGTAATTTCTATACGAGTTGCATCAAATGTAAATTAAAACTTGTTTGAAAGTAATTAATTGATGACATTAACTAAACCTAATTAACAATATTGCATAAATTAAAATTTATTAAACTAAGAAGGCTTTCAAATTGAAAGGGAAATTGGAGGGAAAAACAAAGCTTGAAAGTTAAAATAAGTCAAAAGCATTAAATGGGTAAAAGTCAATTTGCTCAAAGAAGAAAGCTTCATATATCTTTTAAGAACCAAAAGTTTGTCTAGCTAAAAGAGGTAAAAAGCTTCAAGACTATGCTACAATGGGGCTTTGTAAACAAGAAGAACAACAAGATAGAAAATGAAAAGGAGGATTTAAAATGCCATGAACAACTTAAGCTAAAAATTAAACAACCAACACCAAAGCAAAATCAACAACACAAACATAACACAACATAAAAGAGAAAGATCAATACCAATTTTTGCATTCCAAAAAAAGTTTCAAGTCTTCAAACAACAAGCACCACAAATGAAGGAGGTGTCACCCACTCCAACACTTGCTTAAGAACAACTAACTAACTAAGCTAAACTAGACTAACTACTAAGCTAGCTAAAACTACACTAAACTAAGGATTTAATAGCTAGGGTTTTGAAGTGCAAGAGTAAAGGCTTGGAGGAAATGTAACAAGTCCAAATTCCACCAAAGAGGGGTTGTTTGAATAAGGTTGAGTAGCTGGGTCTATATACACAAAAATGCAGGGGCAAAATCATCAAAATGGGTCCAAAACAACAAAAATCCTGCGTCTCAGTCGATCGACTGCTTCCTCAAAATTGGCCAACCTACTGCCGAGCAGTCGATCTTGGTTGTGTCAGTCGATCAACTGGACGGCTGCAACTGACTCGATTTCTCATTTCCGCTCTAAACGTCCGCCGGTTGTCGCTCCTCGTTCGCATTGTGTTTCCTTGCTTGTCCGTTCCAATTCGAGTCGAGTGGGATGCCTTGAGATTGCGCGAGACCGCTTTGGTCATCCTACGGCCATAAATACAAAAATGAGTAAAAATATACGAAAAACTAATAAAAACCGCACAAAAGGTACAAAAACCTAAAACTAACAAATTAGGCCAAAACGACTCCTAAAACCCGTAAATGCAAGAAAAACACACGCGAATGCGACACAAAAAGGTAATAAAAAAGTGTGCAAAAAAGTACAAATCAGCGTGGACAACATACAGCTAGAGCTCGTGTTGTAGATCTTCCATGGCAGCCGCCAGCTTGGGCTTCTGGTGTTTCTGGTGTTGGTAACACCAGTTCTAACATCGTCCAATTTTTTGCTCCAGTGTGCGGGCACAGGTGGGTTCACTTAATCATCAAATTGATCAGTTACAGGCTCAGGTTCTGCTCTAGGCACTCCGTGACTCATTTATTGAGGCCCTTTTGCTTTCCGAACAAAAAGGGAGAGAGAGTGATGACGCGATGGATGTTAGTGACGCCGGTGATGCAGTTGCTGATAATGCGGATGATGATAATGGAGACAATGCTGGTGTAGCTAAGAAGGACAATGTTGATGAGCGTGTGGCTCGTTTGGACAAGGGCAAGAAGAAGAGGAAGTTGAGAAAGAGGAAGGCTAGAGATGACGAGATTTCTCCTCGTCGTTCGACGAGGACTCGTAGCCGTTAATTTCTTGTGTTTTGAAAACATTGATTTTCTGATTGTGGTTTGTGTTATGTTTGAACAATGTGTATTTGTTAAGGGAGAGTTTGAGCATTTTCGTGCGTCTTTGTTATTTTGTCCGAAAAGGCAAAAGGGGGAGAGTGTTGAGAGTTTTATTCTTGACAATTATTCCTTATTTTCCTTTTGTAGTTATTTGCTTTTCTTGGGCTCAAAATATATTATAACACTAGATTTGTTTTCTAGATTGTGTTTAGAATTGTATTTAGTATCCTAGATTAAGTTTACTTGTTTACCAAGATTAGGAGTTTTGTCTATTTAAGACAAGAAAAGCGAAGAGAAGGAGGCGGCTTTTTACAATGACTTGAACGCAACAAGGAGGACGAACAAGCTGAAGAACACAAGAAAGACTTGAGGCCACGATTCAAAACACGTACATCTTCGAAGTTGCGTAACCATCGGAGAAGGTCATCACAAGCGTCGCCACAAGATTTTAGTATCAAATGTTGATACTAGTGTTTTTCATATATTAATTTATAATTTTGTAATTGATCTTGAACAAGTTAAAATAATATAGTTTTTCGGATTTGTATACCCAGTTCGTAAGCACGTTTAGATTACGAACGAAATTTAATCTGTTGTGTTCTTTTATTTCTATTATTCCGTTGCTTATTTTTATATAAACTGTTTGATGTTAGTTCGGGTAAATTAACACCAGACTTAACATTTATTTACTGATACTTATTTGATCATCTATAGACCTACGAACCAACAATCGATAAGTAAATTGCAATATTTATTTAAGTTCAAAGAAGACTTCAAGTATAAGAAAAGGAGTTATGTTTACTAAATGGGAGTATAATAATATCAAGAAATCAGAAATTTTTTGAGAAGGGATGAGTGATCAATGGGTGACAAGTGAGACCTATAATATTTGATTAACAGCTAGCTAGACACATACATGCATACTTTTGTTGATCAATCACACCACAATATGATTATGATGAATGTACAAAACAAAAGGCAATTAACCACCACATCCACATGATTTATTACCATAGGTAATTCCTCTGCTTATTTGACCAGTCACATATAACATCTCTCAGGTAGAACAAAAAGAGTGCTGGTCACACGTCCAACAAGCAAAAACAGATATGTAACGAAAAGCTTATGCAAAAGGAAAGCAATAACCAATCTCCAAATTCAAAAGTCATAAGTTTGATATTCAGTACTCATGCATACGGAAATATGTCGGGATTAAATCCTAGCTTTAAAAGCTCAGCCTAGTTGATGATTCTCCTGGTTCGTCCTCAGTATTGAACTCCTCCGGCCACTCAGCGTTCGGATCACCAGCCAAGTTGTTCATCCCACGCACCACGTCTCTCATATTGGGCCTCGAAGCAGGGCGTAATTTCATGCACTGCCTTGCCAGTTTCATAGCTTTTATCAACTCTTCCTCTGGGAACAGGCCATTCATCCTCCGGTCGGCCAGCCCAACAAAGTTCTCCTGTCTCATCACCTGAGGCCGTACAACACAATTTTATACATGATGCAAGATTTAAAAAGAAAGAAAAAACAGTAATTGTCTTTAAGGATATTAATTAGTATTTGTAATGTTACCCAATCAGCGACACGACGTGGACGTCTGGCATCCAGTGGCACAGTACCGGCGATAATCTCCAGCAACAGCACACCGAAGCTGTACACATCGGACTTGGAAGAGAGTCTGACGGTGAGGGCGCCTTCGGGTGCCCAGTAAGGAGGAGTGCCCATGGGCTGCGCCACAGTAACAGTGGACAGGGCAGATATCGCGATCCCGAAATCAGAGATCTTAGGGTTGTAATCTTCGCCTAATAGCACGTTCCTTGGTTTGAGGTCCCTGTAGATAACCCGAGGATTAGCTTCGTTGTGAAGGTAGCTCAGCCCTTTTGCCACACCAGCTCCAATTCTCATCCTCGTGTCCCAATCCAATGCCTCCCCTCCGGCTTGACGAGCTGCATCACTTAAAGAATGAAACGAACATACATATGATTACGTACGTACAACCCATGTTACCAACTTGAAACCAAATCAATATAAACTAATGATTTAAGCAGTGTGTGTTAAACTGATCATTAATTAATTACCATGAAGATGATCATACAAAGTTCCCAAAGGCATGAATTCGTAGACAATGATGCGCTCGGTGTCCTTGTGAGCACAGCGACCAATCAGTCTGATAATGTTGGGATGGCTCAAACGAGAAAGCACACCAAGTTCACGGTCATAGCACGTATCCCTCTCCCAAGCAGGTTTCAGCCTCTTAACAGCAACAATCTGCCCACTTTCGCAATATTATCGAACAAAAAACTTGAAAACGCAATAATTGAGATGGAGTTATTAATTAAATAGGAACAGAATATGACCTGGCCGTTTCTTAATGTCCCCCTGAATACATGCGCAGACCCTCCTTTGCCGATTTGTTCATAAATGCTAAATTTGTTAGTTGCTTTTTTAAGCTTACGGAGACTGATTGTTGGTGGAATGTTTCCTGCAAATTAATTAATTCACAGTTATATCCAGAAATTTAAACTTGTATCAAAATTAAACCCGAATTTGTACATGTAGAATACTGCAAACAAACGCCAATAAATTAAACTATAATGTTATATTGCACATGCAGTGAAGTGAAGAAAAGAACCCAATAAATTAAACAAATGATGCACGTCGATCATGATGAGCCAAACCATTCCAACAAAAACCACCCAAGATTCGCTGATTCAATTCAAACGGGACAACGCCAAGAAAACTAACAATATTGCACATGAAGCAATGAAATTACAGAAAATCCCAAAACAGGCCCAGATTAAATAATTGCGTACGTCCCCTGTGATACATGAAACCACCGCAATCAAAGAAAAACAAAAATTAAACCCAGAAATTAAAAATTAAACCTATATCAAAAGATCAGCGGGTATATGTGCGCAGAATATGGAATCATCAAAGAATCACTGATCATCAAATTAAACGCCAGGAAATTGAACTATAATATTTTAATGCACAAACTAAAGGTATACGATCATGATGCGCCAACTCATTCAAACAAAATCCTGGAAAATGGAAAATCACCCAAGGTCGCCCATTCAATTCAAACAACGCCAAGAAAACTAGCATTATTGCACATGAACCCAAGAAATTACAGGAAATCTCAGAAACGACCCAGAGTTAAATAAGCTTACGTCCCATAGCCAGAGTTCAACGGAGATACACTAAACTTACCAGCAGCTCCAGCTTGAGTTCCACCAAAGCATGGAGATTGACCCATTTTCTGATAACCCAACTCTTAGTGCGATTGATTGTACAGAGGAATTTTGCTTCGCCCTGAGGTTTTTCTCTTATTTTCTCTCTCTCTCTCTCTCTCTGGAGACGAGCTAATAACAACTTGAGTTGGTTTGTGGTTGTTATATAACCGTATTGACGGGGAGGTTGAGCACAAGAGAGAGAGAGTGTGTTCAAAAACGCGCGCTTTTCTTTCATGTGCATATACATACATGATACATACATACATCTATATAACTGTACGTATACACGCACGCACTTTTTCTTTATCAACTTAATTTGTTATTTTAATCGACTATATCTGTGTATTTTTATTATCATTTTTTCATTTACTTATTAAAGTTTAAAAAGAAGGTTAAAATTAACTTTCACGTTATGGTCATGAACCGTAACGCATGCACCAACTATATTACAAGTAAAGTTTTTGTGTTAAAAACAAAGTTTGAAATTATTTTGAGATGAGAAGAAATACTAATTCGATAAAAAGATCAACACATAAACGAATTCCTACAATTTTTATATTATTCCGGTTTCAATTCGCTAAGATTTCGTTATGACCATAGCTAATTATCGTACTTACTATTTGAACTTTACTTGATTTTAAATGACCTAAAAAAAAAGTGATATAGTATGACCTAAAAAAAAAGTGTTATAGTGCTTAATTATAATATAATGTGCAACGGTAGCACTTTTTTTGTGTAAGTGATATTATTAATTGAAAAAGTGATTAAGTTTAATTTTATGTTAAATACTTGATCACAATAATATGTTTTAAAGAAACACTTTTTAGTTACAAAGTGATATTTTTTAGTGCAAAAGTGACATTTTTTAGTACCTCCAAACTATTGCTTTTTTTTCATAGATTACCATATACAAACTGTAATTTCTGACAAATTGACATACGAACTAACCTGATTTCCAGTTTACCCCATAAACAGAGTTATTGTATTTTTGTGCATAAAATCGGATGAAATGATTCAACCTGATTGTGCCACATAAATAATTTTGGGCGCAAAACCACAACAATTTTAGTTTAGGGGGCAAACTGCTAATCGTGCATAGTTTGTATGACGGCTGATCCCCCAAAAATAGTTTTGTTATAGTAAACTCTGAAAACAACCATAGTTTAGGGGGCAAAATTTAACATAATCACATTAATCCATACCGTGAATTGGTCGTGTTTAGACTTTAAGTCTTTCTCAAAATCCTTGACTCTCCTTGTTTGGTCATGACACCCACGACACGAACTCACTTTGAATTTCCCAATGTCACGAGTAAGTCATTAGACAACTCTAAGTTTAGTGCTTTCAGTTTCGATGTGAAATTCAACATCTCCATAATGTAGTCCCATACATTCCCTTTGTCATTATACTTCAGAGAAACGAGTTTTGCCAAAATGCTACTGGCCTCTGATTATTCTTTCTTGGCAAAGTACTGCTCAATAACCTTAAGAAATGCTTTAGCACTGACACTCTCAACATTAGAGCCTCAAAACGGTTTTAGAATGGAGCACTTCATGATCAACATGCACATTTCGATTAATCTAAATTGAACATCATTAACACCATCCTTAATTTAATCTAAATTTACAATTTAGGATCCATATTATACCTTAATTAGACTTTGTATTGATTGAAGCCTCTAAAACTCACAATAGCTTAAATCTAAATAAATAGCAAATATGTAAACAATAGATATAATTTTGCACAATGATAAACAATAAACAAGCATAATCAACTTAATATTAAACTTAGAAAGGTCCAAGTAATCTCATGAAATAATTTTAGCCAAGTCGAATTATGCATGCAAATTATGGTCCACAGTACATAAATAGGCCTAAGAAAAAACTGCAAATAACCAAAACTAAATTCAGCACCAAAATTTGAAATAATTCAAATAAGCCTCAAAAAAGTTTAAAAACTACTCCAAATGCCTGTTTCTTCAATAACTTATTGTCGTCGCCGTCCAGCAGCTCACGACGGCGACGTACTCAACCTACGCCTAGAACCCACCACAGACTAGCCGACTTCCTCAAACCAAATAGGAGACGTCAAAATGAAGGAGAGAGAATAGCGAAGGAATGACCTGAACCTGATGGTCGCCGTTTTGCTTTCCTCTCTGACGGGTAATTGATTTACGAAGAAGAAGACCCAGGAAAAGAGTTTGAAATGAATTGGTGCTTTTTATCTTTTTTTAATGTATTCTTTTCTTTTTAAAAGGGATCCGTGTGGGGCAGGCCAGGGACTCTGTCGCATGGTAAAGGACCCATGTGAACGTTGTCAAAATATTTTTAGGGAATACTTCATTGAAGGCATGTAACATGTAGAACCAATATATTTCAAAGAGTAAAAAAATTTTTGCCTCCTTAACTTAGGGCATTTTGACACTTCACCTTCTGAACTTTTTTTTTTTGTGCAACTTGCCTCCCGAACTATACGGAAGTTTCACTTTACCTCCTGAGTTCGTTTTCCGGCGGAAGGTGACACACACGCGTATGTTGAAGGGTAAAATTGTCTTTTCAGCCTTCCTTCACCCCGCTCAAAACCTAGACGCGTGAGAGCCCAACCACAATTCCCAATTTCTTTACAATTAGGGTTCAGACGAAAAAGCTCTCCAAAGTCCCTAAATTGCGTTCCATCAAAAACTCACATTGAAATCCGGAAATTCACATTATTTGTGCAATGGATTGGAAAATACGAGAGAAGATGCTCCTGATTATGGTAAGTCCGTGTGTTTTCTTGTACGGGCCGAAAATAATTCGAATTTGAAATTTTCTGCGCGTGGTTTTTTTTTTCTTCAAAGGATTCTTGTCTATTTATAGTTTTTTCTTTCGGTCCCCACAAAGTAGTGTTGTTATGGTTAAAGTAATTGGTTGGTGAGTGAATTGAAGTCTTACCCGTGAACCCTTGTCCCAACAAAATAGGATTCTCTACTGTTTTTGAAATTGAGTTGTTTTCTATTATTAAAGTGGGTGCTTTTTAGGATTTTGTTTGTATATAAGTCTTATTTTGATTCCACAATATTATCTTAACAGGTCCTAATTCTGAGCACTACACTATTAGACTTCATCATTCTGGGAGGTTTGCTGACCTGGGCAAGAAGGTGTATTTGGATGGCAAGATCAGCCACATTGATGACTGTGATCCAGATGAGATGTCACTGATAGAGTTAAATTTAATAGCTGCAGACATAGGTTTTAGTAAATTCATTGCTTTTCATTGCAGTAAAGGTGGTGTTAATGATTGCACTGATGCTTACCTAATTATGAATGACATTGATGCTATTAATGTGGTAAATTTTGCTGATAAAAATAGAATGGTGGGGGGTTTTGTAGAACATTCAGAGAATAGTTAATCAGTTGTTCTTGAAAGTAGCTCTTAGATTTTTCCAACTGTTCATGAACCCTTAAACTTTGTTGGTGATAATGTTGATAGGGTAGAGGCAGGTGATAATTTTGATAGGGTAGAGGCAGATGTAGGGGTTGATGTGGGTGAGAAAATGAATGCAACTGATTTCATATTTGATTAATTTGATTCTGATGATGATGATGAACAATCTATGGGATCAGATTCAGATTTGTCAGAAAAATTTGATGATAGTGACTGTGAGAAATCTGTTGATGATGATGATATGTTTGATTCAAATGTTGATTTAGATATAGAGTGGGGTGGGCTACACATGTCTAAGTCACAAAATGTAGTAAGGACTAGTGATCAGGGTGTAGGTGAGTTGCAATCTGGTGGTTCTGCTATTGGGCAATCTGCTTATCAAATTTTCAATACAAAGGCTGACCAAGAAAATCCTAAGTTTGAAATTGGTATGATGTTTGCTGACACTAACAATTTTAGAAATGTAGTGAGATAACATGCTAGGGTAAGTGGAAAGGACATCTATTTTAATATTAATGATAGGAACAAAGTGCAAGTGAAATGTAATCATGCCAAGTGTTCATGGTTAGTTTATACTTCACAAGTTCAAGGTGGAGACACAATGCAGATCAAAACTCTGAATGGGAAACATACATGTCCTAGGGTTCAGAAGGTCTCCCATGCAACCTCTAAGTGGTTGGCTGAGGTTTATAGAGATATGACTTGGAGTAATCATAAGTGGCCAGTGGAGTCTATGCAGCTAAGAATCCAAAAAGAGAAGGGCCTTATTTTTAATAAGAGTCAGTTGTATAGAGCTAAGAGGGCAGCTTTAAAAAATGGGATTGGGACTGGTGCTGAGCAATATGCTAGTTTATGGAGTTGTGTTGAAGAGATCAGAAGCTCAAACCGTGGTACAACTGTAAAGATAAAGTGCAAACTTGTTGATGACCAGCCAATGTTCAAGAGGATGTATATATGCTGGGGTGCTCTGAAGAGGGGATTCTTAGAAGGGTGCATATGGGAATAATTGCTTGTATCCTTTTGACTATGCTGTTGTGGAGAAAGAAACAAAAAAGAGTTGGCAGTGGTTTATTGACTTGATGATCGAGGACTTGCAAATAGAAAACCCTTATAATTGGACTATTATGTCAGATAAACAGAAAGGGTTAATTGATGCAATTGATAGACTTCTTCCTGGTTGTGAGCATAGGTTTTGTGTTATGCATTTATATCAGAATTTTAAGCTGTCTCATAAGGGGCTTTGAAAAACCTACTCTGGCAAGCTGCAAGGGCAACTAGGGCTGCTGACTTTGAAAGAGTTATGGAGGTGTTGAAGAAAAGAGATGTCTCAGCATATGAGTGGTTGGTGAAAAGGCCACCTGCAAATTGGTCTAAGTCTCATTTTAGCACTCAGCCAAAATGTGACATTTGTTTGAATAACATGTCAGAGGTCTTTAATGCAATGATACTTGGGGCTAGATCTAAACCAATTGTGACTATGTTAGAAATTGTGAGAGTCATTTTGATGAAGAGGGTTCATATGAAGAGGGATCAAATGGCAAATATGAAGGTGATTCTTGTCCAAAAATCACAAACATGCTGGACGAGTTAAAGAAACAAGCACTGGGGTTCATTGCTATTTGGAATGGGAAAGATGAATTTGAAATTGAGAATGCTACAGGGTTCAGGTTTAAAGTCAATATACAGGATGAGACATGTAGTTGATGGAGGTGGGAACTCACTGTATTCCATGTGCACATGCAATATGTGCTTTTTACTACATGGAATATGCCCCTGAGTCATATGTGAGCAAGTGGTACAGCAAGGATACCTTTATGAAGACATATTCCCACCTGATGAATGCACTTAATTCCCGGGAAGAATGGCCAAAGGGGGATTACCCACCTCTTATACCTCCTGTGAGTCAGAAGCTTCCTGGAAGGCCAAAGACCTATGCAAGAAAGAAGGATGTAATTGAGCATCCTGAGAAGTCCATTGTAACAAAAACAAAAGGTGTCAGAATCAGAAGGAAATGTGTGATAATTCATTGTTCAAACTATAAGAAACCAAACCACAATGTTAAGGGCTGTCCTCTTTTGAAAGAGACAAGGTCTTCTAGTGATGGTCTGGATATTCCAGCAGCCCATGAGGAAGATCCACATGCTGGTGATGGCTTTAATATTCCAGAAGCCCCTGAAGAAGAGCCACATGCTGGTGATGGCTTCAATTTTCCAGAAGCCCCTGAAAAAGAGCCACATGTTGGTGATTGTGAGGTAATAAATTGTTTGGCTTTTTTTTACCATTTGATTGTATAACAATTGTGACCAAATAATTTCTTATTTTGAACAGGTTGTGCAGGCTATGGAAGAATGTGAAAGAGTACAAAAGAGTTCTAAGAAAAGGTTGTTTGAAGGGTCTGAGTGTGAAAAGTCAAAGAGCACTGATGCAGGTGCAAAGAACAAGGGTGATAAAAATTACTGTGGCCAATGCAGGTGCAAAGAACAAGGATGTATTAATCAATTAATTCATTTCTCAGTTGTCTTAGTTTTTTTTCCAATTTTTTAGGTTAATATTTATTTATTACTCATTTTTTTTAATTTAATATTGTGTTCAGTCTCCTTCAAGGGTGACAAAAAGCACTGTGGCCAATGCAAGTCCAAAGAACAAGGAGGTATTTTTTTTAATTTTTTGTCAGTTTTTTAATTTTTTTTCCAATTTCTTAGGTTAATATTAATTAATTAGTATTTATTAGTCAAGATTATTTATCTAATATTGTGTGCAGTACTTTGATAAAGCTAATATGGTCCAGTCTCCTTCAAGGGTGACAAGAAGCACTGTGGCCAATGCATGTCCAAAGAACAAGGAGGTATTTTTTTAATTTTTTGTCAGTTTTTTAATTTTTTTTCCAATTTCTTAGGTTAATATTAATTAATTAGTATTTACTAGTCAAGATTAATTATCTAATATTGTGTGCAGTGCTTTGATAAAGCTAATATGGTCCAGTCTCCTTCAAGGGTGACAAGAAGCACTGTGGCCAATGCAAGTCCAAAGAACAAGGAGGTATTTATTTATTTATTACTCAATTTTTTTTCCAATTTCTTAGGTTAATATTGATTTATTAGTATTTACTAGTCAAGATTAATTATCTAATATTATGTGTAGTGCTTTGATAAAACTAATCTGGTTGCACCTACACAAGAATCTTATACTATGGCAAAAAGAGTTGGTAAGGGCAAGCTGTAGGTAATTTTTTTTTTAAATAGCAATATTGTACTTATTTATTATGGTGTATAATATTCTAACAATTGTTCTAAATTAGGTAAAAAAGAAAATCAAAAAAGAGTCAAGGGGCAAAGAGGTCCAGTTAAATAGCAAAGAGGGCCAGTCAAAGGGCAAAAAGGCTGTGGAAAAAGGCCCAGAGAATATGGAAAAATAAGATGTTGCTGACAAAGGGATTGATAGTGCTGCAGAAGGTAAATATGTTGACACAGGCATCTCAACTCCACACCCTAGTTTAGTGACTTTGGTTAAGCCTGCATGGGGCATATCTGACCAAAGCAGCTATCACATAAGACGTGATGTTTTATTCTCCATGTTCAAAGCATCAAACACTCAAAGGCCATATCATACCTCCCAAGAAGAAGCTCTACCACCTTGCAAGCAGATGTAGTCAAGCTTATTTGCTTTTGTTGGATTTGGAATGTTATAATTATTCTGTCCATATACTTCTGATGAATCAGTGGTCATTTGTTTGTGTTTTAGCGAATGAGGCAATTAGTTGTCTTTTTTTTTTGTTTGCTGTTTAATGATACACTGCAGTATATTTTGATGAACCACTGTATCATATATTTGGAACAGAAATGTTAATCTTGAATGCCAGTTTGATTTCCATGTTTTGTTCTTTAAGTTGTTATCTATGTTAATATAGTTTAGGGTTTAGGGTTGGCACGGTTTGAATGAATGTTATGTTCAACTAGTGAAGTGAAGTTTCTCCATTTTTTTCATCCTTTGGCAAGTTATATATTGAAGCAGATCAATCATTATAGATGTAGTAAACAACAAGATAACTGGAATACATTAATGGATCATGTCATGAATATTAATAGATAATTGGAATACATTAATGGATCATGTCATGAATTCCCCTTACATTAGAAAATGAGAACTCATTCATGTCCTAAAACACAAACCACAGTACTAAAATAGTTAACACAAACCACAGTATTAAAATAGTTTACTGCAACTTCAATAATCATACTAAAACTCTAATAATTTACTACAACAATCATCCACAACCATCATTTCTTCAAGAGGTACATGACAGACCATGAAACAACCAAAGCCACCTAAACCAGTTTCTCTCTCAAACTCTTGCGACGGATGTCGGCTTCAAGTCGGTTCACACGCCTCAGCAATCCAGGAATTATCTGTCGTGCTCTGTCACACATTGGAGGGTCAACCCACGAAAAATAGGTACAACCCCCAATTTCCTATAATACAAATAAGATATGAGATGTTTGATATTAAAACAAGAAATAAGAAAATAAAATTAATATGAATCATGATTGTGAAATATCCAACCAAATGACAAATCTTAGAAGTGGTTTAGGAAACAGATAATCAGATGCCAATATGTATTCTCGAGTTCTCATTAAAATGGTTATGGCTATTGGTATGACCTAATTAACACCCCTATTCTTCTATACTTATTCCATAATCAATATACAATCTTTAAGTATTTTCCTAACCAATAAACAACCCAAATACGATTGTACAACCTAATCTATCAATAACATTAAGTTCTACAAGTGATACCTGTTTTAGCAAATGCACATGATTTATATGTGTACAGATATTGGATCAATTAAAAAATAAATAAGTTTAACATCCCAAATAACAATAAATTATTTCGATGATTGAACAAATGACCTTTTAAACATAAATGCCCCAAATTAGGTCATAATTAGTTTTTTTAAAAAATTAGGGTTTTTTAAATCATTTGTTGATTTTTCATCCAATCAACGATTCCCACCACATTCAACAAATTTATTTCAACAATCCTTCAACCCCACCCCCAAACTAACAGTTGCTTTTTGAAAAATTTAGGGCTTTTTTTTTAATTATCACAAAGCTTTAAGTATTTTTCCCCAATCCACAATTCCCACGACATTCAAATGATCCATTGCAACAAAAATAAGACAAAATTTCAATTCGAGTTAAGTTTTCTTACCCGAAACTTGCTGCAGGTGGTGTACCTCCTACCGGGATTGAGGTCAGTCCAAGATGTTCTCTGCACGGCGTTCCTTCCACAGTTGCAAAAGTCATCCACGATGACTTTGCCAGTCTTCTTCCATATTTTTGCCGAAAACCAGATGGGCAACAATGAGTACTGAGGGCAAGATTGAATGGTAAATGGTATACGTATATGTGGAAGTTAGAATAAGTAGTTTACTATTATATCCCCGTTCTAAGAGTTGAAAAGATGGTTTTACCCTTCAACATACGAGTGTGTGTCATCTTCCGCCAGAAAATTCGCCGGAAAACGAACTCAAGAGGTAAAGTGAAACTTCCGTATAGTTCAGGAGGCAAGTTGCACCAAAAAAAAGTTCAGAAGGTGAAGTGTCAAAATGCTCTAAGTTCAGGAGGCAAACAATTTTTACTCAATTTTAAATGGTAAACTAATGAAGGAAGTAAATATTTAGAAATGAAAAGTGAATGTACCATAGTTCGGATGGTTTAACTCAGATCTTGTTTTGTTGAGCTTTTTTAAGGAGCTTATATCTTATTTCTTTCTAATAAGTTCATTTAGATTGTTTGGTAAAAATCCTCAATCAGTTTTTGAAAGCTTACTCGACCTAATAAGCTTTTGTTAGCAAAAAGCTAAAAATTATAACTTTTTAATTAGGAGAAAATACATTAACATATTATTTTACATTTTCAGGAATATTGTTTCTTAGACATAAGCAATTTATATATTTATTATAATTAATTTTATCATTATTTTTATATATTTTTCTTAATTCATTTTTATAAATTATTTTAAGAAATATAGTTTGTTATTATATATATATATATATATATATATATATGTGTGTGTGTGTGTGTGTGTGTGTTTGTGTGTTTGTGTGTGTGTGTTTGTGTTTGTGTGTGTGTGTGTGTATATATATATATGTGTGTGTGTGTGTGTGTGTATATTTCAATCATGTGTATATTGATAAATTAACCTTCAACCAGCTACTCTAACAAATACTAATCTAAAATCAGCTACCAGCTGTCAGTCATCAGTTATAAGCTTCGATCATATTATACTTCACTCATATATCTAAAATACTAATCTAATATATGGGATATTTATTGGATATCAAACATACAATGAAAAAACTTATAAGAAAAGTGAAACGTTTTAATAGAATATTAACACATTTTAGTGCAAAAGTGATATTATTATTTTTAAAGTTAAATACTTAAGTATAATATGATAATATGTAAAAGTGGTATTCCTATGCAATGACACATTTTAGTGCAAAACCAATATTAAAAAAAATGACATTGTTATAACTTATATTTAAGAGTGACACTTTTGGTGTAAAAATGATAGCTAAATGAAAATCTGATATTTTTGTTATGCGTAAGACAATCCTATATGAGACCAACTTCACATACAAATATGTTTAAGAAGTCATCGTAAAAGAGATTAATAAAGTAAAGGGGAAAAATAATCTCATTCTCAATTTATCTTGAATTGTTTTTACTTTACCTCATAAAATATGTATTTTTTAAAAGGCCTCTTGAAACACACGAGTTTGACAAACTGCCTCATACGTTTAGTTTTTCGACAAAAAAAGTGAATGGAAAATATGTGTGCACTGATATAACATCAAATATCAGGTCGTCCATACAAGGCCTAAAAGCTATAAAGCAGGGTGATAAAATAAGGAAGGGAGGTTCGTGACAAACCTATTTGTGAAGATCAGGTCGCATGGGCTCTTTTGAGTCTATCTAGCTAAAACAGTTCGTGAGGTCGTTGATAACATGTTGTGTAAATGAGCTAGCATGAAACACGTATTGAAATAAGAAAAAATGGCCCTAACAGGCCTCTAATATACAAGTGGTAACAAAAGAGATAGAATGATCTAGGTCTGGACATATGAGGTAATTATCATAATATGTTTTTACGGTTAAATATGGTTATGGGAACAAGGAGGGTCAATAACTTGGTACGAGGTTGTTAGTTTAGTATACTAAGGACATGTCTTGGTATACTTATACTGATTATTTATGATAATATGAAATGGTTTTGTAGTCACTATTTGCATTTTAGTTTATTTTATATAATTGTTCTAATGCAAATGTTCCATAAACATACATTGTAGATGATATGGTGTGGAGAGTCACATGGTAAGATCATATCATCGATACCTTGTATTGTATTAAATGCTCACAGCATAAAATTGTCCTGAACACACCATTGATAAACCGTAGAATAATCTGACAAGTCAGTTTGTCTTGATTGACTGATTATTCTAGTACACTCCGTGTAGTGTATTTGAGGAAAGGATCGCGATAGGATACTATTCTCTGTCTCTAACCCAAATAGTGAGAGAATAAAGATCCACAGAGTTCGGGTTCTGAACTCATGTGATACTGGCGATCGTATGCTTGTGTTGATCATTGCATTGATTTATCAATGGGTGAGATCGTTTCTTAGATTAATAGATTCAATATTTTGGGCAATGTCAGTTCATGTATGATGAGTCGAACAGTATGCATGAGCACCGTGTCCTGGTGCGCCAGGTTGATGATGTTCTCTTGAGGAAACTCAAGTGCATGCTGAAACCCTGCAGGTGGAATTTATTCCGTGCAAGAATAAAGCTTGTGTGGTACTACTCAAGGTTTTACAAGTTAATTAATTATAGATGTCAGAGGCTTACATAATTAATTAATTAATGAACATTAAATCTTAATCACGGGGAATGGCTGGACTGAAGAGAAAAGCTTATTCAGAAATATGTATTAAATTGGTAGGTCAGTTTTACATTTTTAGTGGAATAAAAGTAAAACTTAATTTATTTAATTATATCCTAAGTTTATTGGATAATAGAAATTAAATAAATTAATAGGCCAATTTAATATTCTTCTAGATCCCTGTGGTAGCCCAATATGACTGCAAGTGGACTGGAGATGGAACATGAGATAGAGGCCTAAACCTAGTAGGGTTTGGAGGCTTGATTTTCGAAAACCCCTAGTATAAACAAGGGTGTAATTTTCGAAAATCACACACATATTTACACAAAAAATCAGCCCCTCTTTGTTCTTACCTGATCTCCATAGAATTCACAATCCTATCTGTAGTATACAGCCCACTCTGTATCAGATACGCAGTCCGGGAATACAACAGAAGATCCGGGAGTTGAATCTGCTGCAGAAATTCGACGGCTTTGAGGGAGAGGAGAGGCGCCAAATTCATCTTCATTCAACAACAAGATCAGACCTTTGATCTGTCCTCAGACCGTCTGATTATTGTAAGTGGATTCAATATTTATGTTTCCGCTTTATTAAATTTGAATCTGTCGTGCATGTTTTAATCCGGACGTGTGAATACATTCATATGCATGAAAATATGATTTACATGAACACATAATTAAAATATGAATATCCAAAAGATCCTGCGGGGTTCAATTCGAGAAAACCCCAACAATTGATATCAGAGCGGGTTTCGACACTGTTCTTATTTTAATTGTTTCATAAATTTCGAATTACATGATTAAATTTGATGTTGAATTTATGGTGTTTAAATTTTCAGATTTAATAGCCCATGTATTTCGATTTTTTATGGCTTTTAAAACTTGGATGAATTTTTTGATTATTTTCGAAAATTATAGTTTTAAAGGAATTGTAATTCTCGGTCATCTTGGAATAAGATTTGAATTGATATTTGATGAACTACAAATTTTTAGATTTTATTTTCATGACGAAAGAAACGAACAGGTAGAAGTATCAAGTCACTACGATCTCATCGTAGAGGCGAGTACCTTTCAACTGAATTTAGGGATTACTTGGCAGAGCATGGGATTACATCCCAGCTGACTGCGCCTGGAACGCCACAGTAAAATGGCGTGGCGTAGAGGAGGAACAGAACACTGTTAGAGATGGTTAGATTGATGATGAGCTATTCGGAGTTACCTATTTCGTTCTGGGGATATGCACTGGAGACAGCGGCTTACATTCTTAACTTGGTTCCATCAAAGTCAGTTCCTTCTACGCCCACAGAATTATGGACTGGACGAAAGCCCAGTTTGAAGCATATTCGGATTTGGGGTAGTCCAGCACACGTGTTGGACAAGGAAGCTGATAAGCTGGCTCCCCGTACAGATGTAAGGCTGTTTGTTGGATATCCTAGAGGAACGAAAGGAGGTTTATTTTATAGTCCTAAGGATCATAAGATCATTATTAGCACTAATGCACGATTCTTAGAACAAGACTATGTTATAAACCACAATTCAAGGAGCCAAATCGTCCTTGAGGAACTAAGAGGGGAAGGACCGAATTCCACACCAGTTGTACAAGAAGAGGTACTACCAGATACTGCACAACGTGTCACTGAAGTACAAGAACTGCCTCGTCGTAGTGGGAGGGTTGTACGCCAAATTGTTATATCCATTGGTTTGGGAGAGGCTTCGGATTTCCCAGAGGGACTAAATGAATTGGATCCCAGGACCTATGACGAGGCGGTGCGAGACAAAGATTCAATTTCTTGGAAAACTGCGATGGAATCTGAAATTGGATCTATGGATCACAATCAAGTCTGGGAGCTTGTAGAACCACAAGATGGGATAAAAGCCATTGGTTGTAAGTGGGTCTACAAACGCAAGAGAGGACCTGACGGGAAGGTTGAAACCTTCAAAGCTAGATTGGTGGCGAAAGGGTATACTCAGAAAAAAGGGATCGATTATGAGGACACCTTTTCACCAGTAGCCATGCTTAAGTCAATTCGAATTCTCTTGTCTATTGCTGCTCATATGGATTATGAGATATGGCAGATGGATGTCAAGACAGTTTTCTAAATGGAAGTCTTGAGGAAAACATCCACATGAAGCAACCATAGGGTTTCATTGCTAAAGGACAAGAGCACTTAGTGTGCAAGCTTAAGAGATCTATTTATGGACTTAAGCAGGCATCGAGGTCTTGGAACATCCGGTTTGACGAGGTCATCCAGTCACATGGATTCGTTCAAAAGAAATGTGACGGAAACGTGGTAGTATTCCTCGTACTTTATGTAGATGATATCCTGCTTATTGGAAACAATAAAAAGGTGTTATCCGATATAAGGGTGTGGTTGTCCAAGCAGTTCGATATGAAGGATCTGGGAGAAGCCGGACACGTCCTTGGCATCAAGATCATTCGTGATCGCAAAAGGAGGATACTATATCTGTCTCAGGCAACCTATATCGATACATTGCTAGCAAAAGTTTAGCATGGAAAATTCCAAGAAAGGTTTTACACCTTTCGAGGATGGAATTCATCTATCCAAGAAAATGTGTCCCCAAACACAGTCTGAGATAGATGACATGAGGAAGGTTCCATATGCTTCGGCAGTGGGGAGCTTAATGTATGCTATGCTATGCACTAGGCCTGATATATGCTATGCAGTTGGCATGGTGAGCAGATATCAATCTAACCCTGGATGAGGTCACTGGACTGCGGTCAAAGGCATTCTCAAGTACCTTAGACGGACTCGAGACTACATGTTGGTATACCGCTCTGATAGTCTAGTACCTTTGGGTTACACGGACTCAGATTTTCAATCCGATAAAGATCAAAGAAAGTCTACCTCGGGCTATGTGTTTACACTAGGAGGCAGAGCGGTTGCATGGAGGAGCATAAAGCAGAAATGCATTGCGGATTCCACCATGGAGGTCGAGTATGTAGCCGCCTCCGAGGTAGCTAAAGAGGAGGTCTGGCTCCGCAGTTTCCTGTTGGACTTGAGCGTGGTCCCTGATTTGCCAAAGACTATCACGATATACTGTGATAACTCTGGTGCAGTGGCAAATTCGAAGGAACCTAGAGCCCACAAAGCAAATAAACACATAGAGAGAAAGTAGCACCTTATACGAGAGATCGTTAAGAGAGGAGATGTGGCGGTGGTCAAGATTGCGTCTGAGGGCAATTTGGCTGATCCATTCACGAAGAGCCTTCCGGCTAAGACCTTTCATGGTCACATGGAGAAAATGAGGTTGAGATATGCAAACCCGGTGGCGCGCTTGAGTAGATAGTTGGATTGGAGAGTTAGCCAAATTGTTATTATGCTTGAAAGACATGCTTCAAGTATAAGTGGGAGATTGTTAGTTTAGTATACTAGAAGGACATGTCTTGGTATACTTATACTGATTATTTATGATGATATGAAATGGTTTTGCAGTCACTGTTTGCATTTTAGTTTATTTTATATAATCGTTCTAATACAAATGTTCCATATACGTACATTGTAGATGATATGATGTGGGGAGTCACATGGTAAGATCATATCATCGATACCTTGTATTGTATTAAATGCTCACGGCATAGATGGTCCTGAACACACCATTGATAAACCATAGAATAGTCTGACAAGTCAGTTTGTCTTTATTAACTGATTATTCTAGTACACTCTGTGTAGTGTATTTGAGGAAAGGATCGCGATAGGATACTATTCTCTGTCTCTGACCCAAATAGTGAGAGAATAAAGATCCACAGAGTTCGGGTTCTGAACTCATGTGATACTGGCGATCGTATGCTTGTGTTGATCATTGCTTTGATTTATCAATGGGTGAGATCTTTTCGTAGATCAATAGATTAAATATTTTGGGCAATGTCAGTTCATGTATGATGAGTCGAACAGTATGCATGAGCACCGTGTCCTGGTGCGCCAGGTTGATGATGTTCTCTTGAGGAAACAAAAGTGCATGCTGAAACCCTGCAGGTGGAATTTATTCCGTGCATGAATAAAGCTTGTGTGGTACTACTCAAGGTTTTAGAAGTTAATTAATTATAGATGTCAGAGGCTTACATAATTAATTAATTAATGAACATTAAATCTTAAACACAGGGAATGGCTGGACTAAAGAGGAAAGCTTATTCAGAAATATGTATTAAATTGGTAGGTCAGTTTTACTTTTTTAGTGGAATAAAAGTAAAACTTAATTTATTTAATTATATCCTAAGTTTATTGGATATTAGAAATTAAATAAATTAATGGACTAATTTAATATCCTTCTAGATCCCTGTGGTAGCCCAATATGACTGTAAGTGGATTGGAGATGGAACATGAGATAGAGGCCTAAACCTAGTAGGGTTTGGAGGCTTGATTTTCGAAAACCCCTAGTATAAACAAGGGTGTAATTTTCGAAAATCACACACATATTTACACAAAAAATCAGCCCCTCTTGGTTCTTACCTGATCTCCATAGAATTCACAATCCCATCTGTAGTATACAGCCCACTCTGTATCAGATACGCAGTCCGGGAATACAGCAGAAAATCCGGGAGTTGAATCTGCTGCAGAAATTCGACGGATTTGAGGGAGAGGAGAGGCGCCGAATTCATCTTCATTCAACAGCAAGATCAGACCTTTGATCTTGTCCTCAGACCATCTGATTATTGTAAGTGGATTTAATATTTATGTTTTCACTTTATTAAATTTGAATCTGCCGTGCATGTTTTAATACGGACGTGTGAATACATTCATATGCATGAAAATATGATTTACATGAGCACATAATTAAAATATGAACATCCAAAAGATCCTGCGGGGTTCAATTCGATAAAACCCCAACAGAGGTTATATATTAATATGAGAGCATAGTTATTATGGTAATTCTAGAGATCAAGAGTCAAAATATGCGATGGTTTCCTAATTATGGAGATTGGGTTCGACTTGAAGATTGAAACCCTCGTTTAGGGTTTATGTTTCTGATATATCTACATAAAGAGGATGCATGTCTCACATATTTTCTCTAAGTTGAACTATTCCTACTTTCATAAAAGCTCTAGTTTTCTCATATTTATAAGGCTACTTACTTAAGCATCGGAACGTCGGGGCTGTTCGGCTTGGGTTTTTGTGCAGGTCATTCGTGTTCAAGAAGGCAAGTTGAGACAATCCGACCTCTTTCTTGGTAAGCTAAATTTCGTGGTTACATCAAGTGATTCCATCTATGGGAATACGAGGGACATCGAGTCCTTGAGCAAAAGACGTGAGATACGATAGTTATGAATAAAAACATGTACCATGAAAGCTGGACTTTTCCATCAAGGGAGAAGAAGATAACGACAAATATTAAACGTAGATCCGACGAAAAAGGAAGCCTTTAATCCATCTGACGACATTAGGAATCAACGAACAACAAAACAAAAACTCACAAAGACCCTTTATTTATCAGGAAGTTTACAATTCAACAAACCCTACCTCGAGTGAATGTTTCTTAAAAAAGGGAGAACATCGATTGGGAAAACAAATGAACAAATCTTGAGTGAGTTTTTCTTAAAAAAAAAACAAAACGGTTGAACCTTCAATTGTCACCTGAAAATCAAACAAATCTTTAGTTTTTTATGAAATCTTAATAATAAAAGAAAAGTGAATATACAACCCGAAGAAATGAAAAAAAGTTGTTATTTATATCCAAACAAAACAACAACAAAAGGAACATTTATAACTCGAACCACCACAACTCGACACATTAGCTTCCGAAGTTATCAAAAGACGACATTTGTCATACGAAGCAATCCCTAGCTAACATGTCAGTCAATACATCAACAACATTAACAAAAGAGTGATATATATATATATATATATATGTGTGTGTGTGTGTGTGTGTGTGTGTGTGTGTGTGAGCGCGCGCGTGTTAATCACATTTCACTTGGTCAAAACCCTAATATTTCTACTAATTATTAACCAGTATTATCTTAAGTGTACATCACTATTATATTGAATTGCTTTAAACCAAATTTGAGGAGTTTTACATTATAATTATTATATTATTTTTCAATTAATTATAACCATCAAATTATTTCATTTTAGGAGAAATATATGTAAATTCAAAGGGATTGGAACATGATTCATTCACAGTCATTTTTCAAAATCTGTTGAATTGAAAGTAAGCAAACCCTCAATGTACAAGACTGGGAGAAAAAGATGCATTTTCTCCGCATCTTTTCGTCGAGGCGCTCATCCCAATTTCAAATTTTCAAAAACTGAAAGAAAAAAACAATCACACTGCCCGACATATTCAAGCCAAACTCGACAAAAAAGATGCCTCCCAGAAAGGCTGCACCCGCCGTAGAAGACGACCAATGCCCGTCGCTGAAGCTCGTAATGGAAAAGGGCCCGCTTTCGGGCCAAACCAACGATTTCAGGGCCGGGTCTCGGGTCCAAATTGGCCGGGTCGTCCGCGGCAACACTCTTTCCATCAAAGACGCCGGCATCTCCACCAAGCACCTCATCATTCAAGCCGAGCCCGTCACCGGCGGTCGCCGTCACTGGATCGTCACCGACCTCGGATCTTCAAACGGCACGTTTCTGAACGGCGAGCGCCTCGAGCCTTCCGAGCCGGCCGCTCTCTCCGACGGCGACGTCATTATAATCGGCGAGCAGACATCGATTAGAGTGAGATTCGAAGATAGTGCTGGCGAGGCCGAGGTTACTACAAGGAACGTGAGGAGGTGCGCGAGACGTGGGGTGAGTAAACAGGTTGAGGAATTGGGGATAATTGATGAGGATTCCGAATTAGGGTTAGGGATTAAAAATAATTTGGGGCCTGGGGCTAGAAATGAGAAGTATGTGGATTTGGAAAGTGATGGTGGAGAATTAGGGGCTGTTGGGGAGGAGAAAGCAACGGGACGAAGGACTCGAGGATCAAAAGCTAAAGAACTCAAGAACGGGAGTAAAGAAGAAATCGAGAGTGTGGGGAAAGTTGGTTTGAGGAGGACTAGGCATTCTAAGAAGGACGAAAAATCGGAGAATTTAATAATCTGTCTTGATGACGATGGGGAGGAAAATCCCGACGAGATGGCTGAAGTTGAGGTGAATCAAGGAAGGAACGTGGGCACGAGGGGGACTAGAAGCGCAAGAAACAACGAGATTTTGTCGAATGATTTGAATGTAGACGTGAACAAGAATTTGGAGCCAAGTGGGGTGAAAATAATGGAAAGAGTGAGTGTGAGGAGAACTAGAAGTTCAAGAAAGGAAGAAAATATAGACGAGCCTTTAATAGATTTGAGTGTTATTGCAGGCAAAAGGACAAGAAAGGGTACGAGAGGGAGAAAAAATCTAGGCCTTGAGACGCCTTTAGATGTAAAAGAAAAGGAGGAATCGAATTTGGAGGAGCAAAATGTCTGTGAAGAAGAGAAAAAGATATCAGAAGTTGGAGTTGATGAGAGAGAAACTCCGGGAAGAGAAACTGCTACTGAGTTTGCCAGCACGTCTGGGGTTAAAGAAGGTGGGGTCGAAGCTGGAAACGGGGATGTAGTGGTGGATTTGGAGAAGATGACGTTAGGGGGGTGGCTTGAGTTTTTGGAAGTTTATTTGCCTAAACAAATTGTTGATGCGACGGAGGAGATGATTTCCGAGATGAGGCAAGAAGCAGAGAGACTACATGAATTTGTGTTGCAGAAGAAGAAGAATGCTACGGGAAAGGGTGATGATGTGGCTATCGACAAGAAAATCGGCTAACTTCGTTTTTTGGTAATTTAGAACTGTTTTTCTGACTTTTGAATCATCGGTATGATTAACGAGATTAGAATTAGCTATGCTGCAGATATTTGTGGATATGTTTTGCTTTGTTTATTGCTACAGTTTAATCTTATGCATATCATGCTAAATTATAATCATACCATGTTGCAGAGTTGCAACAAGTTTTTTCCATCTGTTGGGAGATTGAATTTTTAGAATAATTCAACAGTCTGTGAGACTTTGCTATTGCTATTTGGTATAATGTGCTTCTACTATTTGCTATAAAAGATTCGTAGAAGCCAACTCAAATCGTGTAAAAAAGAGAAAACAGTAACCGTTATTTTCGTAATTTGTTTTGTCAAAAACATTTCTCCAAGAACAAAAGGCAAGACAATGGCTCATTCTGCAAAGCTGAAGTTGTTGTTTTCATCAGTTGAAACTCATATTAGTTTCTTGAGTTACAGGATCTCTTGATATGTTTAACTATATTCCTGAAATAAGTGACAGATTCCTAAAAAGGTGAAACATATAATGATGATGATCTTTATTGGATAATGATGTGTAATATAGGGCTCCGTAATGGAGCCCTATCTGGTTTTATAGAAAAATTCGATCTTTATTGGATAAACATAGTTCAATATTTTGAACAAGAAATCCCAAGTGAAAACTGGGTGATCCTTACAAACTAAAATGTAGCACACCCAAAATATCTTCTTCTACGAATGTAACAAGGACTTATTTTTGTGGAACATGAAGCAAACATAATATGAAAGACTTAAATTAAGTTATGTCATCACTACCGCTGATTTCAACTTTCATAGTCAGAGCTCATAACACATACACACGGCGACGCTGATTTCAACTTTCATAGTCAGAGCCCTCATATCCTTATTATGGGCTGCGTTGGCAATCACGTCGGCCTGTGACTGATGTCCTATCCACCATATACTCTTGTTTGTGCGTAGGCACTCCAGCCCTGGATAGCATGCTTGAAATCTTGTCCTTTGCCAAGTTTCCGTGCTCGACTTTGGGACATGGTGCTCAGAATGTGAACAAATCAGTGCGCAAAACCCTTACAATTCCAAACTAAGCATCATCGACGGGGAATGTTAATTGGACTTTATGTTTAATGAAAACAATAAATCAACCATGGCAATTTTGTAATATGAATAAAAGATAATCTTTGTTTAGTCCAAATTACCCTTTACTAATTTTATACTACTCCCCATTTTTTTCTCTCCATTAATCATTTTCCCATTAATGATTTTAAAGTCCCTCCCTCTTTCTCTTTCCTTATCTCTCGCATCATAAAGTCCCCATTATTTTATAAGTACTTCAAGTAATATTTTTAGGGCGCGGATATAAGCACCCCAAAATACTATTAGTTGACCCCAAAACATTTTAGACAAAAATAGTCCTAAATGAAAAGACTAAAATAACCTTACTCACAATATATAATTAAAATTAAAAAAAATAAAATTTATACAATTATATATATATATATATATATATATATATATATATATATATATATATAATTTATTTATTTATTTATTATAAAACAAAAAAATAAACTCTTGTAATTTCTTCTTCATCCCTAAACCTCTCTCAATATCTAACAAAAACTCACATTAAAAGTTGTAAGAATGGAGGATAATGAGAAGAACAAAATGATTAATGTTATTATTATTGACATCTAATCTGTTTTAGTCATTTTTTCTCTCTTTTTTTGGGTGTATTACTATTTATTTGGTTGAAAATTGCGAATATGTTCGATTTGGTTTTAATGAACAATTTATTTATGTTCGAAAGTTCTGATCGAACATTATACATATGTTCGAATATATTATTTGAACACTTGCATATTGTTCGATTGATATTTATGAACATAGCCTATATGTTCGGAATTTTCGACTGAACAGATGGCTCTGGTTCTACGAACCAGAGTAGAACACGATTATTTCTTTCAAAAACTTCAAACCCTAACCTAAACAAGTGAATCAAACTCAATGAGAAACTTTTCCCGTACGTTTGATGGCTCACCTCGTTCCATTCTTCCTCTCAGTAAATTATATGGATTTATCAACTCAATTTTTTTCCTCCCTTTTGTCCATCCTTTTCTCCTCTGCCTGCGTTTTCTTTCTTCTTCGTCGTTTCTTCCTCTCTCACTTTCCTTTTCTTTTCTTTTTCAATTTATTATTATTCTTTTTATTTTAGTTTTATTATATTATATATTATATTATATAGGGGTAAAATAGGATGTTTGTGGGGTTGATTTAGTAAAAAAAAAATACATTTTAAAAGTTTTTGGGGTGTTCTTATCACTTGGGGTCAACTCATAAATTATTGGGGTGCGTATAACCGCGCCCATAATTTTAATACACAAGTAGTATTTAATTTAAAACATGTCATTATATAACATAACATCTATAAATAATTATCGTGGAATTAAAAATATTTGTTTATCAAATGTCTCTCCTTGAATAATTACTTACACGCGCGCACGCGCATACACACACACACACATATATACACACACACACACACACACACACACACATATACATATATTTGGAATTATCGTGAATTCAGCCATGTTTAGTTAACAATTAATCTAGTAAAACTAATTAAACATCAATATTTTCTTCGTAAGTTTAAAAGAAATAATATCAAGATTTTTGTAATCGTCCTTTCATAATAATTTGAAATTGTCTAGTTTATATCTAAAATGCCACACAATAAATTTCAATATAGTAAAGAATATTAAAAAACACAAAATATATAAACCATAAAAAGCACTTTGTACATATGCATAATATAATAAAACACTGATTTTTTCGCATGCATATTTTGAACTCATAAAAAGTACCTATTCTTATATTGGACACGGCGTGATACCAGAGACACACGCGGGGACACGTCCAGATACATTTTCAATATGTTTTTTCATATTTATCTCATATTTCACCATTTTGACGATTATTACTTGTATAATGAATTGAGTCGTGTGAACTAATTGAATAAAGATGAAGAAGTTACTTTTAACCTTGAATTATATTTGAGCTTAATTTTATTTTATTTTTTTTAATTTTTACTTTGGTATGATTTTTAGATAGTCTAGTTCATTTTTCAGCCGTAATTCTAAAACATTATGTGATATTAATTTCCATATGGTAAAATCAAATATCTTTGATTGGTGTTTCAACCATATTTTACTCATTATGAATCTTATGAAAATCTAATAGAATATTGAAACCTTTATAATGTTTTAGCCAAAACTATAAAAGATATCAATAAATGAATTATACATAGTTTTTATAATGTCTTAGCCCACACACATATATATCACCTATCTATTAAATGAAAAGATGAATATCCTATCCTAAAATACTTTAGAGTGACGTGTAATTTTATGGGGGTTTAGATGCTTGTTTGACGAATTTTGGAGGTTTGGAGTCTTACTAAAATATAAGAATTCTAATATTGACCTAATTTAAGATACTTTTTTCAATTATATTATGCCTAACTTAATTTTTGCATCTTATTATATTTTGCCTAATTCTATAATATAAAATATAAAAGTCATATATCTAAATAAGTTAAATTATAATAAAAGTTATATATATATGTTTACTTCGTACTTCGAAGAGGATGTGTGATGTGTTTGTTTTGAGCTTGCGGCGGCTGGGGATCTGGGCGCGGTGGGCGGATCTGCAAAATAGAGAAGGAGGAGCGGGCGAGGGAGAAGGGACGGCGGAAAGAAGAATGGTCTGCAAAGAAGGAGACGGGTTTTTTGGCATATTTGTGTTTTGATTTAATTTAAGAGTATATTAGGTAAAAAGGAATAAACCCCCTTTACCTACCATATATTGATTTAATAAAAATTAAGAAAATAGAAAAAATCTTGTCCACACATATGATTAGATCTAAGTCCAAGATGAGTCCCTGGGTTCACGTGTAAGTACGGGGTTTCTCATTTGAACCCAATCATATATATATATATATATATATATATATATATATATATATATATATATATATATATATATATATATATATATATGTGTGTGTGTGTGTGTGTGTGTGTGTGTGTGTGTGTGTGTGTGTGTGTGTTGTGTGTGTGCGCGCGCGCACGGCGCGTGTGTGTGTGTGCGTGTGTGTGTGTATTAGGTTTAAATGATATTCCACTATCTTATATGATTACATAAAACTAATTGTGGTTCTTAAATTTAATTAAGTAGGTGTACTAAATTCTTTGCCTTTTTTCTTATATGATTAAAAGTATTAGAATTATATAATAAAAACATTGTTGGTTATATAATAAAGACACTACAATTATATAATAAAAATACTAATTCTCAACTAAGGAGAGTTCTCAATAGAACTCGCCCCTGTTAAATAGCGGCACTTAAGTAAAGTATGAAATACTTATGGAAATTGTGATATAATTTGGGATTTAAAAAATGTTATTATATTTTTGTGGGCCGGATGGAGTAATATATAAGAACTTCCCAATATATTTAAAAAAATAAAAATATATGAGAAATGATAAGAAAAACATTAATAATATTTCGAACGAAATATCCGCTTTGGTCAAGAATCAGTTTTACAATTATTTCGATCGGTTCGATCTGATTGACGACAAAATCGGTCAATTTGGTTTTGCCTATTCGATCGACCGAACCGACCGATGCACACCCTTATATATATATATATATATATATATATAATATATATATATATATATATATATATATATAACTTTTATTATAATTTAACTTATTTAGATATATGACTTTTATATTTTATATTATAGAATTAGGCAAAATATAATAAGATGCAAAAAATTAAGTTAGGCATAATATAATTGAAAAAAGTATCTTAAATTAGGTCAATATTAGAATTCTTATATTTTAGTAAGACTCCAAACCTCCAAAATTCGTCAAACAACGCATCTAAACCCCCATAAAATTACACGTCACTCTAAAGTATTTTAGGATAGGATATTCATCTTTTCATTTAATAGATAGGTGATATATATGTGTGTGGGCTAAGACATTATAAAAACTATGTATAATTCATTTATTGATATCTTTTATAGTTTTGGCTAAAACATTATAAAGGTTTCAATATTCTATTAGATTTTCATAAGATTCATAATGAGTAAAATATGGTTGAAACACCAATCAAAGATATTTGATTTTACCATATGGAAATTAATATCACATAATGTTTTAGAATTACGGCTGAAAAATGAACTAGACTATCTAAAATCATACCAAAGTAAAAATT
>BMAC01000335.1:301846-311846 GCA_014905375.1 Phtheirospermum japonicum | reverse complement strand
TTCCAATGGACTTGAATCTGTTAGAGGTTCAAATGGACGCGAATCGATTCGAGGGTAAGTAAAACACGAATTTTTTGAAGTTTATTTTTTTTTCGTATTGAATTAGGTTTAAGCTATTTTTATTTTTGTTGCTGCAGCTCTTCCGATTTGTGTTTCTACTGCAAATATTCCAGTTTGTGGGAATGGTGCGAGTTCGAACATTGATGAAAGTAGTTCTATTACAGGAGCAGGTATATGATTTCAATTTTTCTGATTCATGGAAGGGAATGTTTGATGAATTGTGAGTCTGTATGTGATGATATCTGAAAGTAGAATGTGTTGATATCTAAAAGTAGAATGTGATGATCTGAATGTAGAATGTTATGATATCTGAATGTAGAATGTGATGATATGTCAGTATGAATGTGATGATATCTGAAAGTAGAATGCGATGACATCTGAAAGTAGAATGTGATGATATCTTAAAGTAGAATGTGATGATATCTTAATGTAGTATGTGATGATATCTGAAAGTAGAATGTGATGATATGTCAGTCTGTATGTGATTCCATCTAAAAGTAGAATGTGATGATATCTGAATGTAGAATGTGATGATATCTGAATGTAGAATGTGATGATATGTCAGTCTGAATGTGATGATATCTGAAAGTAGAATGTGATGACATCTGAAAGTAGAATGTGATGATATCTTAAAGTAGAATGTGATGATATCTTAAAGTAGAATGTGATGATATCTGAAAGTAGAATGTGATGATATCTGAATGTATTATGTGATGATATCTGAAAGGTAGAATGTGATGATATGTCAGTCTGTATGTGATGCCATCTAAAAGTAGAATGTGATGATATCTGAAAGTAGAATGTGATGATATCTTAATGCAGAATGTGATGATATCTGAAAGTAGAGTGTGATGATATCTYAATGTTGAYTMRGATYCTATGWGAATGTTGAATGTGATGCTATCTGAATGTAGAATGTGATGATATCTGAATGTAATATATGATGAGTTGTCTCAGTGTTATGTGATGATATGTGGTATTAATATGTGATTAATATTTTTGTATTAATCATATATTTTTGGTCTGTTTTATTTTTTTTGTCTTATGTAGTGAGTGGTGATAGTCAGTCAGCTGAGAGAGCAATGCGTGATGATGATTTGGTTGGCATTATAGTTAATTCTGTTGACGAGGCTTATGATTTGTATAATGATCATGCGTTTAGGGTTGGGTTTAGTGTTAGGAAGGGGAAGGATAGGAAGAGGGTTGATGGCTCAATTTCGATGAAAATGTTTCTTTGTTCTAAGGCTGGTCAGAAACAAGTTTAAAAAAAAAAGTAGGTCTTATGCTAAATTAGATGTGAGAACAGGCTGTCCTTCTTTTATTCGATTTGATATTGATCGTAGTGGTTTGTGGGTTGTTACTGCACATAAAAATGATCATAACCATACATTATGTCCACCTACATCTAGTCATCTTCTTCCATCTCATAGACAGATTTGTCTAACTCAACTTTCTTACCTTAAAGAATTAAAAAAAAGTGGTGTTGGTGTGGCTGATGGTGTTCGGGTTTTGAAAAACTAGTCTGGTGGTTCACCTTTTTTAGGGTTTAACATTAGAGATGCATATAATAAATTGAGTAAATCGAACGTATTTGATGGTACTGATTCAAACACTTTAATTCAAATTTTAAAAATAGGCAAGCTAATGAGAAGGACTTTTTTTCGATTTTGAGGTCAATAGTGAGTTTAGGCTTTGTAGTTTTTTTTGGAGAGATGGTCGTATGCGGCAGGATTACGAATTACTTGGTGATTTTTTGGTGCATGATACTACGTATCGCACTAACAAATACGATATGATTTGTGGTCCATTTGTCGGCATGAACCATCATGGTAAGAATGTGATGTTTGGGTGAGGGTTCCTTATGAATGAGAGAATTCAGTCATTTGAGTGGTTGTTTGGCGCTTTTTTGAGATCTATGGGCGGTAGGCACCCTGTTACAATCATGACCAACCAATCTGCTACCATGGCTGCTGCTATTTCCAAGATTTTTCCAATGTCACGACCTCGACTCTGCGTTTGGCATATTGGGGAAAATTCAAAGATAAATATCAGATCACTAAGAAGTTAAAAAGGTTTTATAGACCTTTTCAACTTTTTGCTTAAATACGTTAAAACAGAGGCTGAATTCCGGTTTTACTGGGAAAAGTAAGTAAATATTTTTATGTTTAATTTTTTTTGATAATATATTGCAGAAATATGTTATGATATTTGGACTTATTTTATGATGATATGTAGAAGAATTATGTGATGATATATGTCAGTAGTATGTGATGATATCTGAAACAGATTCAGGTTTTTAGGGTTTTCTTTTTTTCTAAAGTAAATTGTGATGATATGTGTCAGCAATGTGTGATGATATGTGTATGTAGTGCGTGATGATATCTGTGTAGGTAATGTGATGATATGTGAAGTACAATCTGGTTTTAGTGTTTTGATTTTTTGCTAATGATATGTGGAAGTAAAGTGTGATGGTAACTATGAGTGTTGAGTGATGGAATGTGTCACTAATGTGTGATGATATCTAAAACAGATTCAGGTTTTTAGAGTTTTCTTTTTTTCTAATGATATTTCTAGTATAAAGTGTTTTAATATGTGTCAGTAATGCTTGATTTTCTATTTTTTTTCAGGATGCTTATAGATTATGGATGTCAGAATAATGCTTGGTTAAAAAGGCTTTATGATATACTAGCAAAATGGTGTCCTGCGTTTAACAAGGATTGGTTTTCAGGTGGCATTTTATCTTCTCAAAGAAGCGAGAGCACAAATCATGCTCTTACAAGGAGATTATCAAAGACGGATGGGCTTTGCGATTTCTACAACATGTTCATTGGAGTTGTGTTCGAGTGGAGGAGTAAAGAGAACGGAGATGACGTACGTTGCATGTTAGGTACACCATCTATGGCCTTGAATGATGTGAAGTTGGTTTTACATGCTAGAGATGTGTATACAATTGAAGCTTTCTCTTTATTTGAAGATCAATATATGAAAGGGACTGCATGTCATCAATCCTTTTTCTCTATAGAAGGGTCTACTATGATATATCATGTATGGGTTGAGGGTAGGGATGTCATAAAACATGCAGTGACTTTTAATGCTGCAGATTTGTCGGTATCTTGCATTTGCAAGTTATTTTTTGAGGTTGGTATTTTGTGTTGTCATTGTTTGCGTGTAATAAATATACATTGTGTTTGTGCTATTTTGGAGAGATATGTTACAAAAAGATGGCGCAAGGATATTGTTAGTGATCGTGTTTTAGATGATGTTCCTGTATTTGATTCCTCGAGTAAATCGATGGCGGGCTCGTTATGGAGGATTCAAATGAATAGAAAGTTTCAAAAGTTGATTTTAGCGAGTGAAGACAATATTGAAGCTCGATCGAAGTGTGAAGAAGCTTTTGAAAGTGCTAAAGTTAGTATTATACGTGAAGTCGGCTCCATTTATTTTGCAGACTGTGTTGATCTATCATTGAGTTGTGTTATTCAAAATCCTCAAAGTTGTCGTGAGAAAGGTAAGCGCAATAAAAGGGAGAAGAGTATACTTGAGAAGAAGTGCAACCAAGCGAAAGGAAAAAGAAATCGAGCGTAAATTTGCCCAGTCACAAACTAAAAAGATTGTAGAAAGTCTACAGGTATTTATTATGTAATTTATATATTATTCTATAATGTGGTCATTTTTTTATTCTGTTCTATGTTTTAGGATGGTATTTCTACATTTGCTGGAGACGGTTATGTTATGCATCCGAGTGTTGGTCCAACATCGAGTTCGAATTTCATAGTTGTTAGTCCGAATACGAGTTCAAAGCTTCCACCATTGCCACATTCTTTTGAGTTGTAATTCTTTTAGTTTAAAGTCAGTTTATAGTTAGTATTTTTTTATGACTGGTGTTTGTTCTTTAGTTGTGGTTAATTTTTGAATCTTAGAATTTATTTTTAACAAATAAATTGTTTGGTAATTCAAAATGTGTAGATGGTGTGTGGATGTTATATGTGATGATGTGTCTATGGTGTATATGATGATATGTAGTTGGAGTATGTGATGATATTTGGATGGTGTGTAGGATGATATGTGGCTGGTGTGTAAGATGATATGTGGCTGATATATGTGATGATATTTGGATGGTGTGTTGGATGATATGTGGCTGGTGTGTAAGATGATGTGTCTGGTTTGTAGGATGATATGTGGCTAATATATGTGATGATATTTTGATGGTGTGTAGGATGATATGTGGCTGAATACTCTTCCCGTGGTTGTTTATGTTATGTTTGTGCATGTTGTATATTCATAGATTTCTCTATATAACATAAACACTAGCTATAGTTCATAATTGCAAACATTTACTCACACATCAATTAGTAACAAGGGATCGAGTCGAGCCATGGCCGTAAAGAAACGTGAACAAAATTTAGTGAATTCAATCTGAAAATAAGATAATATACACTCCACACTTATTTATACATCATATACTGTCGAAAATATACTGTTCCCATTAATATTTTTAAAATAAAATATGCATAGTTTAAATCATATTCGATCATAGTTACTAGATTACTGATTCACGATTCAACAAACATCGAGGCAATAATATTCGCGGCCTCGACATCATAGTAAATTGGCGATTTAGAGATGGTTTAGTTGACCGCAATGATTGACCCAAAGTCGATTCTAATTGGTCACCCAACTCTGTTTACATACTTTAATATTTGACATTCAAATTAGAGTATTCGACATATCATGCATTTAGCATTACAACTATATAAATTATCCAATCTCTTAAAATAAAAGAATTAGAAATTTATCATATAATACTAATATTCCAAAGCATGCATATTAAGCAGCAAATCTAACAACCACATACAACTAAAACCGTTTGTCGTTTCTAACGCCTCAACCTCGTACCATTAATGTAAAGTTTGAAGTAAAACATAAACAATAGAAACCAGAATATTTTTTCCAACACCTGATTTGCTATATTAAACACACCGAAACAAGAATATTGTTTTTACTCAGAATATCACTACAGCAAACAAACCACACGTCCTACATCTTTCAACAATTTTTTCTTCCTCGTTTTCTCCTCCATCATTATGATCAATGTCTTCAACATATCTTTGTCCTATTGAAAAAATATACAAGAAAAATCAATCAGTGACAACACATTCTGAACACGGAGCATACAAGCAAAAACAAAATATGCTTTCAAGTAACCATAAGTAACACCCCAATTATTTTCTAGTTTTAGTAGTTTTGACTCTTTCTCCGATGAAGTTAAAAATTAAGTTCCCCTAAAAATAAACTATCATGTTAGCTTCAGTCTGGTTGTAAAACTTGTATTCATCCTAGCACAGTGATGTATAACTTCACCTCAACTAGTAATAAACATTGTTCTAAAAATCGGCCTAGGCGGCCGCCTAGGCGCTCGGCGCCCTTGAACCGCCCACGATTTTTGAAAATAGGGCAAAAAATCGCCGGAGGAATTCGGCGCCGCCTAGGTGCCAGCAGTCTTTTTATTTTTTTTTTTATCCAAGATGACGTCGATTTGGTTTTTAATTTTTTTAAAGCCAATTCAATTATTACGGGGCAAGAATTGAGACAGGACATAATAGAAACAGACTGAGAACTCTTGCCCTTATTTAGTTATATTGATTTTGTAATGTGTGCTATGGATTTATATTGTTTTGAAGCTTTGAATTTAACAATAGTTTTTGAACTTGTGATCATTACTTTTAGTTTTGAATTGTCATATACTTTATTGTGTAGTAGCTAGTATGTTGAACTATTAAATGTTGGATGTAATGTTGTAAATCAGGGGTATTTGGTTTTCAAATTCTAGGCGCGCCTAGGCGCCCTAGGCGCTGGTCTGGCGCCTAGCGATTTTTTAGAACACTGGTAATAAATAACAAAGACGGAAAACAGAGAAATAAATGAGCATAAACTTCTAATTAAATTTACTTACATTATCTTAAAAATTCATTTGTAATCCAGAAAGAAGAAATCAATATTACATTAATAACATCAACAAATCTCATATATATATTCATCATCAGTGCTTGTGAAATATAAAGAATAACATTATTCATATCATCATCAAACCATACACATACCATCACACATACTATGCAGATACCATCACACAGACTATGCACATACCATCACATAAACCATGCACATATCATCATCAACAACTTCTTTAAAAATTCATTTGTAATCCCAGAAAGAATAACATATTCATAATCATCACTCAAACCATACAGATACCATAACACATACTATGCACATACCATCACATAAACTATGCACATATCATCATCAACAACTTCTTTAAAAATTCATTTGTAATCCCAGAAATAATAACATATTCATAATCATCACTCAAACCATACACATACCATCACACATACTATGCAGATACTATCAAATAGACTATGCACATACCATCACATAAACCATGCACATATCATCACTAACAACTTCTTTTAAAATTCATTTGTAATCCCAGAAAGAAGAAATCAATATTACATTAATAACATCACAAATCTCATATATATATTCATCATCAGTGCTTGTGAAATATAAAGAATAACATATTCATAATCATCATTGAAACCATACACATAGCATCACCTCAACTAGTAATAAATAACAAAGACAGAAAACAGAGAAATAAATGAGTATAAACTTCTAATTAAATTTACTTACATTATCTTTAGTAAAACCTGCATTCCATGCATCCACACCCAACTTCCACTTGTATGTTTCAAGATGTCTCATGCAATATATTCCACAATCATCAAAATTATTTGCTGATCTCCATGACATTTTGACAATTGATTGGATTTTTTTTTCAACATTCACATTCTTCTTCAAATTGTTGATTTCCAAATATTTGCTGAATGCTAATACTTGAGAATTGAATATAATGAGATACAATTAGTACAACTGACCTCCATGACATTTTTCAAAATTCACATTCTTCTTACAGGAAGATACATTTTTTTTTGTGTGTGATTATTGTTGTAGAGTACTTACAATTTTTTTTGGGGCCATTGTCGTAATGAATTGCAACACTTGTGCATTGTGCAAGTGGTCTGTTGTCAATTATTTGTACATCACAGTCTTTGAAATTGAAACAAATAATCCAATAATGAAGATCTTTCAATACAAGAAAAAAGACCTATAATTTTAGATACTATTAGAACATTGTAATGTATATTCAGGAAATCTTTATATAAATACAGACATACACACAGAAACAGACATATACATACATACACACACATGCACACACACACACACACACACATATATATATACACACACACACACACTTACTAGATCTGCATCATCAATATTGACATCACCCATTATGCTGAGCTCATTATCAAGCATATTATTAAAAGACTTCTTGCTGTCATCCTCATTAAATTTTAAGTCCATTTCCATCTGATCCTGCATAATTAACAGTTAATAAGTTTGGAGTTTGTCTATAATAATTGACGATATATATTTTTTAATGATTACTTACATGAGGCATTGTAGAGAAAAAAACTCTTTTTGGTTCTCCTGGTGCTGTTCTCTTATGATCAATGTTTAGCTTCATGCACCAGATGTCAATGATTGTTTGCACAACCCACTGATTTTCTGAGAGTGTGTAGAATTCTTCCCTTCTTAACTTCATCCCAATGCCATCGAACAGTACTTCACTAATATTTTTAAATAAAAAACAAACATAGTAAGCGGAGAGCTTCTGAATATGCATATATCATCACAACAAACATAAAATATAATTTCTAATATATCAATACACAAATCCTGGAAATACTATCACACAAACTATGCACATATTATCACAGAGATCTTGCACACACCATCATACAAACTATGCACATACCATCATATAAGCAATGCACATATCATCATCAATAATTTTTCAAAAATTCACCTGTAATCTCAGAAAAAAGAAATGAATATTACATAAATAATATCAAAAATCACAAATATATATATTCATCATTTGTTCTTATGAAGATTAAAAAATAACATATTCTAATCTTGCACATACCATCACACAGACTATGCACATACCATCATATAAGCCATGCACATATCATTACTCATTAGAAACAAAAATTAAAAAACTTAAGAATTACTTACTTTTTTGTTTCTTCAGTTGGTTTTAAGAATTACTTACCATCATATAAGCCATGCACATATCATTACTCATTAGAAACAAAAATTAAAAAACTTAAGAATTACTTAATTTTTTGTTTCTTCAGTTGGTTTTAAGAATGCATACTCTGAAATCAGTTTCTCCTTCATTGTAACAAGTTTGTGCAGCTTTGGATTATTTCCTGTCCAGAAAGGAGATCTGAAATTCAATGGCAGATTTTTGCACTTTCTCTTTGGGTTCTTTCTTTGGAGGACATCCACAACGTCATCCTCAGACTCGTCAAGTATGATGATTTGTTGAATGTCATAAGAAATAATTGTTATTTTTATTTTTATCAATCTAAATAGTGAAGTATTAAAAATCTAAAAACTAATATATAACTTTAAAAAATATTACAGTTAAATACCTTTTGAATTTCAACTCATCAATTGGGGTCATGTTCTCAATTTCAGCATCATTCTGTTCAGCAACTGTATCACTATCACCATCAGCATCATCTACATTATTATTACAATCAACGTCACCATCAACACTACAACCAATATCAGCATTACCACCACCATTACCATCACCATTATCACCACCATCACCATAATCAACGTGATCATCAGCACAAAAATTTTCCATCGGTTCAATATCTTCAAGTCCTAATGAAAACGTGGGTGGTGATATTCCATTTGGAACCTCTCTCTTTGTCACCTTTTTGGGTTTGCATAAAGCATCCTGACTCAAACTTTTGTGCACCCCGTTTTTAATAATTAATTTAAAATCACGTCAGTTTGCTCGCAAGAGTACGAGGTATCTGTAGGGTGATGAGTTTGACTCGAGTCGTATCTCTCGAGGAAACAACTGTTCGGTCTTTCGGATGTTTTTCTCAAATTATGAACTAAAATAAAATACATGTACAATTGGGGTTTTAAAAGAGATTGAGTTGATCATTATAACTAAAGCAATAATTAAACTAAATCTGTTTAAACTAATTATTCTAACTAAATTATCAACTACGAGCTATAATTTAAACTATCAAAAATAAACAACCATAAATCAAACCTAATTAACGAATCTAAAAGAATGAGCATTAGAAATTACCACTAAGCAACGAATCATAAGAATCTAAAATTAACGAATAACTAAGCATAAATCAACTTTCGTAAATAAACTAAATTAAATCAATATCCAATACTCAAGCATAAAACGATTAAACTAGTTATCAAAACTAGAATTAACTAAGAAATTAACTAAGCAATTGACTACGAAATTAACTAAGAGTTTAGAGTACTTGGTGTAACTACGAAAAGCAGTAAAAAGCTCCAGCTGTTCCGGAGTTTGAACGTTGATCTTGGGCGAAGAATGAATCCCGAACGCGAATTCGATGTTTTGGACACGTTGTTCTTCGATCTTTGATCTCCGTCTTCAAATCTCGTTATGAGATGTTGGGTTATTGTTATTATAAGCTAAAATATCCTAGGTGGTCGTGTCTCTGGTGTCTCTCCTCAAAATCCAAAATATAGAGGATTTATATAGAAATTGCAAGTCTTGGCGCACAAGAAACCCTAAAATCCGAATTCTGGGCCGTCGCGTCGACGGTGCGTCGACTGACGCGTGCTGGTGCTCGGCGTCGGTGCTGCCAGGGCGTGCGCGTCGACTGGGTGCGTCGACATCGACGCTTCAGCAAGTTGCGTCGACGTTGCGTCGACATCGACGCTTCAGCAAGTAGCGTCGACAGTGCGTCGACGCTGCGTCGACTGACGCGGATCATGGCTCGCGTCGACG
>BMAC01000335.1:247115-289626 GCA_014905375.1 Phtheirospermum japonicum | reverse complement strand
TAATACACCAAACACAAATAATCACATATATCACATACACCAGTCATATATCATCAAACATATCACTTACATATCATCACATGAACATGACAGTAGTGTATTAAAATTATTGTTAAGAAATTCAAACCTCAGCTGGTTTTTATTTTTTTTCCTTTTTCATTTTTTTTTGTCTTCGACGGGTGCAACCTGTATATCAGCTTCGTCTTCAACGGGTGCAACCTGCATATCAGTGTAACTGTGTTAATTTCAATTTGAAATCTAAATGTTTTTTTAAAGTAGAAAAGTAATAAAAATAGCAAACCTTTTTCTTTTTCTGTAATTGTGTTTTCTTCAGAATCGGAGTTTTTTGCCACTAACACCCTATTTGAAAACTTGAATTACAGAAGCAGTTTTTTTAAAATCAGTTTTTTCAGGTGTTCTTCTTTTCATCCTTTTAGTGTTTTTCTTTTTTTTTTTCTTTCATACGTTCTTCTCTGCAGGTCTTCTTCTTGAAGTGTAAGACCTGTTCCCAGGGGATTACCAACTAGAATTGGTGTATCTAGTTGGTCTCTAGTAACAAGAGCAGTTTCTGTTTTCTTAGTCATTTATGCAATTAAACATACAAAACAAAAAGAATAAAATATCATCATACATACCATAACACACATCATAAATGCTCCATAATAGAAAACATGAAAATATCATCACACACATCTTATACATATATCACACATATTTCTCTCACACAATATATAAATATCATTAGGCATATGATTTACATATCATCATACAGAACATGAACATATCATTACATAGAACATGAATATATCATCACACAGAAATTGTATATATCATTATAAAGTAAATCTATATTTGCAGTAAAATAAAATTCACAAATGATATAACATTATACAGATATGAAACATATCATTACGGATCTGGAACATATCACCAGATTGTTCTTTCACATATCATTACTACTATATGAAAACTCATATATTCGCAGAAAAAAGTAATATGAGGTTCACAAATGATATATCATCGCTCAGATCTGCAACATATCATCAGATTGTTCTTGCACATATCATCAAAATGTACATGTAAAATCTTATTACAATTTTAAAAAATAGAACATGCAGAGAATTGAAAGCGTATAGTTAAAATACAGATGAACTATATCAACATCAGTTGATAGAATCAACATATCATCAAAATGTACATGCATATTTAAATTTTGTAAACTAACAAGCGTTTTGTGATGAATCAACATTAGTCGACGATGAAACTTCACCAATCGATGCTAAAACATGTACAAATTTGTGAACTGAAATGAAAATTGAATGGGAAAAAAATCAAAAACTCATCAGACATAAAGTGTACATATCATCATAAAAGTCAATCTATATTTGCAGTAAAATAAAAATTCACAAATGATATAATATTATACAGATATTAAACATATCATTACAGAGATTGTAGCATCACTACTATATCAAAACTCATATATTCGTAGAAAAAAAGTAATATGAGGTTCACAAATGATATATCATCGCTCAGATATGGAACATATCATCAGATTGTTCTTACACATCATCAGATTGTTCTTGCACATACCATCAAAATGTACATATAAAATCTTATCACAATTTTTGGAACATAGAACATGCAGGTATCATCATACAGAGAATCGATGGTTGAACTATAGAATTGAAAGAATATAGTTAAAATACAAATGAATCAACATCAATTGATGGCTAAACCCTAGAATCGGAAGAATCGAAAGTATATAATTAAATTTTATGAAGTAATAAGCGTTTTGTGATGAATCATTATCAGTCGACAATGAAACATCATTAATCGATGCTGAAACATGTACTAGTGTGTGAACTGAACTGAAAGTTGAAAAGGATAAAAATAAAAAACTTACAGGCGGAGAAGATGAAAATTGCCGGAGAAATTTGCTGGGAGAAAATTGTTGCAGCGTCTGGGAGAAGTTGAGAATTGCTTGGAGGAAGTTGTTGCAGCGTCTGGGAGAAGATAAAGATTGCAGCGTCTGGGAGAAAAAAATTGTTCGAAAAGGAAGTTGCAGAGAGATGTGAAGTTGAAACGGGAATTTGCAGGAGTATTTTCTGTTTTCGAGGCGCGTTGAACGTGAGCTGAAAAGGAAGGCGCGTGAACCGTGAGTAGACATGGAATGAATTTGAGGACCGGGTGCACCATATTTAGATGCTCCCGGGTCCATGATATACAGACTCCTTTCGACAATTTATTAGGTGCATTTGGCTGCACCTTGCTAGATGCACCCTATAAAAATCGGATATCATTCAGTTATATGTGATGATATATGATAGTTATAGGTGATGATATATGGTGGTTATACGTGATAATATGTGACAAAAATCTAGAGTTAGTATTTATTTTTTCATTTTAGGGCTTAATTTTACATTTTAGGGTTTAGTTTTCTATTTTTATGATGGCAAACACTTGTGAGGCCAGATTGACGGGTCATGACCCGTTAGGCCAACTGACCCGATATTATAATGTATTCATTTTTGTAATGTGATGTATTGACTTTTTTACTGTAAAGTATTAGTTTTTCATAAATTTCTGACCCGTGCTATGATGTATTGGTTTTTGTACTGTAATATTTTTACTATGATGTATTTGTTTTTTACTATAATGTATTGATTTTTTGCACTATAATGTATTGGTATGAAATTTTGACCTAATAGATGATCCGTTAATCCGGCCTAACAAGAGTGTTTCCCTTTTATGATTTAATTTTCCATATTAAGGTTTAGTATTTCTGTTTTTTTATTTAATTTTCCATTTTAGAGTTCCGACAAAAATTTATCATTCTACCAGTTATATGTGATGATATGTGTCAGTTATATGTGATGATATGTGCTGTGATGATATATGATATAAATTTAGGTTTAGAGTTTATTATTCAATTTCGGTGTTTTGTTTTTCATTTTAGGTTTTAATTTTCCATTTTTAAGGTTTAGTTTTTTTGTTTTAGGTTTAATTTATTTTAATTTGATGATTTTAGCTTTAGATTTAGAATCTCAATTATTGTGATGATATGTATCAGTTATATGTAATAATATATGTCAGTTATATGCGACAATAAATTAAATTATTGGGTGCACCTGAGTCCATGGTATACTCTCTCCTATCTTTCACTCTTGTTCAAATATCAAAAGATATTCAAGAGATGTTATTAATTCAATATGTATACACGTGCATTTAAAATAAATTACCAATAAATAGAAACATAAATTATTTTTGCCCACTATATCTTAAACCTTATTTTTTCCCCATTAACTATATTTTGGACCAATATATCAAAAATATCCCCCCTCCACCCCCCCATACCTAACCACCTCCTCCTCTCTGCACACAAACTTCCTTTGTTGATTTCGGCTAACTCCGACGTTCGGTTAATCTAAAAATTTTACCATTGGTTTCTATTGTCATTTCAAATTGAGATGCTAAATTTCAAGTCAATCAAAGTTCATTTATCTCTTTGATTTGTTGGTCAAAGTTCCGATTTTCACAGTTTTTTACAATAAAAATTAGAAACTTCCGGCATCAATTCCGGCCAGATCCCACATCTATTTAACCTGAGATTTTAACCATTGATTTCTGTTATCATTTCGAGTCTACCTAAGAAATTTGAAGTCAGTCGGAGTTCGTTTTATTTGTTTAATCGCCTGTCAGAATTTTAATTATTACAGTTGTTTCACACGAAAAACTAGAAACTTTCCACGTCAATTCCAGCCATCTCCGATGTCCATTTAACCTGAAATTTTACTATTGATTTATATTATCATTTGAGTCTAACTACAAAATATTAGGTCATTGGAGACTATTTGCCCTGTTGAATCATCAATCAAAGTTTTGATTTTTATAGTTTTTCACGAACAAAATTAGAAACTTCAGGCGTCGATTCCGACCATTTACGATGTCCGTTTAACCTAATATTTTACCATGGAATCCTATTACTTAGAGTCAATCGGATTTCATTTGTCTTTTTGAATCGCCAGTCAACGTTTCAATTTTTTACAATTTTTGTTGCATAGAAAATCAGAAATTTTCGGCATCGATTTCAGCTATCTCCAATAATCGTTTAACCTGAACTTTTACCATGTATTTTTCTTATCATATTAAATCTACACGAGGAATTTCAGATCAATCGGAGTCCGTTTGCCTTATTGAATTGCCAGCCAATATTTCAATTTTTACAAATTTCACACAGAAAATCAGAAATTTCAAGCGTCGATTCCGGCCAGCTCCGACATCCATTTATCTGAAATTTGTACTATTGATTCATATTGATAATTCGTGTCAACCTGCAAAATTTCAAATCAATGGAGTCCATTTGCCTCGTTGGAGATGGATTTATTCCATTGCTAAACAAAAACCAAATAGTGACATATCTTTCTATCGCTATGTAGAGACGGATTTATTCTGTTGCTAAATAGCAACCAAATATTGACAAATATTCTTGTCGCTATTTAGCAACGGAACTGTTCCGTCTCTAAATAGAAATGGAATATCAGTCTCTAATTTTAACAACAGACACTATTTCGATTGCTAATATTTAGAGATGAGCATTATTTCCATATATTTGGTCAGTCGCCAATCCATTAGAAACTGAGTTTACCAACCAAAATATTTTATTAGCAACGGAAAAAACTCGTCTCTAATTTTTGGTTTACTTCTAGTGAATGATTCTATATACTTCTAAAAAATCCTTAATAAGTAGGATAAGAGAAGAAAATCATAAATAACAAGTTACAAATTATAACATCAGCAACTGCCTAGCACTACTAGAACTCATATGATATGTCTTGAATGTTGTACGGGGGTCTCCCAATGGTATACAGTTTTGGGCCTTAAGCCCAACTTTGGTGTTTTATCTCAATACTATATATATGGTCTTTGAGATCAAAAATCTGTGACCCTAACCAGTTAATAAAATATGTTCTTCTCTCTGCCCCTGGATGTAGCCAAATTGGTGAACCACGTAAATATGTGTCTTCTTTACGTTTTCTGTTTACTGCTCTATATTCATATTCATCCATAACACATTAACTGTATGACCAATGAGAATAGTCTTTAAGACATATATATTCCCTATGGACTGTATTCAAAACACTTGACATTGTGTTTGTTACCATAAGAATTCAACTAATAGTTTCCCTTAATTGAGAAGAAATAATGGAAAAGGAAGGTGACTGACACAACCTTAACTTCAGATTGTATCAACAATAATGTTTATGATGTAGTTCTCATAGAAAAGAAAGTAAAGGCAAATCACAAAGGAATGTAAGAGAAGCTACAAAAAAAGTGTCTATCTTTCTTTACTGAAAAAAACAAAGAATATAATAAATAAAGAAATTAATGACTAATATGAATATGCTAAAGAGAATAAAAAGCTCCAACAAGAACAATCAGCTTGTAACAACAATGAATGCAAAAGAACAACAAAGGTACATATGGTTCTCAAAGATTGAAGCATAATAAGATCCTACAACTCAAAATTTACCGCTATAAGCTCTTGAATACAATATTCTCTGAATAAGAAAATGGAACAAACACCAAATAACGAATAAAAAGCGAGTTATAAAATTTAAGCTTAGATATGTGATGAGACCAAAAAGATTGGTGCTTCAAGAATAGAGAGTACTGACCTTAAATATGTGATCAGCGACCTGGTAGATCTCCAGAAAACTATTGGAGACCTTATCAACCTGCAAAACAGAACCCGAGCTGGGCAGCCCCGACGTAGGCCCTCCGACTCTCAAGTCAGGTAGTGTTCGAGAGAGATGTGCGAGAGCTCAATAGCGCGCAAGAGCTTAAATTATAAGATAAAATCAGCGTATAGTAAAAAGTAAGGCTTGTGTCCTCTTTGTATAAACAAGAGATGAGAGATAAGAGACATGTTCAGAGGCGTGTTCCTAATCTAGGGTCCTCGTCACCTGTATAAGAGCTCGCTTCTCCTAATCTCCGAGAGGAGGGTTCGCCATAAAATCTGTAAGCTCATGACATATGATAATTAGAGATGAGAGAATAATATGAGCTTCATGATAGAGAGAAGGGAAAGGTTGAAATTAAGTTACCAAGCTTATGAAATAAGAGCATGTAAGGGCCTGAAAGATCATGAGATGTGAGAGCATGAGACCAGTTATGAAATAAGGGCCTGAACCCCATATTTATAAGATTATTTAGACCTCTCCACCTGTTAATAGGGTTCCTTCATAAGAAGGGATTAAATCTCCTAATAGTACTCAATATCAATAATAAGGAAATACTCCCATACTAGGATTCTTACTTTCCATAATTCCATAAGAACCATAAAAATATGTTATTACCATGTTGGCGTCCTGCCAAGACCTAGAGTCTTCCATCCCTTCCGTTACATTCTTACCATATATAATCAAGTCGATTTTTGATGTTGTATCAGCTAGTTTCCCATATTCTAGCTGACTGAGGTGTGAAATCATATATAATATAATAAAGATTTCAATTATCCGACCCAAAACAGGTTAGCCAAAAAGTCATTCCATACCATAATCCATGTTAGTCCAATAGGGCCCCAGATCGCATTAATCATAATACCAGCTCCCAATACCGAGCTATTACTTTGCATGTAATTGTGGTGTTTTTATCGTGTTTTTAATTAGGGTTTAGTATTTCTTATAGTGGAATTGAGTCGAGTTTCGTTAGGTTATTAGGTTATTTTATAGTTTTATTGTTTTGAATTTGTGGGTGCATCGTTGTTGATGTATGAGTGATTCTTAGGTTTTTAAGTTCAAAATTTTTATTTCGTAGGTGGCTTAATGAATTAGATTCGCGCCAAGACGTGCCGTCATACGCCTAGGTTCGAGCCAAGGCATTGATGCCCAAAAACCGAGCTGAAAGCAGCCCGAATTGACTGCCATGTCAACTGATCGACTGACATGCCAGTCGATCGACTGAGAATAGCACAAATCGACTGAATAACAGAGGCTGACCCATTTCAACAGCGAGGCAGTTGATCGACTGAATCGCCGAGAATTTTAGTATTATTGACGATTTTGCCCCTGCGAACCGCTATATAAACCCCATATCTTTCCCCAACAAGGACATCCTCTCTCCTCCCAACTCTTGCATGGGTTTGGGGATTTAAATTTTCTCTCTAGTTTTTAGATTTAATTTCAAGCTTATCCTTGGGTTTGTAAGCTCAAGAAGAATTCGACCTATCACTTGGATTTAATTTTTCGTTTTAATTTCATTCAAGTTTGTTATTACTTTCCTTAATTCAAGTAAGTTTTTCTTAATTTTCTTCACTGTTCTTCAATTTCAAGCTTGTTCTTCAATTTATGCATTTTGCCTTAGCTCTTAGATTTATTGTTAGATTTATGATTTGGTTTATGGAATCTAGGTGAGTGACACACCTTGATCATTTTTATTTCATGTATTTCATATGCTTTATTTTGGATTTTATTTTCATGCATGGTTTTATGTTGAATCCTAGATCTACTCTTTGTTTCTAGTTATTTTTCAAAAAGTTTATAACTTTCACGTCAACTTTTATTGCTCTTTCTATTGGTGCTTTAGATTTTCATTAATTCTTATTATTTAGGATTTCATGATCATGCATGCATAGTTGTACCTTAGGTTTCTTTGGTTGTACCTTGTTGTTTCTTTGCTTTTTATTGCTTATTTTGATTATTTCTTGAAATTCCAATACGGCATACGCACGAGGCATCCGAAATACTTGATTTACTTTCATAGATCGTCGTAACTTGTTGTTTATTTTCGTAATTTTCCATTTATTTTCGGTTCCCTTCAATTTCTCAAGCTAAAAACCCATTGATTCCTACGAGCACTTGCATCCCGATAATACCAAGACACATGAACCTTATCTATACTACACCCATCAAAAAAATTTTCCGCTTCAAAATTGCACCGTTGTGACTCGGCTTGGTTAAGATTTTTGATTTGCTTGTAGTTTCTTTGTGTTTTTAGCTTTCTTTTGTATTTGACATTTTTCTTGAGTGTATGCAAGTCAATTCACACATGAGCCTACCCCAAGGTAACGCATATATTTCCAAACCTTATGGCAATGGGTATTACATTCCTAACATGGGAGGGCAAGGTGTAAAACATGTTGGGAATGGGATGAATAGTTTTGGTTTTGGCAACGTGGGAGGGCATGGTGCAAACCACGTTGCCAATGGTGTTGAGGGAAATGGTCAACCCAACATGGGAGAGCATGGTGCAAACCATGTTGGGTATGAAGGTTCGTATAGTGGTTATGGTGCTCCCAATCAACTCCCGAATATGTATAATGGAGGCTTTGTTAATTCGAACGGGAATGTTGGTGGCCAAAATCCGAACTCCGGCCCGTATGGAGATCCTCACACTGATAATTTCAAGCATGCTCCGAATGTGAATCATAATGTTTATGGTGGAGGTCCGTGTTATGGAGGTTCCGATAATAATGCTCAAAATCCTGATCCTTTTGCGTTGTTTGGAGGTGTGAGCCCCAATGCCCAAAATGCTTCACTATGAGAGAGGTTAAAGAGTCTTTGTGGGGCGACAATTTCATCTTGCATATCCCTTCCTCCCGAGGTAATGCCAATTGATATACGATCCCTTGATTTTGCTCGGCTTCTGATATTTCACAGGCTTACTAAAGAGGATCCTCTCCAATTCATCCGACATTTATTGTGGAAAGTCTCGATTTTTCATCATCCGAATATGATGAGTTTAGAGCATCTTCAACTCCGATGTTTTTCATATGCTCTTCAAGATAAGGCGTTGTTATGGTTTATGAGTATCCCTTCCAATTCAGTTCATACATGGGATGAGCTTTCGGCGATATTTTTGGACCATTATTATTCTAATGAAAAGACGACTGAGTTGAGGATCAAGATTATCTCGTTTAAGCAAATGAAGAATGAGCCATTTCCTCGGCTTGGGCTTTTTCCAAGATCTTCTTACAAGTTGTCCACATCATCATTTGGCGAATGAGCTCTTAATCCAAACTTTCTATGAGGCGTTGGACACACATTTCCAATATATGGTGGACACGTCGGCCAAGGGGAATATGATGGATCAACCTCCTCAAGTGGTTCACAAAATTTTCACCACTTTAGCCAGAAATTCTCAACACAAATCTTCTAGTGCTAATGAAGTGAGTGAAGCTTCTTCCCCTAGGAAGCTTGAGTTGGAAAAGAAAATAGCGGCTATGAAGGCTCGAATTGCTAAGTTATCTAGACCAAATCCGGATCCTCCGTGTGCATCGTGTGGAATGTTTGGTCATGATACCACGTCTTGTCCTTCAAATCCCTCGTTCAACATGCCGATGCCTCATTCGGAGGAGGTGTATGGGGTTTATGGTCATCAAGCGGGACCCAGTTGTGCTAGGACATCTTTTGCTCACCCGCCGACTCATAATCCTCCTTATCATCCTAGAAACCGCATGCATCTGAATTTTAGTTATGGCAATACAAATGCGGGTGTTACTCCTCACGTGGGTCCATCTCGTCCGCCTATTCCGGTGAATGCTCCTACTCCACCTTCCGATCTGAATCTCTTGGTCATTATGCGACAAATGCAATCTTTTCCAATTATGTCGGCCTCGTTCGATACTAAGTTCAATGCTCTTGAGGCTACGGACAATGGGTTAAACACTAACATGGGGAAACTAGCAAGCAATGTCAATATGCTAAATCAAGCTAATGAGAAAGAAAAATGGCCATGCCAACCTTTGCATGCTCATGCGGTCACGGTCCTTGGAAGTGGTGGGGTGGTTGATAATAAGGTTATCCCACCATCCGAGGAGGAGGTGGTTTCTATTCTGAGTGTTCTTACTCCTCCCGATTCTACCCCAGTGGGTCCCACTTTTGCAAAGGAACTTCCCGATGGCCTACACAAGTCTTCGATCCTATACAAGGCACCAACCTCTAAAGCCCCTATGCCCTATCCATCAAGCATATCTTATGCGGATTGCTTACATATGTACTTGATTCAAGAGTCGTATGACAAAGTTTATATGGAGGAAAAGAGCCTTGAGGAAGAGTTTGACCCGGGAGCTTGCATTGAAGGTTTTGGTAAGGGAAATGAGACCCTTGTTCGTAACGACGATCCAATTGTGCTTCAATGTGCTCAAGGTTTGTGTTAGAAAGACTGTTTATGTGTCGTTGAGAGCAAGAACGAGATCTTAGAGGGGGGTGGGGTGGGGTGGGGATTATTGATGATAAGATTGAAAAGCTTGAAGACACGGGATCATTGAATTATTAGAATTATCCCCCAATGAGGTCGAGAGGAGGCACAAGCCCGAGCTTAAGCCTCTCTTATCTCACCTCAAGTATGTCGATTTGGAGGAAGAGGAGAGCAAACCGGTTATTATCTTTGCCAATTTGAATAGAGAAGAAGAGGAGAGGTCGATTGAAGTGCTTAAAGTTCATAAGGGTGTTATTGGTTGGAGTCTCTGAGATATTAAGGGAATTAGACCTTCGACTTTCATGCATAAGATCGCTTTGGAGGATGATGCCAAACCTTCTTGAGAACTCCAAATGCGTTTGAATACAAATCTTAAGGAGATAGTGAAAGTCGAGATATTGAAAATTTTGGAGGAAGGCTTGATTTTTGCAATTGCCGATAGTGAGTGGGTGAGTCCCGTTCACATGGTACCAAAGAAGAGCGGCATATCCATTGTTGAGAACAAAAAAGGAGAGTTGTTGGCCACGAGGGCTACAACAGGATGGAGGATGTGTATCGATTTTAGAAAGTTAAATGCGGCCACCAAGAAATATCATTTCCCTCTCCCGTTTATCGGCCAAATGTTGGACAAGCTAGCCGGCCATTATTCCTATTATTTCTTAGATGAGTTTTCGTGTCACTATAAAATCACAATTTCACCCGAAGATCTACCCAAGATGACTTTTACTTGCCCGTTGGAACGTTTGCTTTTCGAAAAATGCCATCTGGGCTATGCAATGCCCTGGAAACATTTCAAAGATTGGGCCCTCCCGACAAGGAAGTTATGGCTTTAGTGGATCCTCCTGTTTCAACTTCACCATGATTAAGAAGGGAGTTCGTCAAGCTAATGACATAAAAGAAGCACTTCGTGGGAGGCAACCCATGTTCTTTTCTGTATTTCTTCTATTTATACATTTCTTTCTTTCTTACTTTCTTATTATATAAAAACCCAAAAACATTCAAAAAATTAAAAAAGATTGTGTGTTGTCTTTTGGTTCTTTTTAGCCCTTGGTTTTGTTTTATTTGATTCATGTGCGTATTTTCTTGAGTTTTTGATTTTGTGTGATTTTCTTTTATAGTGTTTTGTTTTCCGACTCCAACTTTGGTCAATTTGATAAGACTGGTAGTGTTAATGGAGCCGGGAGAAACAAGCCATGCTCGGTTTTTGCTTGGATTGCTTGGATGCTTAAGTGGACCCCACCGAGCTCGACCCAAACTCACTCGGTTAAGGAAGCTTCTATCTCACCCTCCTTTTACTTGATTTTCATTAAAATTCAATAAGGGCATTGCATGGTCTAAGTGTGGGGTGTATAGGTGGTTAGAGTCCGGGTTTCACAAAGCATGATTTATTTTTCTTAACTCGAGCCTTGGCGAAGTGATGCATTCTTAGCAAAGTGACACTTACCAATTGTGCATTTATATGGTTGAGTCGATTTTGTGTCTTGTGTATGTTTATTATATTGTTGAGCAATCACCACATGATTCGAAGTTTAAATAGTTTACTTGTCGGGTTATGACATGTTTATTCCCTCTTGTGTAAGGAGTTGAGTTTTTGTGTTTCGTCCAAAACCTGCCTATATATATATATACATATACACATATAATCAACATCTACTCGTGAAAAGGTTGCAAAGCTCTAAAAGATCTTTTGATTTTATTTTCCAAAACCTGATGCAAACTAGTGAGTAGCCTTGTGTGGATTATCGGTTTTGCTTGCATTTTTATGGAAATTGCATTGAGCAGGCTTGATTTTGCTTGTACATGATTGAATTGGAAAATGACCTCGAGACACATATATCACCTTTATTCCGGCCATATCCAAATATATAAGCTACTTAAAAATCCCAAATGAGCCCCCTTGAGCCTATACCCCGTTTCTTGTTAGCCGAGCTCGATTTCAGATCTTATATCTTCATAAATTGTGAGGCGAGAGTGTATGTTGTTAGTTGACTAGAAATGTGTGGGAAATCAATTGCGGGTTTTAGGTCCAACACAAATCACGAAAAGTGATAAAGCGTGCGTTTTAGCAAAAGGCCTAATGTTTAAAAATGCTAAGTTTATTAAAAAGAAGCGAATTCAAAAAAGCTTCTAAGTGTTGTGATAAAAATCTGGAAAAGTGTGTGAGTGTACGAAAGGATTTCGAATGAAAGTTTTGTAATTGGGGAAGGGTGAAACGATTATAAGCTTCAAGTTCTAGAAGTTAGGGTTTCGTGTATTATTGATCACGTTTGATCATGTGTTAGCCACTATATCTATATATTCCATAACTTACCAAAGAGCCAACATTATAACCCAAAATAAAGACCTCTTTCGATTCTTGTTTGGTCATGTACAATGGGAAATTTTGATTTTCAGATTCGTGAAATCTTGACAAGATGCATGCATTGTCCGACTTGAGCATATACACGTCCTTTATAACATACACTTGAGTAAATTGAGAGAACACCCTCAAAACTCCATTTGAGAGGAAGTCGTCGATTTGGTTTTCATTTTAGAAAGAGTAATACGAGCAATGCTTGGCGATAACGATTTTATGTTGATACTTTTATCATTCAAATAAGGATAAACACAAGGATTATTATTTTTGCATAATGTTCATTGCATGTACATTCTCAATTCTTTTCGTTGTTCGAGGACGAACAAACTGATAATGTGCGGTGGTTGTTTTTCATGTAATTGTGGTTTTTTTCTCATGTTTTTAATTAGGGTTTAGTGTTGTTTATAGTGGAATTGAGTCGAATTTCATTAGGTTATTAGGTTATTTTCTAGTTTTATTATTTTGAATCTTATGGGTGCGTCGTTGGTGATGTTTGAGTGATTCTTTGGTTCTTAAGTTTAAAATTCTTATTTCATAGGTGGCTTAATGAATTAGATTCGCGCCAAGACGTGCCGGCATGCGCCTAGGTTCGAGCCAAGGCATTGAGGCCCAAAACCGAGCCGAAAGCAGCCCGAATTGACTACCATGTCAACCGATCGACTGACAGCCCAAATCGACTAAACAATAGAGGCTGATCCATTTCAACAGCAAGGTAGTCGATCGACTGCATCGCCGAGATTTTTGGCATTTTTGACGATTTTGCCCCTGCGACCCTCTATATAAACCCCACATCTTTCCCCAACAAGGACATCCTCTCTCCTCCCAACTCTTGCATGGGTTTGGGGATTTGATTTCTCTCTCTAGTTCTTAGATTTAATTTCAATCTTTTCTTTGGGTTTGTAAGCTCAAGAAGAATTCAAGCCATCACTTGGATTTTATTTTGAATTGTAATTTAATTCAAGTTTGTTATTCCTTTCCTTAATTCAAGTAAGTTTTTCTTAATTTTCTTCATTGTTCTTCAATTTCAAGCTTGTTCTTCAGTTTATACATTTTGCCTTAGCTCTTAGATTTATTGTTGGATTGATGATTTGGTTTATGGATTCTAGGTGAGTGTCACACCTTGATCATAGATCGGGTCCTTGATCGTTTTTATTTCAAGTATTTCATATGCTTTATTTTGGATTTTATTTTCATGCATGGTTTTGTGTTTAATCCTAGATCTACACTTCGTTTCTAGTTATTTTTTGAAAAGTTTTTAACTTTCACGTCAACTTTTATTGCTCTTTCTATTGGTGCTTTCGATTTTTGTTAATTCTTATTATTTAGGATTTAATGATCATGCATGCATAGTTGTACCTTAGGTTTCTTTGGTTGTACCTCGTTGTTTCTTTGCTATTTTATTTCTTATTTTGATTATTACTTACAATATCAATACGGCATGCGCACGAGGCATCCGAATTACTTGCTTTACTTTTCATAGACCGTCGTAGTTTCTTGTTTATTTTTGTAATTTTCCATTTATTATCGCTTTCCTTCAATTTCTCAAGCTAAAAACCCATTGATTCCTACGAGCACTTGAATTCCTATAATAACAATCCACACAAATCTTACCTATACTACACCCATCAAAACTTTTCTCTTCAGCTAACACTCAGTACCGAGCTACCATGACACCATTTTAATTGATCAGAGCTCGCCAGCCTCATATAAGAGCTCGCCACTCCTACACGAGAGTTTGCCACTTGATTCATACGTATTTGTTACACTTTTGTATATATTTCGAGTCATGTTTGTGTCTTTTTGATTTCTTCTTCGGGTTAAGATTAGGCTATTTTGCATAATTTTGCATTCTTTGGCTTTTTGCTTAACTTTACGACTTATTGATCTATAATTTGTCCTTTTGAGATAATTTTATTATTTTATCATACAACTAGAGCATTTGGAGAATTCGAGAAATAAGGATAAGGAAGTTAACGTCCCAAAGTAGCCAAAAAGACACTTGTCCGATCAGATTGACTTTCGAAACACACACCGACCGGACAACCTGCCGGATAGACCCCTTGAGCTAACATCCGGTCGGATGATCTGACATCCGATCGGACCAGCGGACAGAAACTTTTATCCGTTCGGATAGATCCAGGATCCGGTCGGGCACATATGTTACAAATGCAAATTTTCGGGATTCTACAGTTACGGAATGGCTTTTGAGGCTTTAAAACTCAGAAAATATCAGCAAGAAGGTATCCAAAGATCTGGGAACTCATCTACCTTGGTCAGGATCATCACCATTGGAGGAGAGAATTGACAACTCTCTCTTTCCTTTGACTTAGAGCCCTTACGACAATTACCATAGAGTTTCGATCGGTTCGTGACTTTTTTGCATCGTTGGAACCGGAGGCTCGTGATAAGATTCCAAAATTTCAGCGTGGATCGTCTTTCCTTCAGAATCGCCGGAGTTAGCAAGACGTTCGTCTTAGTTCTTGTTGTTAGTAACTTTTTCTCTAAACTTTGTTCTCATTTCATGGGGTTGAATTTCATATTGGATAATGAGTTTTGAATATTTTATTTGGATAATGTGTTTTGAATAATTATGTTTGAACTCTTATGATTTAATTAGTGATAATTGGTTTTGATGAATTTGGTTTGATTCGACGATTGTGACTTGGTCGTTGATTGAGTGTTTTCTTGTTAGAGTCTTTTTGTGATGCATGTTTAGTGTTCTATTAAATGCTTGAATGCCACTTAGTGGATTAATATTATCTTGCAGTTTTAAATGGTTGTTAATTGAATTCTTGAATCAAGTGCATGGTTTTTGCGAAGAGGTTGACACCCTAGTTGCAAGAATAGTTTTAAAGTTGGATATTGTAATTTGGTTTGTTTGATTTCTTCAAATCAAAAACCCCTTGACAGCGTGTTTAGTTTTAGTAATGGTGTTTTTCTTATAAATAGACATCGTCAACCCCGTATTTCCACTCCTCAAGAGAATTGACTAGGTTTAACTTGCCAGTCTATGGTGACCCCGCTCTCTTGCGAGCGAACTTACTCGTTTCCAAATGTAGACGTGCATAGTTATACTTGATTTTAATTTTGAAAAGAGGAGACACAAAATTTCGGATCAAAATTTGGCGCCGTTGTCGGGGAGTGGTAAAAGCGTTGACGAAGTCTATTTGTGTTAAGTTTTATGCTTGTTACACGTATAATTGTTTTTGTTTACCACTCGATACGTTGATGTTGTTTGTTGTTGATGCAAGGTCGTAGAGGCTTTAGAGGTGAATCTGCGCCATTTATAAATAACATCGAACGAGTGGGGAGACCAAGAAGACTCTTTTCTTCCCCTGACGGGAACCCTTCTGAAACAATTGAAGCCACCATGTCGAACATTCCATCTTATGGCGGCCGAGGGAACGGAGGAAGAAGAGGAGGACCAAGTGGTGGTCGAGGGAGAGGGCAGAACAATCACCCCCCCCCCCCCTCGTGATTAGCAATTCGGCATGTCATCCGATGATGACATGCAAGATCAAGATCAAGAGCCACAAAATCTCATCCAAATGGAAATCTACAAATAGTGGCTCAAATGGAGAATCAAGAACAAAATCGAGAAGAGGAACCTAGAGGACCCGAGATCCTCAAAAATAACAATCGACCGGCACAACACTTCCAAAATTAAGAGGAGGCCCGAGCCTTTAATACTTGGGCAAATCAGGGATTCGAGCACAACCACGTTGGTAATGGTGGGCCCCAGCCCCAAAACAAACAATAAAATCATCATGAGTTCGAAAATTGGGAACGAGAACTGAATCATTTCTGAAACAGAGAAGAGGAATGACCATACCGCGCTCTGCAAAATGAGAACTTCCGAAATGATGAATATGATAATGAAGACTACCGATATTATGAGAATGAGCAGTATCATGGAAATCTAGATGGATACGGAGGAGGAAGAAATCTCGGTGAACGAGCAAACTTTCTTGGGGGCCAAGGGCCAAGATATCCAAACGAACGCCGATAAGGGGACCTCTTGTGCCCAACAATTGGCTCATACAGCTTAGCTATAGTCTTAGGCCCCGCGGCCCGAGACTATGAATTGAAGTCTAACATTGTCAACCAGTTCCCAACCTTCTATGGCATACCGAACGAGGACCCGCTTAATTTCATTCAAGAGTTTTACGCGGTGGTTTTCGGAATTCCAGCATTTGGATTAAATGAGAATCAACTCAGGATGAGGTGTTTTCCGAGTAACTTGAAGGACAAGGACAAACAGTGGCTTCTGTCATTGCAACCCAACTCCCTAACTAATTGGGGGATGGTGTTAATGAAGTTCGTAGGAAGATTCTACTCGGCTCAAACGATGACCGAACTAAGGAGAGAGATTACCCACTCTGAGCATATGGATGGAGAATCATTCCACGAAGCGTGGGAATGCTACAAAGGACTTCTACAAGCATGCCCGCATCACAACAACAGTCCCAAAATGGTCAGCAACTATTTCCATGAAGGATTGTTGCCAAACCTTAAGCAACAAGCTGAGAACAAAGCCGGCGATTTTGGAGACTTAACCGCAACGGAGGCATGGGATTTGTTTGAGATCATGGGTGAAAAATCAAGGTAAACGAGTTTCAGTCCAAGAAAAATCAGAGTGAACGAAGTATTGACGTCTCAAGAGGAGAGTAGCAAACTTGAGCAGCTCACCAAACAAGTTGCATTGTTGGCAGGAATGATGACGCGAGAGAAGGAAATGACGCAACCATCACACGAAACATGTGGGATCTGTGGAGCATTTGGACATGGAGACAATTCATGTGACGTGACGTTGGACAAAGATGAGGACGAAGAGGTGAACGTCGTGCAAGAATTCCACTCCAAAAACAAATTGGGTCAGAAGTTCACTTAAACTTACAACTCGTACAATCCAGTTCTCCGAGACCATCGGAACCTCAGGTACATCCCGGGGAGTCCCATTACGTACCGGTTCCTAAACAAACGGTCCTCAATACTTGGCACCACCTCCCCCAAACAAGAATCAAGGAGGCTCAGGTAAATACAAATCATACCCGAACAAAGGCCAAGGAAAATATCAACAGCGCTTCCCACAACAATAAAATGACTCTGGCCAACAACAATACCAAGCTTCAAAACAACAACAACAAGATCCACCTCAACTGGATCCCGACGAAGAGCTACGACTCTAGCGATAAAAGCAGGAAACCAAAACCTTACGCAATCGAGAAGAGACTCTTCGTACCATCGAAGAAAACAAGCTTACAAAGAAATAATTGGATAAACTTGAAATGATGATGGGACAAATCTTCGCGACATTAGCAAAACGTGGACCTGGACCCGAAATGTTGCCTAGTCAACCTGAACAATCAATGGTAATACATGTACTTCGGGGAGGGAAGAAGGTTGATAATGGAATTGGAGAATTGGAGGTGGAAGATTCTGAGAAAGACTCAAGTGTAAAAGAGAAAGAATGGAATGTTGACGTGCCTACATTGAACGACAAAAAAATGATGATTGAGGGCATTCATAGGACCAAAAATCCATACATGCCAGGTTCCCTCACCAGAGTTCTTCAACCCAAGGGAAGAAAGTTCAGCCAATGTATTCGGTCAAACAGAGACGAAATCCGACTGGATTGGAGGACAGAAAGTTTTGTCTGGTCGGATAGAGCTAAATTCCAAACGGATGGGAAGACATAAAGATTTTTCAGGTCGGATAAACCTAGAATCCAACTGGATAAGAGAACAGAAGGAAAAATCCGATCGGACAAGAGAGAGTGTCCGGTCGGATACCAGCCCTGAAAAAGGTAAATCTAGCGGTATCAAGTCACAATGAGTCATCCACGACGCTATACCATTCTTGAATCGTCTCAAGCCAGCAAAAGAGAGCAAGAAACTCATAGAGCTTTACAACATGCTTAAAAATGTGAACGTTAATCTTCCACTATTCGATGTGATCAAAGCGATGCCAGCTTACGTTAAGTTTTTCAAGGAACTCGCATCAAAAGTGAGAAGGATAGAAACAATGAGCGAGTTGTGTTGTCAGAAGAAGAAATTGCAATATGCCATCAGCCACTACCACCGAAATGGGCGATTCCGGGAGTTTCTGCATCACGATAACTCTCGGAGATGGACAAAAAGCAAGAGGGATGCTCGACTTAGGAGCAGGTATCAACTTGATGCCCTTGCCCCTATACAAACAGTTTAACCTTGGAGAGATGAAGCTAAAAAGCTTACGACTTCAACTAGCAGAACGTTCAGTGAAATATCCTTTGGGAGTTGTCGAAGATGTTCTGGTTTAAGTCAGTTCTCTTGTTTTTCCCATGGACTTTATGATACTAGACGTGGGAGGGGTAGCCAAATTGAACAAAGAGCACACTATTATATTAGGAAGACCATTCATGGCAACATCACACACGTTGATCGACGTCGCACGAGGAAAAATGACACTTTCAGTTTTTGATGAATCGATTAATTTTTCACTTAAAGACATCCAGAGCGTTCCTTCACCTTTGTTGGGTCCTGATTGTTCTTATCTTGATTCCATGGACCAATGCGTAAGAGAATTATTAGGAGTCATGCCACTAGGAGATTGGAATGTTGAGGAAGGTGATTTTGATTCAAGTATGGAGGGAGTGGTCGATATTTTCATAATTGAAGACGAGCATATGAGCGAGACTCAAGACGAGGATATGAGCGAGAATCCTATTGGACCCATTTTAGAGCCTAAGATAGAATTGAGGCCACTTCCAAACCACCTCAAATACGTTTTCTTGAGGCGAATGAAAAGAAACCCGTGATAATCTTCGCGGAGTTAGTGGAGCACGAGGAGAAAGAGTTAATCAAGGTGCTCAAAAAGTACAAGCAAGCAATTGGATGGAGCATTGGGGACATTAGAGGGATAAGTCCGGTGACATGCATGCATCAGATTGAGTTAGAAGAAGGGACACGACCGATATGAGATGGGCAGAGACGTTTAAACCCTACACTCAAGGAGGTAGTCAAAAAGGAAATTTTCAAACTTATTGACGAAGGAATCATCTATCTTGTGTCAGATAGTGAATGGGTCAGTTCAGTGCATGTTGTTCCGAAGAAAGGAGGCATTACGATTATGGAGAATGACAAGGGAGAGGTTGTGAGAACGCGCTTAACAACTGGGTGGTGCATGTGCATTGTCTAACGAAAGCTCAATGTCGCAAAGAGGAAAGATCACTTTCCACTCCCATTCATGGATCAGTTGCTCGACAAACTAGCGGGGCACGAGTACTATTGCTTTCTAGATGGACTTTCCGGCTATTACCAAATAGCGATAGCTCCGGAGGATCAGAAAAAACCTACGTTCACATGCCCTTTTGGCATATTTTCTTACTGAAGAATGTCATTCGGGTTGTGCAATGCTCCGACAATGTTCCAGAGATGCATGTTCTCCATCTTCACCGAGCTCATTGAAGACTTCCTTGAAGTCTTCATGGAAAATCTTCTGGTATATGGCTCATCCTTTTCTCATTGTTTAAATAATTTGTCTAAAGTACTTGAGCGATGTGTTGAGTCATGTTTAACCTTAAGTTGCAAAGTCTAATTTCATGGTGAAAAGTGGAATTGTACTTGGTCACGTGGTGTCGAATAAGGAGTTGGAAGTTGATAAAGCAAATATAGACGTTATTGAAACCCTTCCACCCCTTATAGATGTTAAAGGAATTCTAAGTTTTCTAGGACACACAGGTTTTTATCGGCGCTTTAAAAAAGATCTTTCTAAAATTTGCCGCCCGTTTTGTAAACTATTGAATAAAGATGTGCCGTTTGAGTTTGACAAAAATGTCTTGATGCTTTTAATATTTTGAAAGAAAAACTCACACAGGCACCAGTTGTTGTTGCACCCAATTGGTCTCTTCATTTTGAGATTATGTGTGATGCATCTAATGATGCAGTGGGGGCTGTTTTGGGGCAACGGGTTGATAAATTTCTACGGGTCATTTATTATGCTATTTTCATGTTGAATAGTGCCCAACGCAATATACTACTACTGAAAGTGAATTATTTAATGTCGTGTTATCATTAGATAAATTCCATTCTTATATTGTTGGTTCAAAAGTAATTGTGCATACTAATCACACAGCCTTACACCATTTATTTGCTAAAATCCAAAGTAAGCCGAGGTTAATTCGTTGGACTCTTCTTTGCAAGAATTTGACGTTGAGATTAAGGATAGAAAAGGATGTGAAAATGTGGCTGCCGATCATTTGTCTCGGTTGTTAGTAGATAGTGAGTCTAGCAAGAATAATTCTGTTGATGACAAATTTCCTTATGAAGATGCTAACGCTATCGAAAACATTGATGAACCTTGGTATGCAGATTTTGTGAATTATCTTGCATGCAATACTATCCTAACCACCTTTCTACCCAAGAAAGGAAGAGGTTTTTGTTTAAATGCAGGAGCTTCTTTTGGGATGATCCGTATATGTATAAGCTTTGCAAGGATGGACTCTATCGAAGGTGCGTTCCGAACGAACAAAAGATTGACATGTTGAGGTTTTTTCATGACGAGGGAGGACACTTCAGAAGTCAAAATACGGCCTTCATAGCCCTCAAATCTAGTGTTTATTGGCCCTCACTCTTCACCGATGCATACTACTATTGCAAGACGTGCTATAATTGTCAAAGATCGGGCATAATAGGAAAAAGGAACTAGATACCATTGGTTCCAAATCAAGTGATCGAAATCTTCGATGTATGGGACATCAATTTTATGGGACCATTTCCAAGGAATGGAGAATACGAGTACATACTCGTTGGTGTTGATTATGTGTTGAAATGGGTCGAGGCAATCCCAACCCGAAAGGCTAATTTGGAGGTTGTTCTCAAATTCATTCAAGAGAATATTCTCAGCTATTTTGGGGTACCAAGAACAATCATAAGCGACGGTGGTAGATATTTCTGTAACCGTGCCTTCGAATGATTATTGGGAAAGTATGGGGTGCGGCACAAAGTTGCGACTCCCTACCATACACAAACATCGGGGCAAGTGGAGACGATCAATCGACAGATAAAAGCCATTTTGGAGAAAATGGTGAAACCAAATCATAAAGATTGGGAGACAAAATTGATCGACGCATTGTGGGCTTATTGAACAGCCCACAAGACGATTTTGGGGATGAGTCTGTTTTGGTTGGTTTATGGAAAGGCTTGTCATCTCCCTGTTGAGTTAGAGCACAAAGCGGAGTGGGCCATATGTGCATTGAACATGAATTTGAATGAGGCTTGTGAATATCAGAAGTTGGAGTTAAGCGAGTTGGAGGAGATAAGAAACGATTCTTATGAGATGGCTTGGACGAGCAAACAAAGAATGAAGGAAATGCATGACAAAAAGCTCGCTCCGAAAGACTTGGAGGTAGGAAAATTAGCCTTGCTTTTTAACTCACGTTTCAAACTTTTTCCAGGAAAACTCAAGTCTAAGTGGAGTGGGCCATACTTGATTATGAATATAAACAAATTCGGGGATATCACTCTATACGACGAGAGAAGAAACTCCACATTCCAAGTTAATGGGAATCGCGTGAAATTATATCATGGGGGACTCATCCTCAAGACCAATCATGAAGTCATGCTACTGGAAGATCCACCTCGAAATGTTTGAGACTCAAAAAAGGTATCGTCAAGCATAAGACGTTAAACGTTGCACTTCTTGGGAGGTAACCCAAGCGTTATTATTTTATTTTTGTTTTTGTACATATTTACTTTATTGTCTACGTATTTGGAGTATGGATAGGTGTGTTTATGATGTTTTGAGATGTGCAGCAAGCTTTGGAATTAAACTTTCCCAAGACATCTGACCGGATAAGTGACAGCGACCGATCGGACAAAAGCTACTGGACTGCCATCCGACCGGATAAGGATAATGACCGTTCAGATACAACACACTGACAACCATCCGACCTGATGAGCAAAATGACCATTCGGAGAGTACTATTTTACCACTATCTAACCGGATGACCTAGTATACGATCAGATGACGAGGCGGAATCGCGTTGACCAGTCAACTCCGAGTGAAATTTTTTGGTAAAAAGATTCTATAAAATATAATTCTTCTTTGGTAAGGATTGAGGTAAATATTACTTATTTTTGAAGTTCTTTTTGATTTTGGGAAGTCTTTGCGTCTAGGTAAGTTTTTATTTTTCTTCCTTTCTTTTTGATCTCGGAGGATTTCTAGAATTCCCTTTCTCTGAACAATTAACTACTATATAAACCTGCCTCAGTATTCTCTTTTCTTCACAACACTCTCTATTCTAACACATACCATACCTTTTACACTCCCAATACAAGATGAATTTTAACAAACCATCACCAAGGGGCTCGGGTTATGGATGGGTGAGCAGGAAGCAGCACGAAGATACCGTGGAGAGGTTGGAGTTTCAATTGGAAGAGCATCAAGAGAGGATAAACGAGTTGAAGGCTGAAATTACCAACTATCTTCTTGAAGAGATATCGCTTACTGAGGATATTGCTATCCTTCACAAGTATTTGGCTGAGGCGGTTTCAAAGATTGTTGAGCTCAAAGCCAAAAATTTTAAGCTCGATGAGGAAGTCGAGGACCTTAGTGACTTGGCTTACGGACACATCCCACCTCCTAGCCCCAGTAGCGTGCTAGACCGTGATGTTTTGAGAATAATTTGTCCTTGTTGTCTTTTCCCAATTTTGTTTGTGTTTGGATTTTTGTTTGGTCATGTTAGTCAATTTGAATTTTCTTTCTCCATTTTAATAATCAGCATTTATGCTCACGTATTGAATTAATAATGAGTTTGTGTTCGCACGATTTATTATTCTTATTTTACACTCAAACCTTTTTAATATATTCGTGAGTCTTTGCAGGACCAAACCAGTGTACATATGTATATATATTTAAATAAATACATATATACTAAAAAAATAAAAATAAATTAAAAAAAGAAAAAGATAATAAAAAATCGAAAATTGAAAATTTTCCGTGTACAGGATCATCTGACCGGATGAGAGCATAAACCGGTCAGACAAAACACACTGGAGGATCATCCGACCGGACAAAAGCAATACCCGATCCGACAAAACACACTTGAGTCACATCCGATCGGACATGAGCATCATCCGATCAGACGGCAGCACAAATTTATAAGAGTCGGTCCTCCTCATTCGAGATTTTTTACCCTAAACTCAAAATTCTTTTATTTTGTTGATCTATAGCAGCAAAATCCCTCTTCTAATCTTCACCACTCCATAATTTGTACACACAAATGCATACGATCGGAGACTTTTGAACAATAATTCCATCCGTCCGAACAAATCAAGCAACCAATCCCAAGATTTTCATCTTCAAACACCAAGCACGTAATTTTCGTGAACTCCTGAGGTATAACAGCTTGAACTTACACTCATTGCACTATTTGGGAATTGGTTTGCAGGGATTTAGAAAGGAGATTGTCGAGCTTGAGAAATTTAAGGATTTGGGTTGAAGTTTGTCAGTCGCACACAAGGTGTTCGACAAGTTACCTGAGAGAATTTCTAGTTCTTATTCCTGAAGTTTAAATTGCGAAATGGCTTCCATTTCACGAAAAAGGGGGGGGAACAGTTCTGGGAAAAGACTTAGTACGGGACCGAGCAACACCGATGGAAGCTTGGCTCTGTTTGATCTCCATGTCAATGTGGAGGTGACGCTATAAAAATCCTTGATTGCACAAGCAGTTTACGCCCCTCGACACATAGATGTGGATTTTCGGAATAGACAAATAGCATTAGGAGATAAGATGGCGGAGAAGTTCATGGCGGGCATCAAGGCCCTTGATATGGAGAAGTGGGTCGAGATTAAGCAACCCGGCTACCGAACTCAAATGCTAGAGTTCTTTACGACTTGGAAGAAAATGACCAACGGCTCTTTGTATTGCCGGATCCGTAACCACCCTCTTCATACTACCAAGTTCGACCTCGACATAATATTCAGAATAGATAGCAAAAATGAGGCGGATGAGTCGTTTCAGCACGACGACTACAACAAGAACGCCTGGTGGGAGGAACTCTCTAGAGCACCACCAAAAGCCGGGTGTCCCTTTAATTTTACATCGTTAAGATCCAATGCCATGTATCTGACTTATAAGTTTTTCATTCAAGTGTTTCTGAGCAAGGAGGAGATCACAAGGATCTCTTCGACGGAGTTGTGAGTTCTGTGGATCGCGCAACACCGGGGTGATGTGAGGCTCTATCCTCTACTTACGGCTGCGATAGAGAGTGTGCAACAAGTGTACGATAGGAAAACGTCAAAGCTCACACTGGGCATGTTCGTTACTGATCTCTCATGGTACCACAGTTACGACCCGTACGACAACGACATCGTATACCCGAGTGTAGTGATACAGGTTGAGAGCCAAACGCTCAACGGCCTGAATGTGACCATTCCGACATTCGTAATGCCATCAGAAAAATGAAGGGATGAAGCAGTCGAGGACACCAATGACAACGACGAGGATAATGATGATGATGACGAGGATGATGAGGAGAATGAGGACGATGACGAGTGGAACGGCAATGATGGAAATGAGTTTCCAAGGGTACGTGCATGGAGACTATGGGGAAGGTCTCAAGTGCGGAGGATACGATGGAGGGTACTAGTCATCAGTACTACTCCGATGAGAAGTGGAGGAAGTAGCAGGATTTTCAAGCGAGCATGATGAATCAGATGAGGCAACTGGGCCTCAATCAGGAAGAATACGTGAGAGATGCTTGACAAGACGTGTGGGAGGCATGTGAGGAAGCCAGGACATTTCGGGGTTCCCTAGAGAGATTGGATGACAACATGGCCACAATGAACTAATAATATCTTGCTAGGTTGAATGACAACGTCGAAGCCAACCACGACTACCTCGTCTCCATTGACGAGGTTCGAGCACCGCTATCCACCTACACCTCCGGACAACATGGACCAGTAGGCGGGCCCATGCCCCATTTGTATCAAATTCTCTCTAAAATTTTATTTGCTTTCATTAATTTGTTTCTATTTGACTCTTTCTTATTTGTGTAAATGTTTCTACTTGGCGTTGTGTGCGTGAGTGTTTGTACTAAGTATTTGACTTGATAATTGGCGTGTTACTTGTTGAAACCCTTTCTAACCCCTTAGAATGATTCGTATGTTAGCAACCAGGAGTTTCCTTATTTTTGTGTATCGGAGGGTCGGGGGGGTGGGGGGTTATCCGACCGGACGGTGTTGTTATTCGGTCAGATAAAACATTCTGGATTACCATCCGACCGGATGATGCAGGTAACTGGTCGGACGTGACCTACTATAGCACGATCCAATCGGATGGGTGCTACGTCCGACCGGACTATTGTACTTACCGTTGAACGTACCTTATGCATGCTTATTTCGAGTCACTTCGTTTATATAGTTCTGTTGAGTTTCTCTTTGAGACAAACGTACAGACCAACCAATTTTTTATGTCAACATTTGGCGAAGTCAATCCCATGCTTATTTGTGTTTGTACTGGCTTGCCTGTCGAAATCATGTCTAGTGTTATTTAACGTTAGAGTCTTCTGAGGTTGTTTAGTGCAAATCTTTTCAAAACTTACTTATATATATATATATACACACACATATATATATATATATATGTGTATATATATATATATATATATATATATATATATATATATATATATATATATATATATATATATATTTAAAATGACACTTAGTCGTTAGCAACTTTGCGAAGCTCTTAAAACCCAATCTATTAGTTTTCAAAAGTTTGAATAAAACCCTAGTAAGGAGCCTTATGTGTTTATCAACATTTCATGTTGTGATTCGATAAGTGTTTTGAGAAGTCTCTAAGTCGCATGTGTATATTTGGTTTTGAAAATGAAGATAGGCACATATAAAACCTGATTCTGGCTATATTCAGAAATAAAAAATACTATAAACTCCTAATAAGCCCCTTCGAGCCTTTATTCCATCTCTTTGTTAGCCATGAGCATTATTATCGCTCTTATTCGAATTAAGTTTGCGAGATGAGAGTTTATTTATTTATTGGTCTATTGAGATTGACAATTGCAGGGTGGGAATAAGTGGAGTATACAAAAAAATGGAAATTAAGGGTGCTTAAGTTCATAAAAGCATCTAGTTGTTAAGAATAAAAGCCTATTCATAAAGCAAACGTGTATAGAAGGAACTTACACATGTTCCGTAGGATCGGGTATGTTTATTCAGTGTTGGGGTTAGAAATAGCCTTAGTTATAAAAGGCTAAGAATAATGGTACATGGTTGTTTTGGGGGGAATGAGGAGCAGAATTTTGCTATATGCTTAAAGTTTTGAATGGGTGAATTATTGATTGTGTTTGTTCGAAAGTTAGCCACACATCTTTATATATGACATACCTTACCAAAGAGCCTACATTACAACCCTAGAAAGTCCTAATCCGATTCTTGATTGAATGTGCACACATATGCGATATACGATTCTTTGATTTTCACGAGTCGCTGAATGCATGTTTATGTTGATCCGAGCGTATACACTTACCTTTTTGGAAAACACGAGCGAATGAGTGCAATATAATATATTTCCCTGTTGTGAGGATGCATTCTTCTGATTTCAAGGTGAAAAGGTGGCACGAGCTTAGCTTAAGAGTTTTTGACAAAAGTGTTTATATTTGCAAAACTAAATTATATGCACAACATGACTCTTTGATCTAACTAATTTCATTCATTCTTGATTTTGATTCTTTCGTTTGTTCAAGGACGAACAAACCAATTAAGAATGGGGTGGTTGATTTGTACGTATTTGTTACACTTTTATATATATTTCGAGTCATGTTTGAGTCTTTTTTTCTTTCTTTTTCGGGTTAAGATTAGGTTATTTTGCATAATTTTGCATTCTTTAGCTTTTTGCTTAACTTTCCGACTTATTGAAATATAATTGGTCCTTTTAAGATAATTTTCTTATTTTCTCATACAACTAGAGCATTTGGAGAATCAGAGAAACAAGGACAAGGAAGTCATTACCCCAAAGTAGCCAAAAGGACACTTGTCCGATCGAATTGATCCAATCTCCGACCAGATTGACTCGAAACACACACCGATCGGATAACCTGCCTAATAAACCCCTTGAGCTAACATCCGATCGAACCAGCGGATAGAAACCTTTATCTGATCGGATAGATCTAGGATCCGATCGGACACATACGTTACAAATGAAGATTTTCAGGATTCTTCAGTTATGAAACGGCTTTTGAGGCTTTAAACTCAGAAAATATCAAGAAGAAGGTATCCAAAGATCTGGGAACTCATCTACCTTGGTCAGGATCATCACCATTGGAGGAGAGAATTGACAAATCTCTCTTTCCTTTTACTTAGAGCCCTTACGGCAATTACCATAGAGTTTCGATCGGTTCATGACTGTTTTGCATCGTTAGAATCGGAGACTCGTGACAAGCTTCTAGAATCTCAGCATGGATCATCTTTTCTTTCAGATTCTCCAGAGTTAGCAAGACGTTCGTCTTAATTCTCGTTGATAGTAACTTTTTCAGTAAACTTTGTTCTCATTTCATGGGGTTGAATTCCGTATTGGATAATGAGTTTTGAATATTTTATTTGGATAATGGGTTTTGAATAATTATGTTTGAACTCTTATGATATAATTAGTGATAATTGGTTTTGGTGAATTTGGTTCATTTCGACGGTTTTGACTTGGTCGTTGATTGAGTTTGTTCTTGTTAGAATCTTTTTGTGATGCATATTTAGTGTTCGATTAAATGCTTGAATGACACTTAGTGGATTAATATTATCTTGCAGTTTGAAATGGTTGTTAATTGAATTCTTGAATCAAGTGTATGGTTTTTTCAAAGAGGTTGACACCCTCGTTGCAAGAATAGTTTAAAAGTTGGATATTGTAATTTGGTTTGTTTGAAATCTTCAAATAAAAAACCCTTTGATAGCGTGTTTAGTTTTAGTAATTGTGTTTTTCTTATAAATAGACATCGTCAACCTTGTAAATCCACTCTACGAGAGAATCGACTCGGTTTGACTTGCCAGTCTATGGTGACCCTGTTCGCTTGCGGGCGAACTTACTCATTTCCAAATGTAGACGTGCATAGTTATACTTGATTTTAATTTTGAAAAGAGGAGACACAAAAGTTTGGATCACCACTTCTAAAACAGCTCGCCCCCTATAAAAAATATTACCCCTTCTAAAAGGGGAGGTCGCCTCATAAATCCATATAAAACCACACATGACCAAGAAAATCATTCAGTCCCCCTAGTTTTAAAAAAAGTTAAATAGTTAGACCATACGCAAGTCAGGTGCAACCATATAACAATAACATAGTGCTAAGAAAACAACTCAGTCCCCCGTGTTCAAATAATGCGAGCAAAATAATTTCAGCTAGGTCGCATCAACATAATGAAAGTAAACCAAAGGTAACTAAGAAACTACTTAGTCCCCCCAAGTTAATGCAACCAAATAGTTCAACCAAGTTATCTATCAGCAACATGTTAAAGGAAATGTCAAGTAAACCTGCTTTGCACATAGGAACATGTAAATTAATCACCCCTAATTGAATGCCCAAAGCTCGCAAGAAGTATGTAAACCAAACATACTCAAAAACTGAAGGAAAACATGTAAACCAAACATGCCTCCCTTATAAACATCCCAGAGTATGTAAGTCAAACATACCCAAGGACATGTAAAAACATGTAAATCAAACATGTTTTCACATAAGACCAAATAAATCACACAAGACCAAAAAAATCAGACATAAGACCAAATAAATCACACATATTTAAAAACTGAGAGAAAACATGTAAGTCAAACATGTTTCCTCCCAAATGTCTTAGAATATGTAAGTCAAACATACTCAAAGACATGGGAAAACATGTAAGACAGACATGCTCTTCCACTAAACCATCCATTACCATATCCATAATTGCCGACGTAATGAAAGCATTGAGGCTTCACCATATTCATAAAATCTATAGCCGACCTAATGAAAGCGTCGAGGCTTAAATATCCCTGGCCGACCTAATGAAAGCGTCGGGCTTTAACCACGAAAACCATATTGGACCATAGAATCTGTAGATGATCTGTTCTATGTAATGAAGTCTCATGAGGTCACCGAGATCGTAGCTAAGATCGTAAGAATAAAGGCGAATACGCAGGTGAAGGCCGTTGCTGATAATAAAATTGAGATTGCAAGAGTAAGCTGACGTCGCGGCATGGACAATATGTTGTACATGTCTATCTCCGTAGATTTTCGAGAGTTTGCAAATAGCATCGACAATCTCGAGCATGGGCGAGGTTCCTTGTTGAAAGAATGCCGACGTAGATGATCAAGTTGCATTGATGGATAAGAGGTTGGGCGAGATCACCCTCAAAATATGAGAGTTGTGCAATTGGGCCACATGGAAACCTTAATGCGAGTCATGGCGCAAGAGGTATGTGAGGCGGGTCGAGGTCATCGAAAAATTGGGCTAGTGAGTGAACCACTTGTGCCAGTCTGTAGGCAGAGACACGCAATGAGCCGACTTTCTTTCAGAGGCGGGCGAAAATCATGGCGCTGATACGTAGATATTGATGCCATAGGAAAATTTACCCCTCCTTGAATATCCAACTGTGCGATCTTTTTACTTTCAGGTAGCAAAAGTTTCACGATCACATCTCCTTGAATATGTGGACGCGCGACCTGATATATAGCCTTAAATATTGGTGCCCTCCTCGCGCTGAGTTGACCATCTCCGAGTTAGATGTCAGACAGCTCATAAATTAACTCTGCAAAACCAAAGTTAATACGAACTAAACAGGTAGATCTGCACTTAATCTGTTAGTATACGGTCATAAAAATAATCGATAAGTAGGATGCGAGCATCGCAACCCTTACTCACGCCCATAATTATTAAATTAACCTTTTAGGCCCAACTAATCCTCCATGAACCTGTACATCAAAACTCATATAATTGCTCCAGTCTGTGAGGCGAGCTAGAGGCGGGCCAGTTTTCAAAACCATTATTATAAAAAGTATAATTTATCCACCTGACACCATATACTATATTAATACAATTAAACCATATTGGAACATATCCATATTTTCCAGAGAGCTTAAGAAATAAAATAAGCAAAGGATATGTTAATCATACATATCCACATAGACTCATAATCAACCGAGTAAAAGAATATGTTAATCAAACATATTAACATAGGCACAAAACCAACCAAGCAAGGGATAAGTTAATTAAATCAGGTATTGCCCTTTCACATAACCATAACCATATCACCATTAAGCCATATAGGGTCAAATAAAATATATGCATATCCCCAAAATTTAGAACCATATAGAATCAAATAAAGCAATTAGAATTCTCCCTTTGTGATTATTACCCCATCGTCCATTCTATCTTACGCATGAAAGAATCACAAGACCAATCTATCCAACTCTATGCATGATTAATACCCCATCGACCCTTATGAATTGCCACATAAGAGTTCTCAATTATGATAAGTAAAACACACCACCAACTTTTAAAAGTCATAGAGAATTAGAACTTATCTGTGAGGGTTTCATGATTGATTAAATTTTGTATTTTTACGTCTTTTGCTCAAGGACTCGATGTCCCTCGTATTCCCACAGACGGCGCCACTTGATGCGACCAAAAAGACTGGTGCTTCAAGAATAGAAAGTACGGACCTCAAATATGTGATCAGCGACCTAGTATATCTCCAGAAAGCTCCTGGCGACCTGATCAACCTGGAAAATAGAACCCAAGCCGGGAGGTCCTGGCGTAGGCCCTCCGACGCTTAAGTCATGTAGTGTTTGAGAGAGATGTGCGAGAGCTCAATAGCGCACAAGAGCTTAAAATATAAGATAAAATCACCATAGATTAAAAAGTGAGGCATGTGTCCTCTTTGTATAAACAAGAGATGAGAGATAAGAGACGTGTTCCTAATTTAGGGTCCTCGTCACATGTATAAGAGTTCACTTTTCCTAAAGGAGATCTCCTAGAGGAGAGAGAGCCATAGAATTCGTAAGCTCCGTGACCCATAATAATTAGAGATGAGAGAATAATATGAGCTCCATGATAGAGAAGAGAGATAGGTTGAAGTTAAGTTATCAAGCTTATGAAATAAGAGCATGTAAGGGCCTGAGAGATCATGAGAGAGATCATGATATGTGAGAGTGATTTGTACATATTTGTGTGTGATTTTTGTATATTTTTGTGTATTGTTGTGTGTGCTTTAGTCGGGTTTTAGTCGTATTTTGTCCCATATTTCTTTATTTTCCATTTTCTTAGCTTTTTTCGTCTTTTTAATACTTTTTTCATTTCTCTTTAACTTTTTGTAGATTTTTATGTTATTTTGCTTTTCTTTGTTTTAGGAAAGTTGATCAAGCCTAGGAGCATTTTCGAGGATCACAACTGGCTTGATTTGACAAAAACATGACTCGAACCCACGAAGCACAACCATCGATCGACGCATGCATCGACGTGCCGTCGACGCCGAGTCGCCACGCCATCGATGCGCAATCGACGAGGCCATTTTCCAGCATCGGTGGTCAGGCCATTTTGGGCAAAATGACTATTTTGCCCCCACTTTCCTCCTTATAAATAAAACCTCTCTTTTTAGAAACACAAGCTTGAATGGGGACGAATGTGGGAGGAAGTGTCGATCGGTTCATGGGGACGTTCTACTCACTTGAATGGGCCCCATCTTCAAATTCATATAATTTGAGCCACAATGATCCATATGTTTCACCCGATCACTTCGATCCTAGTTTTGACCCTCACGCCCCACCACATAATTATTATCGCCCAATCTGTAATGAGAATTCTTATAATTCGAGTTTTGAACCTTCATACGCTTTCCCCGACTCACCTTTTTACAACACGGGATATGAATCGTATGCTCCACCCGACCCTAATTCTTTCTATCTGAGTTACGACTCTTATGCTCCTTCTGACTCAATTCCCTACTACCCGATCTATGAAGAATATACACCACCTCCTCCTCCAGACCACAACCAACAAATCTACTATCATCCTGATGCCCCACTCGACATTGATCCTTACTCGGTTGGGTGTTCACATCCACATCCATCTCTTGAAGTTTCGCCGAGTTTTAGTGTTGACATCCGTGATGAGGTGAAATGGCTTACTTTTGACGAGGTGAGCCCACTTGGGATGTTGGTAATTCGAGCTTGAACGCTCATTTGGGAGAGGTGTATAAGGAGGTTGACATTGGGGATTTGGTTGAATGCATCACCCCTATTGTGCTTTTTGATGAAGTTTTGGACAAGAGAGTAGGGGTGTTGCCATTGGAGGGCCCGGAGGATGTTGGAGATTCGAGCTTACTTGCTCTTTGTGAGGATGGTAGGGTTGTGGTGCCGGTTTTGGAGGAGGGTGAATTTATTGAGCCTCATTTCATTCTGCCCGATACATTATGGGAACTTAATTTTGAGGTGGTGGAAGAGATAGTCGAGAAAGGGCCTGATTGCCCTTACTTAAGCCTAGATCTTACATTACATTTTTTTGGGAGCGCTGAGTTGGTGATCGAGGAAATGAAGGAGCTTGGATTGGTTGAGGGTTTTTTTATTTGTTCGACAGATTTTCTTGTTCTTCCGGTGACCGAGCATCGCTCCATGCTTAGAATAACTTTTGATATCTTTGTGGTGGTCGACTACTGTCATTTTTGCCCACCCAAGAAAGTTAGAACATTTCTTTCTCTCCTCCTTGTACTCATTTTATTTGCCTGCCTTCGTAGCCTACTCATTCTTTTGGAAAATACAAAAGCGTGGCATGACCGTCATCTCTTTTTGGATCCCGGATGACTTCGCTTTTGTGTTTCGTCGATCTTTGGACGTTAAATAAGCTCTTCTTGGGAGGCAACTCAAGTTCTTGTTTTTCTCTTCTATTATTTTTTATATTCGGGAGGATTGGTCAAAGTTTGAGGCTCGTTTGTGCATACCCAGAGACCTACTTTGAAGGATATAAGGTTTGATCGAGGAATGACATTCAAAGGAGCAAAAATGAGGCCCTGCAAAATTTATGTTGATCGACGCCTATGTCGACGAACTCTCTGTCCAGCCCGTCGATAGGTTGTCGATCGACGCTAAGCGTTGACACAGTGTCGATGCAACCCAGCTGACGGCATTGATTGACCAACACATCGATGCCCATGTCGATGAACTCTCTGTCCATCCCATCGACAATCCGTAGATCGACGTCATGGTCGACAAACTCTCTGTCCGACCTGTCGATGGGCCGTCGATTGTGTTCGTCTAGTACCTTGCCTTTATGGGTACTAAAAAAATGGTACAAGAAGAGAAATCCTTGTACAAGTGAAGTATATATAATAAGTCGTGCAAGCCTTTTACGCATTTTTTTATTTTACTTTTTAGATTTTATTGTTAAATAGGTGTATAGATGATTGGGGTAGAAGGGTGTTGACTTCGCGGTTTGAGCGTGAATAGACCTTGCCCGAGGCATAGATGGGGGATGTGCATTAAGGGAAACACATTACTTATAGGCGTTCGAAAGGAAATATAAACTTCTTATCTCAATGTATCGTGTCGTCCTTTTAGTTAAGTTCCCAATTGATTTAATGCATAACTCCTCGAATCATTGGAATGCATTTGCTTTTAGTTCATTGGGTTGTTAGATTCTCCTAGTCTATGTCTAGGCTTGATTTTATTTCATGACAAGCAAAAAGCAAAGTGTGGGGAGTTGATTTGTACATATTTTTGTGTGATTTTTGTATATATTTGTGTCTTGTCGTGTGTGCTTTAGTCAGGTTTTAGTCGTATTTATTCCTGTATTTCCTCATTTTGCATTTCTTAGCTTTTGTCGTCTTTTAATATTTTTTGTAGTTTTTTATGTTAATTTTCTTTTCTTTGTTTTAGGAAAGTCGATCAAGCCTAGGAGTATTCCCGAGGATCACAACTTGCTCGATTTGACGAAAACACGACTCGAACCCTTGAAGCACAACCATCGATCGATGCATGCATCGATGCCCCATCGATGTGCTGTCGATGCCGAGTCACCATCCATCGACGTGCAATCGACGGGGCCATTTTCCAGCATCGATGGTCAGGCCATTTTTGGCCATTTTGGGTAAAATGACTAATTTGCCCCCACTTTCCACCTTATAAATGAAACCTCTCCTCTTAGAAACACAAGCTCTTGAAATCCTAGGATTTGACAAGCCCAAGGTTGTTCTTCATTTCTTTTTCGATTTTTCCTTTTCTTCTTCATGAATTTCCAGCTTTCTAGTTTTAGTAAATTATAGATTTTAAGCATTGCTCAACTTTTGGACGTAAGATTTATTCTAATTCGTTTAGTTTCTCGTTCGAATGATGAAGTCCACCATTATCAATTAGTAAGCTTTCCATTTCCCTTGCTTTTATTATTCGAATTTCTTATTTGCTTTGTTTATGTGATTTTGTTGGGTTTGTGATATTATTGTTTGGATGGTTATTCTTCTTGAAATTTCTAATGATACCAGGTGTTTGATTTTTAGAATTTTATACGATGATAATTTTGTTCTCAAAAGCTTATTTCGCCATTGTTGCTTAATTTCAAGCTTTTTATATTATCAGGTTCATGTTTGTGTTGAGTTTGAATTGCTGCGTTGCTTGATGATTTTTGATTAAAATTCATGGGTCTAGTGCCTAGAATCGTTTAGAACCAACAATTAGGATTTTCAGGTGTTTAATCTATAAGTTGGGATTGACAACCCCATCTCGTAGATTAAGTGTTCGATAAAATGACAATTGATCGTGGAGATGATTCTAGAGCCCTAGACCCCCATTATCTTGATCTTTTCAAAGTTATTGATTTCACAGCTCATCATTTGAATGGTTGTCTTAGATATTATAACTTCTCAAACTAAATATGATCGCATGTTTAGCGTAAGATTTTTTGTTAATTTCTTGTTCGTGAATCAAACGCCAAAATTAACTTCCAACTAGTCTTCCTCGAGAGATTCGACTCAAGTTAAACTTGCCACTTACAACCGCTCCGTTCTCTTGCGGACGAGCTTTTTATTTTAATAAAAAATATAAGTACAAAAGGTTCTATCAGAGAGCATGAGATTAGTTATGAAATAAGGGCCTGAACCCCATATTTATAAGATTATTTAGACCTCTCCACCTGTTAATAGGATTCTTTCATAAGAAGAAATTAAATCTCCTGATAGTACTTAATATCCATAATAAGGAAATACTCCCATACTAGAATTCTTACATTCCATAATTCCATAAGAACCACAAAAATATGTTATTACCATGTTGGCATCCTTCCGGGACCTAGAATCTTCCACCCCTTCCGTTACTTTCTTACTATATATAATCAAGTCGATTTTTGATGTCGTATCAATATGTGATCTGTTTTCACATAGTCTTGCATCAATCATCTCCTCGCTTCAACCAATAAATAAGATTTTCCCATCACAAGAACCCTAATCCCTTTTTCCTCAGATGCACTTCTTGCCAATAAATCCTGATTTTTGAGAATTAACAACAAATCTATGGCCGAAAATCCCTTCATCTACAACATCCGAGACAACCTCAACTTCACCTGCTCCAACGTCAAAAATGATGGCCCGGCCTCCTTCTATTACAGGATCTTATCTTGCCTCGTCATGGGCATGTTCTACAACTTTGTTGGGCCCCCACTACAGTTGCGCCTTCATCAACTTCTCGACGGCACTGATTGTCTTCTCGAAGGCCTTTGTGTTATCGCCAGGCGATTTTCACTCCATGGATGGTGCAGATCGAGAGAGAGAAAGAGCGAGAGAGTGTGAAAGCATCGAGCAAATGAGTGTTTGTAGTTATAGAGTAAGAGGGGGCAAATTATTCTAATTTTAGTTCAATAAAGATAATAGTAAAAAAAATGTAAAGCATGCACATAGTAAGTAAAAAATAAGATGTGAGAACCTTCTACTTTTTATTTATTACTCATTCTCCTGATATAATATAATCTATTCATGTATATATTAAATAATCAAATAGGGTAAAAATAATAATAGAAAAAATAGATTAATAAAATTAACACTGTTATTAAGGGAGAAAAAAAGTTACCACCAAAACCATCTCATTTTTCACAAATTTCCATATAAACTTTTTTTTTATAAAAATTCGTAATACAAATTATGTGCGATTTGTAACTTATCCCCTCAAACTAGAATTTTAGTTGTTTTGTACACATCACCTGATTTTATTAAAAGTATATTTGTAATGGTGTACAAAATAAAATTGAGGCGGCACAAAAAAGGCCGTTCAATTAGAACCGACACTAAATATACCATAAGTGCAGTTTTCTCATTGAAACCACCACATATATGGACAAATAACAAAAAAGAAGTTGGCTCGGAGGAGGTTTTGAAAGAACGAACTGCCTCCAAAAATATACGGAGGTAGTTTTTTAAATAACCGCCGCCAAAAAGCATCGCTAGCGTGGAAGTTTATAAGTAGAACCGCCAAAACTTGCCTAGTATAATTAGATGCGGTTTCCAAAGAAGAATCGCCTCCAGATTCAAAAATAAGAATCACCGTGTCACATTATAATTGCTTTTAGTACAGCGGACTAGCCTAGGAATAGCGACCACTATAGAAGCCCTAAAACCCCCCTCTTTCTTTAACCCGAAAAAAGGGATCGGAACTCCTCAGTTTTGGTGCTTCCGTCCTAATTCCTCTATGTCGTGCTTCTGCTGTTTACAGACCAAACCCTACCTTAAAACTCTTCTTAGATGCACTTTAAAAATTAAATCCTACCCTAACTAAGACTTTCTCTCGCTCTTCTCTTGTCAAATTATAGGTGGTTAATCACTAGCTAAGTTGGCGATCCATTTTATTTTTGTGATTATGGTTGATATTATTTACGTGATTCACTACAACAAATGACACCTACTGGAAGGACAAAATTGGAAGGACAAATTTGTCCTTCCTATAGGTTACACATGTAGGAACGACATAAAAAAGTTATTCCTGTAGGTCTAATTATCTATTGGAACGACATTTATCATTCCTATAAATAACAATGTTGTTCCTATAAATATAATTTTCGTTGCATAGAGCATCAATTTAATGGTGCATTTTTTGGAGCGACATGTCCTTCCTATTAATAAAATGTCCTTCCAAAATACCACTTACCTCATTTAATACACTCCACCTAATATTCACCTTCCCCCCACTTTTCAATATTATTTTGGTTTTTTGTACAGCTCCTTATCCCTTACTTCGGTTTTGTACTTTTCATTCCAGCCGCCCGAAAAACTTCTCCTCCTTAATAATTTCTCCTCTTCAAATTAATCTTTGAGCATAAGTAATTTTCGGTTGCTGTACCTGGAAGGAATTGTCCTTCCAGACGGTTTGAATGTCCTTCCAGAATCTCCAGTTGCTGTAATCCCTCTTGAAGAAGACAAAGGTACAATTTCAATTTTTCTCCATACCTCCTATGTTTATATTTGTGTTATATTTCAAGAAGTTTTCGGAAAATGACAGATGATTGGTTGTCCTTGCCTCATGTGTTTATTTTGTATTATATTTCATGAAATCTTAAACAGTGTTAGATAATTTAATGATATTTTGAACAGTGTTAGATAACTATTTCATGAATTGGTTGTGAATCCTTTTTCTTGTAATTGGAAGGACATGTCCTTCCAGAGTATAGGGTTGTCGTTCCGAAAACTTGCAATGTCGTTTATAAGTTTATTTATTAGTTATTTTAATTACATTATGACAAGGCAGGAGTAGATTCTTGTGTTTGGAAGTAATTGGAAGGACATGTCCTTCCAGAGTATCGGTTTGTCGTTCCGAAAATTTGCAATGTCGTTTATAAGTTTATTTATTAGTTATTTTAATTACATTATGACAAGGCAGGAGCAGATTCTTGTGTTTGGAAGTAATTGGAAGGACATGTCCTTCCAGAATCTTGGTTATATCGTTCCAATAGGTTGTTTGTTTTTGTGTTTGTTTTCGAAATAAAATAATAGAAATTTGCTAATGCACATCATATGCACACTCAAATGGAAAGGAAAATTGTAATTTTATGTATTATATTTTTCTAATATTTTTGTGTTTTTTTGTGCTTTGTGGTTTTTTATTTTAATCAATCCACAATTATATGTTTATAAACAAATGTAAAATAGATGAATTATGTAAATAATTTATAATAGAGGAGCTAAGAATTTACCTAACTATTTTGGTCATTTTTCTTTTTCCAGCTTTCAAACATGGTGATGGATAAGAGATGGACGCGAATTACAAACAAAATGTCACCAGAGTTTAGGTGTGGAGTGAGCGAATTTATCAACATGTGTGGGCTTGATTAAGTGCCCGTGCAACAAGTGTTTAAATTTGGAGTCTCTGAAGTTGGAAGTTGTTCAGATGCATATTCAGAGGTATGGGTTTGATGCATCATATGATATTTGGATTCACCACGGAGAGCATTTACCAGAACACAAACCTGGTCCGTCAGCTGTTGACTTTGAAATGATGGATGAAATGAGAAATGTGATGGCAGACGTGGACCCAGATGATGAGTATGGGTTGGAGGGCCCTGACAAGCAATATCATAACTTGTACGAGGCGATGAACACTAAATTGTATGAAGGGATATCTTCATTCTCTTCATTAAATTTTCTTGTGAAGTTGATGAATATCAAGGTGAATGAGAAGTGGACAAATAGATCATTTAATGAGTTGCTTAAGTTATTGAAACTCGCATTCCCATCGATGAAACTTGTCAACTCACATTATGAGGCTAAGAAGTTGCTTGAAAGTTTGGGTCTCGGCTATAAGAACATACATGTATGTAAGTATGATTGTGCATTGTTTTATAAAGATCATGCCAATAAAGAAACATGTCCAGTCTATGGAGAATCACGTTGGCGGGAGAATAGTGGAAAAGGTTCTAAAAGCAAAATTCCACATAAGGTTATGCGATATTTCCCTATGATCCCAAGATTGAAGAGGTTATTTGCAATGGAAGAGACGGCAAAACTTATGCGATGGCATAGTACTGGGTATCATACAAGTGTAGATGTTATGACTCATCCGAGGGATGGAAAAGCATGGCGTGCATTTGACGCTAGACATCCAGAGTTTTCTAGTGAGCGACGCAATATTCGTCTTGGACTTGCGGCTGATGGCGTCAACCCATTTGGTGATATGAGTCAGGTGTATAGCATGTGGCCAGTAATATTGACAGTTTATAATCTTCCACCATGGCTATGCATGAAACCGGAGTATTTGATGCTGACACTATTGATACCTGGACCTAAATCCCTGGGAAAAGATTTCGACATTTTCCTACGGCCTGTTGTTGATGAATTGAAGATTTTGTGGTCAATTGGTGTGGACACACTTGACGCTGCCACAAAAAATCGTGGTTTATTTCGCATGCGAGCAGCATTAATGTGGACAATTAATGACTTCCCAGCAAGAAGTACTCTGTCAGGGTGGAGCGGGCAAGGTTACATGGCTTGTCCCACATGTAATGATGAGACCCCATCTATGTGCGTATTGGGAAAGATAATATACTTTGGTACTAGAATGTTTCTTCCGATACACCATAGATGGAGGAGGTCGCTTGACTTCAATGGTCTACCGGAACGTCGGAGTCCTCCAGTGAAAAAAACAATGAAAGACATATTGGTCCAACTAAATCGAGTCAGACCAAAGATATCTGGGAAACATAAGCGTTATGGTGGTGCAGGGACCCGTTAATATGCAGATGAGTTGAATTGGGAAAAAAAGAGTATTTTTTTTTTAGCTCCCTTACTGGTCTAGTAATGACTTGAAACACAATATCGACATGATTCATTTAAAGAAGAATGTGTGTGATAATGTCGTGGGGACCATCATGGAAGATCCATTGAAGTCGAAGGATACTCTTAATGCAAGACGCGATCTAATGAGAATGAATATTAGGCCAGAGTTGCACCTTATCGAGGACAGGGGTAAGATACTGAAGCCAAGGGCTCGTTACACACTACCCCTGGCCAAACGAGTTGAATTTTGCAATTGGATCAGGTCTGTGAGATTTCCAGATGGATTTGCGTCAAACTTGAGAAGGTGTGTACCTCCAAGTCAGGGCCGCTTAACTGGATTGAAATCTCATGATTGCCATATCATAATGCAAAGATTACTGCCAGTGGCAGCCCGTGAATACTTGGAGGTCGCAAGAGCGTAGCTCTATCTCCGGAGAAGCATAAGCAGGCACAATTTTACATTCTTAATAATTGCCCCGAAATAGACATGTATTTGCAGTAAGTAGTTTCATTATATTCTTTGGTAACACCAAAACAAAAGCAATGTTTGGTAACATCATGTGGCTTATATTCTTTTTTTGTGGCAGAGAACACAAGCAAGAGTTGTTGGCGCGTGGAGTTAGTGACTTGGAGTTTCATCACAAACACGAATTTGCAGATTGGTTTTACAAAAAGGTACGTTCTAATCCAAGCTAAATACGAAACAACAATTTAGAGTTTATTAAGTTTATCCTTTTGACCCAAGCTAAATACAAACCAACATAAATATTTCCAAAACAATAGAAGTAAAATATTGCTCCCTTCATCTCAAAAAATAAGATATTAGTTCTTAATTCATGAACTTCAGGTGTACTATCATCCTCGGTCAGTATCTAAAGAAGTGTACGCATTGGCGTCTGGATGTGACCATTTATACCAATCATATGGTGGATGTGTAGTTAATGGAGTTCGCTTCTTGACTCATGACCGTGACATTCGTCGGCTAACACAAAACAGTGGTGTGTCAGTGCCTGGAGTGAGTGGATAGATGTATTATGGCATTTTACAAGAAATTCTAGAACTTCATTATACCGATCGATTGTCGATTGTCCTATTTCGATGCAAATGGTTTAAATCTGATCATTATCGACATATTGTGCATGATAGAAACATCATTAATATAGACACCAGTACCGAGGGTTACAAAGACGACCAGTTCATTCTTGCCACTCAAGCCAGACAAGTGTTTTATACCAACGACCCTTCTCGTCCTGCAAAATGGCAGATTGTCCATGAAGTTCATCATACTGTGGATGCTAGTTCATCGACAAACTTATTACCTGAAGTAGATCTGTTGCACCCCGATAACTCTTCACAATTCTCACTTTTTGTTGATCTTGGAAATCTCGAGTATGTTGATCTACATCAAGCTAACATGCCGCTTGACCACGTTGTTGAAACTCCCGGTCCATCTTCAAGTACAACTACATCATATGACATGTATAGCGATGGCGATGACATGGAAGATGACACCATAGCCGAGTACGAAAATATTGAACAACAAGATCCTATAACGAGTGATGATGAAACAGATGATGATTTGCAAACATATGACAGTGATTCCGATTGACATCGTGACAATAGTGTTTGATCTTTTGATGTGTATAATGGGTATTTTAATGATATATCAATTCACATAGTCTTTTTGTTTTTTTTAATCATTAACCTTTACAATTATAATTATTGCATGTTAGTTTTTAATTTTTTTTTAAGTTTTAAAACTTTTATTTCTTAATCAATTATCATTAGGTGAGTTATTATTATTATTATTATTATTATTATTATTATTATTATTATTATTATTATTATTATTATTATTGTTATTATTATAAATTTCTCACTAGGTAAGTTATTATTATTATTATCGGGTTTTTTTTAAGCTTCTCATTAGGTAAGTAGTTATTATTATTATTATTATTATTATTATTATTTGTTGAATGTTCTTTGTTTAAGATTCCTTATTTATTATTATGTCATAGTTGAATGTTCTGTGTTTATTTTTGTTTGTTTGAAATATTTTCTATGAAACTAAAATGTACAGTCTGGTTGTTCGAAATAGTAATGTTTATGACCGTTACAATAAAGTAACTGATGTGTTTGTTCATTGACAAAAGCTTTGGAAAGGATAAAAATTATATAAACAGTGCCTG